>LN891019.1:98947-119972 GCA_900010015.1 Tuber aestivum | reverse complement strand
AGTATTACGTTATATATATATATATATATATATATATCTCCTGATGCTCCGGATATACCTAACTTATGGTTGCGGTTGTGGGCCCTTTCAATTTCTCCAGAATTCTCTTGATGTTATTGGCGTTATCGGCGGGGGGGGGGTTTTGAAAAAATAATGATATGTTTTCTTATAGTGCCAAACCGGGAGCCTTGGTGGTGGCGGCCTTCCATATTTGCCTTACCATGCGATATCCATTATTGTATATGGATTCGCGCCTCCCTCCCCTTCCCTTCCCTTCCCTTCCTTCAGGCAGACATCCCCGTTCTTCCCACAGTATCTTTTTGTTTTGTTTTGTTTTGTTTTTAGCATCGGGTGCGTAGCAGTACGACGATAACAAAGGCGTCGAGGATCCACAATTCCGCGACACCCAGTCGGTAAGTATTATGAGATGATGGGGATGGGGGGAAGAGGTTCATGACATGAGATATCATACTTTACGACCTGGGCGAGTGACAGGACGTGATTCTTAAACCGAGTGATTGGATATGATACTTGGACATTTCTAAATCTAAGCTAATATATCCACGAGTGAATACCTGCGTAAAAATATGTAGTGTGATGGATATTACAACCCGAAGGAGCAGGATGAAGGGAGTTAAAAAAATAATAATGATCTTAAATTTACGACATATCTACAAAAGTTGGAAGGAAGGGAGGAAGGGAAAAAAAACAACAACACACATCTCTCGCGGTGCAGAGAGTGAATTTTCCAGAGCCTAGAGACTGCAGTGACGACCGATGCTAGTTTCCAATTGCGATTTCACTACTGCGGGATTCGAAGACGGACAGACAGGAAGGGCAGAAAATGGACATGTCCACGCTGGCAGGAGCGAGGCATCAGGTATCATATCATACGAATGGCGAAGACGATATTGTCGGCAACTGCACGAGGGCGGAACCCTTCTTAGGGAAGGGAAGGGAAAAAAAAGAAAAAGAAGGATGATAATCTGGGAGGTCAAGTTAGGTCAGGCCAGGTAAGGATATACCGTCACGTCACGTCACGTTCCCGCCCCGTTCCCGCCGTCCCGTTCCCATCCCATCCCATCCCATCCCATTCCGCTAAGCTATCCGTGGACAAACGAACGAACGAAAGAACGAACGAACAAACAAACAAACGACCATTTGCAAACGGGCGTGGCTAGGGAAGGTTCTAGACCACCCCCTACCGACAAAACTTTATATTTGTATCATATCGTATCGTACGCCAACGGATTGTGGCAATACATACATAAACGATGGTATTATAACTGAAATGAAATGTGTGTGATCCTCCCGAAGGAAGAACCCCGTCACAAGTGCTCACTCGCACAGCGCCTATTTGTTTTGTTCGTTTTTTTGCTTAAGGTTGGTTTTACTTGTAACTCGACGGGTAAAAAGTAAAAAATAAAAAATAAAAAATAAAAGTATCATGGTATAGCGATAATGATAAAGGGGAGGAAGGAAGGAAGGAAGGAAGGAAGAAGAAGAAAAAGTTCCAAATAATCAACACGATGATGGTGGTGATGGTCTGGGCTTGTACAACGTACTTTGCAAAGTATTGTGACAAACCTTCCCACCCGCTGCGAGTACCGTACGGTGTATTGTGACTTTCTCGAGAGAGAGGGGTGGAGGTATACTATGATATCGTTCATCTGCGTGCTCAGACTGCCCCGGGCCCTTCCCGGTGGAGTTAAAGCCCGCGGGTCAGCGATTTCGGATCAGTTTTGTGTGATATCTTGTGGAAAAGGATCCGGTTGTGGGTTGGATTTACTGTACTCTCTTCGCGATACCACTCACTCTTCTGGAAAGAGAGAGAGAGAGAGTCTTGGGAGTATCGTGTCCTGTGCGGTGTGGATAGTACGGTATGGGTTTCGTGAGTGTGGTGCAGAAGGGGTGGGAAAGGGTGCATCTTCCTTGTTTCCTCGTTTTTCTTGTTTTTCTTTGATAATGATGGGGGGCACATTTTGTGGATGGGGATCTGATTCGCTCAAGTTTGGCCCGGTTTATTACGGGGCACAGCGTATATTGTTTACCAAAACCTGTCATCTAGTTAGCTATGGTAACAGCACTTGCTCCGGCACGCCATTGTGAAATTAACTGAGCATGAGGGCTTTTTCCCGCTCACTCATCCATTTATTCTTTTTTTTTTCACAAGTAGGCGGGCGAAGGAGCCACGGTGCAGCAAGCACTGCGCATCAGCCATCAGTTTCCCTCCTCTCGCATTTCCTACGCTATTCCGAGGTGTGATACACTACCGCACAACACCCCATACATAATTCTATAGCAAAGATTCGGGTGAGGGTGCATAATTTAATTCGATACAATGACACCTCACTTGTCATTACTGCGCATTCCTCCTCTTCTATTCCTCCCTCTATATTCTTTCATATACCCAGCCAGTAGAGCAAAGCAATCAAGTGTAAATAGGCTGGGTTATGCCAGGCTAGGCCTGTTAGACGGGAAGCCCTTCCCTTCCCTTCCCTTCCCTTCCCTTCCCTTTCCCTTTCCTCCCCTATTTTCTGCTGCGGCCTCCCTCCCTCCTGTTCCTTTCTGTTCCCTTGCGCTTCTGGTGCTCACAATGGGGTAACATCTCAGTATGCAGTAATGAATCATAATACGCCAATATTACCGAGTGCAAACATGGGTACTGCGCAGCGCAACAGCGAACCAACGGGTGCACTCATTCCAATTCGATGCTCGTTTCCACTTCCCCTACCATCACGCCCCTCTCATTCCCGTCCCGTCCGGGTTAGAATAGAAGCAAGGAAGGGAAGAAGGAAGGATAGGTATGATCCGCGCCTGGACCGCTCACAAACTCATCTGTCCGTTAATCCACCAGCTCAAATCACACCAGTTGGTTAGTTGGCTTGGTCAGTCCCGCTCCATTACGCTCTAGTTCCTGTCGCCTCCCTCGCCACCCGTCCTATCATTACCCCATCATCCACCTCCATCCCTGTGGCATTCACGGCACATGAGGTTTATCTCCGCGGCGATGCTGCATGAAGACATCTGGTTCGTCGTCCTCGCCCTTTCCCGAGCCAAGAGAGCGGAACGCTCGCATGTAGCCTTGCGTGACATGAGATCCTCCCACTCTTAATGCTCCTTCAATCCACCCCGCTAGCGCTGAGATGGTACTGCGCTCTGGAACTGTGTGGGTCGTGTCATTGCCTTATCGACCCCCGGGGGTAAGATTGCGGGAATGGGAGAGTATGATGGGGCGCGAGTGAGGGGCAATGAGAAGGTCATGTCAGACCCGGCCTGGGAGCCTACCAATGACTGCGGTTCGATCTGCAAAGGCTAGGAATGAAGGGGTGAAGGGAGACGAGCAATCAGGCTGCATATTCTCTATGATAGGGTATGATGGGAAAGAGCTAGTATCCCTGGTCACTTGATAGATGAGGGTATCGGATCGGAGGTTGCCCTGATGAGCTCGATGGGATCTCCCTCACGCCCTCAGCGCTTTCCTATTGAGCTACGAATCTCATCCCATTTCCGGTGAATTGTTGGGCTCGGGTGAGTGATTTTGGGTTCGAGGGCCTGAACTCCTTCCTCCAATGCCGGACCTCCTCTGACACTAGCTCGGTCATGAGCCTACCCACGGCCGGAGCGTCACGTTTAGACTGTAGGATGCTCTGCCTCAATCTCATTCTTAGTGAATTGACTCGCCTGCTCGCGAGACATCTCACTAACCTTCTAAGCTGGTTTTTCCGTACTGCGCCTTTCCATGCCCCCGGAGCGAGAAAAATCACACACCCTTGCCCTATTGCGTGTCCCCCCGGCAGGAATCGTCGGCAATCTCAGCGCTAAAAGGTTCCTTGGAACCAACGCAGCGATATTACTGAGATATCCGTAAGGCCAGGGTAAAGGGCTTGGGTGGGGATTGTGGAGGGGGTGGATAGGTCTGCGGGAATGTTTTTCTGCATGTGGGAATTTCGCCGTGAGCTACTCCTGTCTGTCTAATAAGCAGGCAGGGTCAGGCGAAGGCAATGATGGGATGGGATGTGTGCTGATAGATGGAGGCCTCGACTATCCCGGGACGTATCATCATATCGTGTCTCCGTAGGCGGTACACCTCTTGAGAGAAAAGAAAATACCAACATGAGTCAACGAGGGATATCTGGTGCGTAATGGGGGCAAGCTAAGCAGGCAGCCAGGCAGCAAGGGGGGGGGGAGGGTGAGAAAGTAGGGGGAATGTTTGAAAAGCTGCAAAGCGATTGAGTATGATTCTTTTTTTCTATTTTTTGTCATTTCGATCAAACTGCCGTATCTCTCGGTCTCGCTCCCTCTCCCGCCCGAGAAACCCAAGGTACGAGGCAAAGGGCGCAAAAAGACCTCACGAGCGTCAAACGCTAAAAAGGTAACCCGAGTACTGTATCGTGTTTCAAAATAAAATAGGAATATAAGAAATGTCCAGATATCCAAATAGATGACGTTGAGGGAAAGGGAAGGGGTACCGTATGTGTGTATGTGTGTAAGGGAGAGGAGGGAGTGCGGTATCACGACTGATAATACCGGTACCTGTCGTCAGCAGTCAATCGGTAAGAGGAGGGAGAGAAGGAGGGAGAGAGAGGAAAAAAGAAAAAAAAGAGATTCACCTGGGGCGAATGGTATCCGTCCCCCTCTTCTCTTGAGTCTTGATAGAAAAAGCTGTAAACTGCCGCTCTGCTGCGCGTTAGCTAGACGGACGGTTATGCTGTAATCGTGTATCGCCGGACAATCTATCTCGCTCTTTTTGTTTTTTCTTTTCTCTTTTTTTCTGCCCTCCTTCCCTCCGATTCCTTAGCCACTCATCTACCTGGTTGGTGACTTTTTTTTTCCTTTCCGTCGTTAGGTGACTAGAAAGAAAAGAAAAGATAATACTGCTGCTGCTGTTGATGATGATGATGATGATGATGATGATGAAAGAGGACGGGATGAGGTTGGAAAAGGGTTATGGGGAGGGAATGGACGAGTTTGTTTCTGTAGGGGGATGGGGTATCATACACTTCAATGTAATACAAGACTGAATGTAACATTCGTGGTCGTTGTCGTAGATTGCCTTGCTGCCCGCTCGCAACAAAGGTTTCCTGCAGCAACACCGCCGCCACCGCTATTCCGCCAACCACGACAACGCAACGACAACGGACTGAGGTAAAGCGATCCCGTCCAGTTCTGATCCAATTGTGAATGAATCGTGTGCATCCGTCACCACGACCTTGCACCATCACTGCCCGTCCCCAGACAACCCAGTGCAATGCGCTGTGTCCGAGTCCACCGTGAGTTATCGCCCGCCGGTGCAGTGCTGGACAAGTCCGATACCGGTACTCGTACTGCACCAGTACGCCCAGTTCCCAATTCGCCCAGTCTGACCCACTCACTGCACCACAGTCCGCCCATCTCTTACCCACGGTTCATTCCAACCAATTTCTTTTCCAACAGTACAGTGCAGTATCTCAAGGCGCTGTGCTCGAGTACTTCTCTCTCCCTGTCCACGCATCTCTAGTACCAAGAAAAAAGATGAATCACGAATCTCCTAGCACTTTCGCCCTGTGATCCCTGTGGTACCGCCTGCATCCATGATGCTATGATAGCTCCAGCCACATGCGCCCACCTGGTAAGCCACCGCCCGAATAGACTAATCTACATACCCGGTTGCTTTCTTAACTACCGGTACCCGTACCCTAGGCCAAACCAAACCTTGCCATCCATCCTATTACCGGTAGTCTACTCGCAACAACTAGCCAAATAGTCCGTCAATGGCTGCAGAAGAGAAGAGGAAAACCTGAAACATGACATGTGGAGCATGTGAAGAATACCGGGTGACTAAGTCGACCATGTACCTGTATGTGGTGCTTTGCAACCGACTGACAGACGTTCCTGACGGACAAATGTGAAACAGTTCGTTGTCCGCCTCCTCTCATTCCGCCGTAGTCCGGGAAAGAGACTCTTCTTTTCTCCCCCCCTCCCTTTCCTTCTCAGGTACAGTGCCGTTTCCTCGTACGAGGAAGGAAGGGGAGAATACCGGTAACAGTATTTATTTTGGGATATATTCGACGTCATTGGTCGGTACGGTACCGGTAGGTCTCTCTCTCTCTTTTTTTTCCTTTTTTTGACGTGGCTGATGTAAATTTATAATATCGACTGTATTCTGTGCAGTTTCAGATACTGTACCTGTAGGGATAACTTCCCATCGTCTCCTTTCTTGTGATAGGAAGCGCACAGGATGCAGGTTTAGTCGAAAAGTGCTCGAGTACTGGTACTTGTAAGCTGGGTGCAACACTGCCCAGCGTCATTTGTCACGACGCGACGCGATAGGCGTGATGGGAGAGATGGCCGATGGGGATGGATCGTATATCGTGGCTTCCGCGCAGGACGAGATGGGATGGGGAGGAAATGGGCTAGCCGGGGGCTTTCGGTGGTGATGGCGGTGGTGGTGGTGATCGATGATGATGGGTGGATGGATCGATGGATGGACCTTCTTCAATCAAGCACATCCCAAGGGATTTTCCATAATTCCTTTTTCCAACCGGACCGCAAAACCCTTCTCTGCTCGTGTACAAGTACTAGTAGGGTACGGTAAGGGTATGATACTCGAGTACTGTACTTACCGGTGCTATCATACCGGCAGGTACTGCGCCGGTACCCTACCGCCGTACCGTACTCCGTACTCGCTTGTGTGATGGCACCAAGAACCGCCACCAACCGACCGCAAAGGTATAATAACTTACACTATCGTATACAGTACTTACCACCCAGCAGACCATACCGTAATCCAACCTCACCTCACCTCACTGCACCCTGGAAGGAAAAAAGAGGAAAGGGGAAATGATCCAGAACAAAAACGTGGCTCGGGAGTCCCGGTACGGTACCCGTTCAGAGGTCTCACAAGGAACGATCCCTTCCTGCCTGAAATGATCGTGGCAGGCTACTGTTTCATGTCGCCGTTCTGTCCTTGTGAAATCTTGGCGGCTCAGTCGACCATCAGAATACGGTAGGCGCCCGGGGGTCTTCTCTGAGGGCACAAGTACGCGTACTGCACCATACTCGGGTGCAATACGATACGGTAGAACCGAGCGCGAGTCGGGTGTGATACCAGCCCGAGATTGGGTAGTGAGTGAGTGAGTGAGTACAGTACGAGTACCGGTACTGTACCGTAGATAGCTGGCAATTGAAGATTTAAGGTGAGTGAGTGGGTCTGTGGCCGGGCCGGGCTTACCCCACAATCCGACCTCGATCCGGGCCAATAGGAGCCGTGGGAGCGAAGGTGTGATGCTGCATCGTACCAGCGCCGGTCCGGCTTTTCCCAGATTTGCCTTAAAAGTATGGTCGTACGATGGACGTGTGATGGGAATTTCGGGAAAAGGGGGACCAACCTGAAGGCGCTTTCTATACCGGTATATACGGTATTCGTGTTATGCGAGCGTGGCACGGAGCGAGCTTGTGGGTGCTCGAGCACGATGGGGAGAGAAACCATCGCTACACCAATTTAGCTAGCCAATTCCCCATATGCCCTTTTTTTTAAAACCGCGATTGCGCACCGTACTGTACTGTACCGTACCGTACACCAAAAGCACTCTATCACATGATATATTACGGACGCGACAAGCGAGTCGCGTGCGGACTACCGGAACTCAACCAGGAGCAGGTGTCCAGTACTGTACTAGCACCGGTGGCTGTGGTACAGTACGAGTACTAGCACAAGGAGGGGATCTAGCCTGTTACCAAGGGACAGGCCTCGGGCCCCACGCCTGCATGGGATAAAATAAGGTACCGAAATCATGATACTGTATTACCCCGCATGTACCGGATACCGAAGCACTGCTATGCCATTCCCAGAAGCCCATCTCCACTGCTTGGGTTCGTCCCTTTCGCGTCCCCCCAGAAAGGCTGCAGTATCTGTAAGCCTACGCATTGAAACCCCGTGGGGCCTTTCTATTTTATTTTAATCATGATGTTTGCTGCACCATACATGTGCAATGGTTACAAGGAGTGAAAATTAAATGGGGAGAGCTAGCAGGTGCTTGATTAACGCTAATTCCCTTTGGGGTACTATATCTCCTCCAGATCGCCTAGATCGTCAATCTCAGGAAAATCCCCAACCTCAATGCGATCAGGCCGGACAAAGGACCCATGCTTGGCCTCACACTTGAAGTAGGACTTTCCCTGAATAGATCCGTCGTTCCTCCCTGCAACGCAGAACTAGGGTTAGCTTCTAGAAGGAAAAAATGTGTGTACCTTGCATTTCTCCCCCGGTGCCGCGAAGATGGCGCCAGTCGAGGGGTTGGGGGGAAGAATCTGATTTTACCTGTTGGTTCGTCCGTCTCAACGCCAACCCATACGCCACCGTTAGGAATCTCGTTAACCTCCCCAACGTACCTGATCGTACCCCTACGACCTAGGTCCGATGCTCCGACTCGGCACCTGGCACCTACCACTATCCTTCTAGCGCCCACCTCGTCGTACTGTCTCTTCAGCTCCATTCGGTCCTTCTCCTCCTTATCCGGGTCGAACCGGCCGAGCTTATTCCTCTTTTTCCAAGCAAGCACACTATCTTGGAGCTTATCATACTCCTCCTCCGGCATCACATATTTCTCGACACCAGTAGTATCCGCGAAATTGGGGCGGGCTGCGAGCGGACGCGAATCCGCAACCTATTGGCGTGGATATGAAACAAACGTCAAAAAACGGTGTGTCAAATCGGAGTGTTTTCTTCTCCTCCCCACCCCTGTTCGCTGCTTTTCTCATATTTTTTCTCATTTTGAGACAACGGGAGACAAGGGTTGTACGCTACGTAACAACGACGGTGAGGTGCCTTTTCTCGTCGGAAAAGGAACGTTGTGCATAAGACAAATGGGGGATGACAGGGGAAGAAATTGGAATAAATAAATAATTTTATAATCAAGAGAGGTAAGGGGAATAAATAAATAAATGATAGGATCTTGTGTGAAAAGCAAAGGGAGAAAAAAAAGGAACTATGGGCGATTGGGGCAGAAAGTGTAGGCGGGAAAGGAGATGTGCAGTGCGTCCCTGAGGTACTCGAGTACTATATACGAGGACTTGGCAGACGCAGGGTAGCGTAAAGAAAGGGAAGGAGCAGACTAGAATACCTCTCAGAGTGGCGGGTCGGCAGGTAGGAGGAGGAAAAAGGAACAATGGATGGGAAGGGGTGTCATACGTGGAGTTCAGCGTAAGGCTGAAGAGGAAAGGCTGCTATCTGCGTGTTTTCCTCATCATGGCTCCAGATGGGTATAGGTTGAGGAGCATGTGGCACACGCAGCGTGAGTTGCTGTGAAGGTGGAGGGATGCCGGTGACGGGTTCAAGCTTATTCTTGAGCTCAGTGATGCTCCACGATGGGGAGAGTCGGCGCTCAGAAGCAGCATTATCAGACGTGACCCTGACCGGAATATCAGCAACTGTCGAAAAGCTCATTGGATCTGAATGATATTCGCCGCCCCTGTCTGTCCTTGCCGTCTGGTACCGGCGATGTGGCGATGACGAAGAGGTTATTTTTCGGTTCGAAGAAAAAGGAAGTGTTGTTTCTGTCTTCTTCCGTGATGTTCCGTTTGTTGCAGTTTTTTTTCTTTTTTTTTCTTCCCCTCGCTCGTGCCTGAGTTTGCTTGCTTTGCACTTGCGATAATGTTTGAATGTGTCGGCAATTATCTGGTGCAGACCAAAGGCTAAAAAGAAGAATTGTCGAGAAACTAGGGGGTGAGATGGGAATTGTGGACAGGATGCTTGGGGAAAAAGTAGGGAAGGGAAAGGAAGAAGAGGGGCCCCTTGGAGGGAACGACCAATGCACGAGCCAGAAGTGTCGTTCAACGCGGGGCTTGTGTATGGTACGAGTGCAGTGCCGCACAGTGCCGGTATGCAGCCGCAGAATGCCCTGGATGTTACTCGTTAATCGGAAAGAGAGAGGTTACCGGTATCGTTGGGGGGATTATTAACTTTTCTGCACTTTGGATTTTTTTTTCCTTCCGCCTTATTTTCTTTTTCTCTGGCCGTAGCTTCTGGAACACTTGGACACCTGGACCTCCGATCCAAAGCCTTGTGGCGCTCAAGTTTTCACCCGATGTACTTGTACAAGTACTAGCACAGAGTACTAGTACTCTACTCGAGTAATTTACAGTACTAGTGCAAACTCCTGGAATCCACTATCGGACCTCCGCTTGTCCCCGTGATCTCCGGATCCGGAGACAAAAGCTCCTGAGAGGGACTAGCCTTTTCCTGGCACGATATAGGGCCGCCCTACCAGACGTGCTGTCTCATTACGAGTAATTTAGACCAACACCTTTTTCTCCATAGATTTAACCGTTGCCCTGTGAAACTAAACCTATCCCGGGCCGATAATCTGATAGTGGAGTTCATGAAATTTCACGGTATCAGGGCCAGCGAAGAGTAGGGTGGGAAAGAGCACTTGAGTACTCGTGTAAAGTAGTATGATACAAGATGAGAGGGGGGGGGATGGGGAAAAAAATCTTTCCCAACCTACCGGAAACCATGCAACGAAACCTGCACTCTCTACGACCCAGGAGCCAATAAACCCCGATCCTCTGACACCGCCTTCTCCACGCTAAGATTCATATATGGCACATCTCGTCAATTGGGTGCACTCGGGGAAGCACTGCTCCCGTGTCATGAGCGAGCGGGGATGTTAGGGAGAACTGGGAGGGGCTAAAAATTAGCATTCCGGCATCTTGTCTCGCCCCTGCCCACTCTCTGTGTCAAAGCCTTGGAGGCATTTGATCATTCCCAAATTATATCATTCGGCAGCGCCACCCATAGATCCAAAAGTATGTGGTTTCGGAGGCGGCGGTGACGGGAGGAAGGATTGTGGTGATGGTGATGAGGTGAGGCGGGGGCGGGGTGGGGCTGGTGGTATCCATCTTTGGCCTATCAGAAGGTGCAAAATTTTGGACAACATTGCGCGAGCATATACCGGTATGCTGTATCATATGTGGGAGGGATAGTGATTCTGCACATAAGAGTAATACCTCTGCGTAAAGTAGCACAGCAGGGCAAAGTATGGAGGGAAAAAAAAAAAATCCAACTGAGCCAGTTGATACTCGTAGACTGCAAGCTGGTCCGCTCGCACTGACGTATAGCCAAGCAAGATGGGCCTATGATATCAAAGCCAAGCCCCAAAGGGTTTGTCATTCGCTCTCACTCATTCACCAGGGTACAAGGCATATGTATATAAATATGCATTTATACCCGGTCGACACACTTGTACAATAATTACTTGCCTAACCCGTGCTGCTGCTGCTACTGCTGCAAAACCCGGTTGCTGTTCGGAGAAAAAATAAAATAAGAAAGGGTGAGTACCAGTACAAGGCTTATAATAATAACAAGCGGGGATATAATCCTGGCACCGGGGTGCTAATTAGATTAGATGGGCCACATACAGTGGAGTAGGTTACCGACGGGGAGAAGGCGCGGCGGGAAGGGAAGGGGGGGGTAGCGTCGATTTTCTGGTTTACCAGAAATGGAAAATCGGATGAAAGCGAATGAACGGAGAAGCCGCCAGGGCAAGAGGCAGTATTAGAGCAAACAGAAGGTTATGAAGATTGGATAGGTATCCATATGTGAAGGGCTGATGGGGGAGAGAGATCGGAGGACGCGCGACCCGCCTCCGCCATTGGGCCCCAGGCGTCACGCGTAGGAGGGAGCTGGAAGGGCAGGGTCAAGGGAAGGGAGAGATACCCGTGGTGGCGGCCGGGGAGTGGAGTATGTGAGTGAGTATGATGCGATAAGTAGGTACCATGGGTGAGTTACAATGAAAGTATGATAACTCAGAGCGAGGAAGGAAGAAGGGAACCCACCACCACCACCACTGCATCCATACGCCATCTGTTTGGCCCTGGAAGTGACATGGAAGCTTGATGTAAGGTACCGTACTGTGCCACCGCTCGACTCGAACGGATCGGTTCCCACAAGAGCGGCTCTTAGAAAGAACCTAACAGGGTAGTGCAGTTCTCCCTTTGTGATGAACAAGGGAGAGAAAAAGAAAATACGCCTGCCACCATATTTTCCCCTTCTAATCTTTTTTTCTAAACCTTCTAGAAGCCTGGCCGGTACTTGGGCTCGATCTTTCTGTGTCGCTGCATTTTTTTTTTACCTAGTTATCTCCCTCATCGTGTCTTTCTCTCTACTTTTTGCTTTTTTGGAGACAAAAAGCCTGGTTACCCTTGTAAGGATCGATTGGAGCATGTGGGCTACGTGCATTCATTGTTCCATTCATACGTACGTTCTCTGGAGAGAATACGGGCTGGGAGCTTTTTTCGAAAGGGAAGAGTGGAGAAAAAAGAAAAAGAGGATAGGTTGGGGAATATTGTAGCTCACGCGTTACAACTCACCAAGATCAGGATCGAGCGGGAGCGTGCAAATGGTGGTGAATTACCACGGCACTACGGTAGGCGTTCTCTCTGCGTCTCCCAGTTCATGTGGGGTTTCCATCACGGTGTGCCGTGGTGTATGCACTGTATAGTGTTAGAACGAGTGCAGTGATATGGGTTAACAGTGGCGGGGAGACCAGAGTCTGGAAGTGTCAAGACACGGTGGCGCACGCAAGTGACATGAGAAGAGCAGTGGTGGGGTAGAAAGGAGGGTGTGAGGGGTTCGTTACTGACTCTAGCTGAGCCCACTACCGGGCCCATATTGTTGCTGCGAGACCAGTTACGCTGACTTGGGGATTGCCACTGATGGCCCATTGTAGCAAAGAGAAAATCCCTCCTCAGAGAGTCCTTCCCCGCGACCATAGCTGGGAGCAGTCCCTCCCTCCCTCTTTTCACCTGCTTCTAGGGTGTTCGCCGGGAATGGACCAATATTCAATAACATTCTGCTGGCATGACAGTTGCTGTTATTGCTCTCCTCACTCCCTTCCTCTCGATCTTCTAACTTGTCGTCTGTGTGCTTAAGAAGGTAGTGGTTCGCCGGTACAGCCTTCTTGAGCGTGTTATTTGCTTTGTGCATGGGTCAGTCGTTCATCACATCTTTCTTGCACGACCACCACCTTGCCGTGCGGTGCTGTGCGCTTTGAGGGGCTGGCACCTTCCCTCAACTGTCCCCATTTCAAACGGCTAATCTCGAAATGGAGTACGTACGACCCGAATTTCGGGGCACCGTATCAGGGCCGAGAGGCATGGGGCGCCAACCAATCTGGTAAGTAACTCAGCGAAATACTACACCATCCTTCTCATGCCCTGCTCCCACCCCAAGACCACCGGAAGCGAGGAGAGAGGGGGAGGATATTTGCCAAATTCCCTGGGGACCCTTGAGTATTTTTTTCCCTTTGAAAAGAGAGCCAGTCAAGGCCCCTGGCTACTATATGTCACTTTGATGCCCCTGAAGGATGAGAAGCCATTGGTTCGGTGCAACACTATAATCACCAATTCCAAGGCACTGAGCTCAATCAAGACATCTTCAACTACCCCCTCCATCCCGGGCTTCCTGTCTAGGAGGAAGGAAGAAGAAGGGGAGAAGCGAGACCAGCCCGCAAATCCTTCCAAGAGGCTCACATCATCCTGCAATTGGAGACCTATTTATTGTGTCCCCTAGGGAAAACTGCTCAAGGCTAGGGAAAAATACTGTAAATTGGGAAGAAGGAACTCACTTGGGATCTCCCGACATGTATGGTACGCTGCCGGACCAGCTAAAAAAACCTGATGAGTTTCAATCCTTGTCATTACCGGGAGGGAACCTAACCAAGCACTTTCAGGCGCCAGTCCCTAGTCCCCCCCCACCCCCATCCGCAGGACATCTTCCATTATAGAATCGCCACTAGCTCAGTTTCTCACCACACCCTCCCCGATCGAGTGCTCGTACAAAAATGGGCCTTCCTCGCTCCCTTAAATTTCACATCGCAGCGACCACGCACCCCATCTCAACTTACTCACTCCCATCCGCCGCATCTCTTTTTACTATCCCTCGTTGCACCAAGTGGTTAGGTAAGTGAGGGAACAACAATCCTTCGAATCCTGCCTAACCTGACCACCTTCACCGCCTTTGCCAACTACCAGCTACCACGACCACTATCACCCCTGTCCCTTTCGGCATCATCGTCAAGCCAACGCGGAGCCAAGTCAAGCACACCTGCGAAGTATTCTCATTGGCGTCGATTGCTTTACTTCTCCCTCCAATGCCCCCCAAACAGAAGGATACCCTTCCACCACCTCCCTCGCCGTCTGCAAAGCGGCCCCTGCCGGATGTGGCGCAGACGTCGCCGGCCAAGAAACAAAGCAAGTGGAGCGCGGATGAGGACGCAAAGATCATTGACCTGAGGGGTAGAGGTCACAAATGGGAGGATATCAGCCGGGAATTACCGGGACGCTCGGCAATCTCCTGCCGCTTGCACTACCAAAACTACCTTGAGAGGAGATCGGAATGGGACGAGGACCGCAAGAACAGGCTTGCCCGTTTATATGAGAGGTACGCACATAAGCATATACATATGATGCATCCACATATGTACATGTACATATACATATATAAGATATATACAAGTGCTCGGAGGCTAGTTTCGTGCGCTCGCTCACCAAACTTTGGTGGGCACGAAAACATATCCCAGAGCACATGTATAATATATCCATATATTAAC
The DNA here is from genome assembly GCA_900010015.1 of Tuber aestivum. Taxonomy (NCBI): domain Eukaryota; kingdom Fungi; phylum Ascomycota; class Pezizomycetes; order Pezizales; family Tuberaceae; genus Tuber; species Tuber aestivum. The sequence continues at coordinate 105,381 of LN891019.1, read as the reverse complement.
ATACTCGAGCCGCCGGATTGAAGTCGCGTTTTGTTTGGTGGGACACCACCAAAATGGGAGCGACTTCGATCAGCGACTTGAGTATACTTGCCTATTCAAAAGGAATCCTGGAATTTCCCCTTAAGCAATTGGAGGATTTGACCCCCCCGGGGGTATCCGGAGGTATGGCCCGGTTAGAGCCTAGATAAGAACCGCCAAGATTTCCGGATACTTTCGGGGTGGGCAAGTATATATGCATACTATCCTCAACTTTATTCATCCCCCCCTCTTCCCACACCAAAGTTTTGCTTCAGATCCACGATATAGCCGCTAACAACCAAGTGAACAAACAACAGGTTCAAGGCAGAGATGTGGGCCGAGGTGGCCAAAGAGATGGGGCTCCCCTGGCGAACGGTAGAGGCCATGCATTGGAAACTCGGAGAAATTGAAATGGCTCGTCGGGCTGGCGTCGTTCCTTTCTCCCTCAGCAATATCGCCCTCGACGCCCCGCCGAAGAGGACCGGCAGCGCGGGATCGGCTGGGGGTAAAAGCCAGAGTCCCGGGAGCACGAATGGCCCGGCTGCGGGACCGTCGGCACCCCCGGCGGAGGCGGGCTCCGCACCGCCGGAGGGCAAGAGTGCTGCGTAGTGGTGGTGGTAATAATTTCCCGATGACGCTGTACTGTGCGGTAACGGCACTGCGTGGGGTGAAATGGTGAATTCATTCGGGAGTTTCCGGTGGGATTTAATTTTCTTTTTTTATATAGAGATATTCCGTCCTATGATACTAGATTGTTCTCTTTTTCAGTCTCTTCAGTTCCTTGTTTTTCTCCTCTTTTGCTTCCCCTTCCTTTCCCTGTTGGTTTTTTTCTAGAGGTTTTCAACATACAGGCCCATATGGCCTGATCTGTTTTTTTTCTTCATTAATTCTCTTTTTTATTTCTTATGTCATAAATTTCATATGATATATCGGGGAACGGCTGGCGGGCGGGTACGGCGGCAAAGGGAATCCAAGGCGAAATTATATTGGCGTGTTTTTGGCTTTTGTTTTTTTAAACCATTTTGGGGGACTCTCAAGTCACTGCGGGTTTCTTTTTTCATTTTTTTCTTCATGCATTAGCTTTTGGTACATTTTCATTTGCATTGGGCATAAAAAGACCTAGAGTATGGCATAGAGTAGAGTAGAAATGAGCAATATTTGTTTTCTTCTTTCTTTTGATCAGTCTGCCCGCCCGCCTTACCTTCTATCATATCATGTCATATCCGTTGTGAACCAAAAATAGTTTTATGGTGCCATCATGAGAATCTCGCTTTGATCAAAAACCAGTTTTTTTTTTTTTGCTCGGGCCTAGTATAGTCGGTTAGGTCCAGCAATCAATCAGACAATTGACAAAAGTACAGGGGAACAAACCAGGATTAATATAGGATGATGGCATTGGTATAACGTGTCGTGTGGGGGCGCGCATTTCGGATGCCAAAATTTGAAATGAGGTTCAAAAACTCGACTCCCAATAGAAATACTGGACAAGGCTGGTAGCTAAATCGGTATATGATTCGACTATCATTCAGGTAAACTATTGCTGCTTTGCCGAGGGGCCTTCTCTCCTCGTATACCCTTTTTTTGGTTCCTTCTTTCGGGCTGTGTTTGAAACAGTGTCTTAAGGGCTTTCACAAAGTTGAGGCAAGACGCAGAAGTGTTGGAGAAAAGGGACCTATGGGAGGGTGTGCTATGACATGTTTTTGATTGTCATGCACAATGGGCTCATCTCTACATCCCACTTCTCATCTGTCACGCCCCCCCCCCCTCCATCTCACCTGACAGGGCCGCATATCGCCCACCAATTATCTTTCTCGTAACCAGATTCCATGACCTTGCCTCCGGCACGAGCGATGTCGGCTTCCAATTCTCCCTTACGATAGAGATGATAATATCGCATATAGGTGAGCTCCTTATCCCTACCCTTCACCTCATCTTGCCCATCGACCCCGTCATTCGTCGTATCTCGGCCCTTGCTATCAGGTGTGTCTCTGGGTGAATCCGGAACCTGGCGATTCTGCTGACTCCCTTTTGCCCCCGCACTGGTGGAGAACTGTTTGGACATGACCCACGGCACAAGGACGTCTTGCCGATCCCCCTCATCCCAGCCTCTCCTAGAATTCTTTTGCTCTAAGGCCCATACGTAGATAAGCGCCCTGCCACAATCAGAGCTATTGTTGGACGCTTTCAAGGTAGCAAGGATGCTCTTGAGTGCGTGACATCTCCTCTCTGGCGAGGAGAAATGATGTATGACCGCTATACTAATAACGAAGTCAAAGCGGGAGTCGGGATGCGGGAGATCCAAAGCATCAGCCACAATTGAATCCTGAATTTCCAGGCTATGAGCTATCCCAATCAAAGACGACGACCTAGGGGGCACAATAGTAGTGGTCAGTTACTTCAGGTGGATATTACACGAGTCAGACATCCTTGCAGTGATGGAATAGAATAGAATTGGAAGAAAGAAGAAAAAGAAAAAAAAGTAGCTGGGGGGGCTCTTGGTGCCTATAACGGACCTATCTGAGCCGACTATGAAAATATCCGGGTTGACTGTCCAGTACTTTCCGTTCCCACACCCTACATCCAGACCGACAGCGCCGATCGGCAGACCACAGAGAAACTTCTCCACGATCGGCCAGGGCTGAAGCCACGCACCAGTTAGCAAAGAGAAAACTGACAGAAAACAGATCGACAAGACCTACTCTAATGCCTTAGGAATAATATGGTAATGAGGGGGCGGGGGGCTATTGGAAAAAATGGAGATAGAAGCAACACGTACTTTGAAACGGGTAGCAGAGAAATGGGATGCAATATGCTCATACACTCGGTGAACATGGGACACCTCGTGCTCTTCGGGATTGACGATGTCCATTGGGTGGGGAGAAAGAGAGGGGACGGGGGGGGCGTAAGAAATGTCACTGTCGGATAAGTGACGACGATAATTAGAGTTTGAATACACAATTCCGGGTAGAACTTGAGTATGATGAAAATGTGCCGATTGAGAAGCGTAGGGTAGTGCTAGAAGAGGTGTATTGGTGGCTAGTGCTATGCTCTCTTTAGATGTGGAGAAGGTATCACAGCTGGGTTGGAGGGGGTGAGCTGCCGCTTAGGTTGAGTGAGATCGATTGGTGTCCCGCAGCCCGTACTTAGCTGTTGCTAAGTAAGTTCATCCGGGTTTAATTCGACGCGTGACGCAACTGACATCTAATCGGACTGCAGACTCGAGTTCTCGGGAGAAAAGCGAGCTAAACAACGGCTGGAACTCATTGAGAAACATGTCTTGCATTAACCCGCGCATAGTACAGTAATAGTACCGGTACAGCGCACGGGCACCGGGGAGACTGATTAACAGAGCGACGGGATCTGATGGGGGAGTAGAAAAGAAAAAGGAGGGGGAGTCTTGCTGATCCTTTGAAAGGATTCTCAGTTGGGATAATTGTTCGATCCCTTAATGCAGTTATGGAATGCTCCTGTAAGCTTCTATTGAGGCATGAAAGGGCCGCACTGCTTACCACAAGTCGTGATGCTAGTGGTTGTTAGATTCGAGACATTCTTTGTGCTCGGGTAGAAGTGCCATTAAGTCCAAGACAAGACTCTCCGAAATTATATCAAACTACTTTTATCGTTGCACAGGCCCCCGCTTGTCTCTAAATAGGTCTTTTGTGGAGTAAGAAAAGTTTGGTGTTCTTGATAGATTATATGAGATTACAGCATAAACTGTGATCTGGGACCGTGAACGTAGTGTAGAGGAACGGATGGTTTATGTGTACCCAGGGGGGCGGGGGTGGAAGCTGTCTTATCCATAAAGCAAGATCTCACGCGATATTGTTCAAAATGGTAGGGGGGGCCCTAGTTGAAGTGTAGCCTTGAGTTTTGCGATTTCTTTGTGTGATTCTTGGCAGAGGTAATAGAGCAGTTACAACCCAGGGATCACTCGTTGCCGCGCTACAACACCCACAAGGTTGAGAGAGCAAGATTGTTAGCTGGGGGGCTACCGTTAAGAATGGAGAGTGAAACACTCATCTCCCAAGATATAATGCACAGATTGTTGTCTAACTACATTAATTTCTAGTGCACGACCGGGTAATCAGCTAGATAATAATACAAGTGATTTCTTGTGTTCTTAGAGCCCAAGTTCCTACAAGTAACCGAGCTCTGGCGAATTCTGTTAATTTTCCGCACCCCCCTTATGAACCGAACAATGCCGGGCCAAGAGGGCCTAAGAAGTTTGGACATAATCAGAAAGACATTCTGGCTTTCAAGGGTCATACAGAAACAGTCTAGTGGTAGGATATCATATAATAAGCTTCCCAGATAGTGTTTCTTCAGTTGTTTTAAATGGTATTATAGTATGTAGACATCATAGTAGGTTTTACATATATATCCTCCATCTCTATTACAACTCCAATCATTGAAAAATATTTCCTATTTGGGAACAAGTCAACATCAGAGAAATATCACTACTTTTATAGTCCTGCACCCTCCCACTAGGGGAGTATAGGCCATACCTATTCTAATCCTTTACTCCTTAGAGGCTTCCTCCTCTCTTCTCTCTCTTCTGGCATGTTGCTCTTCTTACTGGTTAGTGTTTTCTCTTTATGTCTGGGGTCTCTTTGTCAGGCCTCCCCCCACTCTATTCTACTTTTGCTATGTCTTACTTAGTGTTAGCATGGTTGGCTTTAGTGGATAGGAGACAGCTCTTTAGTCAGTTGATCTAGTAGTCCTCTGGGCTATCGGGAGTTTGCCTTTAGCCCTCTTCACACTGCATGGCAGTAGTATCCTATCTACTACATAATACTTTCTCTTAGAGAATAAGGGACTACATGAGAAAAGCAGTGATACACCTGTTCTGTATTGAGGTTTAGACCTACTTCTGTGACCCTAGTTGCAGCCTTCTACTGTATCACTTGGCTTGACTTGCTCTGTCTGGCCTACTTTCTTCATCCTATGGGTTGGCTGGTATCCTACTGCTGAGGTTCTCCGAGTTCTCCTCCTTACCATATAGACAGCTCTTTTATCTGCTCCTTTCAGCTAGCTTTAGCTATATCAGCAAAAATTATTCCTGAGTCAGAGGTATAGGCAGTACATTCTGATGCAAGCAGGAAGGATTTTGCATCTGGTATATCCTATAGGTCCATGTTACACATAGAAGCGTAATTGGTGCGGCACATGACTAAATGCATAAGGTCACGTGTTTGACTCCAGGCCCTGCCATAGTTATTGTGAAAATATCATATTATCGCACGGAATGATAAGGCATCTATGCAGCCTACTCTGCAGAGATATGAGGCAAGCGACCGAGGGGTTTTCACTGGATAATATAGAAGAAGCTCCGCTCCACAAGATAAGACTTGGTCGAACTGGATTGGTCCATTAGTTATTGAGCTGTGGCCTCCGGAAGTCTTGGTGCTGCTATTCTTGAGAAGTAGCCGCACTACCTCTAGCTCGCATAAACTAGGTCATCCAGAAGACTAGTTCATGATTAGTTAGTAATAACAACTTACTGGTCAAGTTCAAGTTAGTTATCTTCGTCATGTACTCTAAGCTATGCACATAGAAGAATCATTGATAAGTTCTTTGACGGAGCTGATCACTCCACTTAGGAAGAGAGTAAGGAAGTTAGTTTTCTGGGTCAAATGGAGTTTGCACTCCAAAAATACTGAATTGTTAGGATGGCAGGTACAGGGTTAGTAATGGATTAGATGAAGGCCGTGACTACCCAGACACGGACAATAAATATCGAGGTGCCTCCTTAGCTTTAAGTCCATCCTCCGTCTCCGCTACACCTCCAGCGATTGAAAACTCAACACCATGGTTTTTATCATGAGTTTTTGTTTCGTCGCGAAACTTTCTCCACCCTCCTGCCCACTCCTACCTTTGGCCTCAGCCAAGGGGAGTCTGGCTCTTCTCTCCTCTCACGCCCGGGGTATTGACTTTGGTCTACTGTCGCAGGGCCCTCCCTCTCCCTGGGGGTTGGTCGGTCGGAGGCCCACCTCAGCTGGCTGGCAGGTGGTGGGATCCCTTCCACTATAGTGATGCTATCTCTCCCAGAACAAGGGACTACATGAGAGACGTGGTAAAACACCTGCTATGCTTTGCCTAGGTGGCCGTTGATGATCTTCCTTACTCCTCCTTCCTCCCGCCCCCACACATAGTGGGGAGTGCTCTCCTCCTCCTGAGTTGGCCTCGCTTAGCCTTCTCACAGTTGGCAACCCCTTAACCACCATCATGAGACGGCCGGGACTACAGTTGCAGTAGGGGAGAACAGCCAACAGGCTACAGTCGATCTCCCCATTCTCTTGTTCCCCTAAGAGGCTGCCTAGTCAGACACAAATACGACACCGATAGACGATGTTCAAGGTCTTTGGGTCTACTCCTCCGCTCTCCTCTCCCTACAGTTGGATCGGCTGGCACCCTAC
>LN891019.1:79027-93665 GCA_900010015.1 Tuber aestivum | reverse complement strand
GAGCCTGGCCGCGGCCGGGTTAATTTCGGGTGGGGAGCAGGCCATCCTGAAGGCCGCCATTCGGCGCTTATTGGGAAGAAGGACGACCAGAGGGGGAATGCTGGCCTCGCAGGGGAGGATTGAGGTAGGGGTAGAGTGGAAGCAGTTGGTCACCCACCGGAGGACCCGATTCCAGAAGACCTCCATCTTGTGGAGTGAAGAAGCGTTGGGTACCAGGAGATCGGCCCCGTAGGAGAGGATGGGGAGGATGAGCCCCACAGCTAGCCTTCGATTGAGATAAGGAGGCAAGCCCTTGCCGGGAGGAGAGAGTTGTCTTACGATAGCAAAAGCCCCTTGGGTGAGCGCCAAGCGTTTTGCGAAGTGAGGAGAGGTTTCCAGGCTAGGGGTAAACCAGTAGCCAAGCCAGCGAACCAGCCCAGCAGGGTGGAAAAGGGCACCATCGAGGGTGACTGGGGTGTAGCAATGAGCCCCATAGTCCCTGGAGGTTCTCCAGTGAGACAGTTCGGTCTTGGGCACAGAGAAGGACATGCCAATAGCCCCCGCCCTTCTCTTCAGTGGCAGAAAATAGTGCTGTAAGCGCTGCACATTGCGCCTGTAGGAGGGAGAGGCCACCGTGACAGTGAAATCATCGACATAAGAAAAGATAATTCCCTTGGGAATACTTAAATGAAGAGGAGACACATAGATGACAAAAAGAAGAGGAGAAATAGGAGACCCTTGGGGCGCGCCCACCTGCACTGGAGAGAACACATTAGGAGATCCCTGAAAGAGAAGACGACAATGTCTATTAGAAAGGAAAGACAGAACCCAGGCGCAGATGTATGGAGGCACCCCTCTGGACTTCATGAAAGTAGTGAGTAGCATTGAATTGATGTTGTCAAACCCCCCTTTGACGTCAAGGAACAGTGACGAGGCTTTGAGCCCGGGCCGCTGAAGGCATCGGATCTCATGGGTGAGGGCGGCGCAGGCGTCATAGGTACTAAGTCCTGGGAGCGAGCCACACTAATTTGGGTTGATTAGGCCGCGTGAGCGGGCTACTAGGGAAAGGCGAGAGGCGACAATCCTTTCTAGGACTTTTGAGACTGTCTCGAGGAGGACAATAATGCGGAAGGAGGTGGGTGAGGAATAGTCTGGTTTACCTGGCTTAGAGAGAACGACTCCGTTGGCCTTTTTGAGGGAGGGTGGGTGGAAACCAAAAGCTAGTAAGGGAGAGAGGAGGTTAACAAGGAGGGAGGGATTAGCTGCATGGACCTTCTTCCAGACCCCGTAGGGGATCTGGTCTGGGCCAGGGGCTGACGAGTTTGATGACTTAGACAGGGCCTTCTGTACCTCCTCGGGGGAGAGAGGGGGAGAATCTCGGAAGGGCCTGAGGATAGACGGGGTGGGAGTGGAAGTTTTGTGGGGGAAGAAGTGGTTCAGGAGTGCTGAGTTGATCTGTTCGGGGGAGGAGAGGCCGGGAAAGGAGGGGAAGCGGTCGGGGGCTCTTCCAGTGGCAAGCCTTTTGGCCGTTCAGACTGAGCGGGAGTCAACCTTGGCAAGGAAGCTTTTCCAATGCTCGGCCTTTGCCTTGTTGATCGCCTTGAAGTAGAGGGAGCGGGCCTCGCGGGCCTCGGTATTGAGTGTGGGGGAGGGGGAGGAGCGGGACCTTCTGGCAGCGGCATTGAAAGCGCGGTGCAGTGAGGTCAAAAGGGGGGACCACCAAGGCTTGGACCTAGGTGAGGGGCGTTTTAGGGGGGCAGGGGCCAAGAGTACGGCTGAAAGGGCACCAAGGTGTCGATCGAACCATGAGCTGAGGGCGGAGGCTGTAGGGAGGGAAGGGGATGGTGGGACATCGACTCTACACAGGGTTTCAAGTACCGGTGGCCAGTCCACCTTGTCCCAATCCGGGCTCGGAGGGGCCTTGTGCATCAAGGGCGTGGAAAGTTTAATGAGGATGGGTACGTGGTCAGACCCGGTGGAGGGGAGATCAGCCGTCCAGGAGTCATGGAAGGGAGCCAAAAGCTTATTGGCAAAAGCCAGGTCAAGTACACCTGGCCTTGTAGTCAAGTGGAAGGGGAACCTGGTGTGGATGCCAGGCATGTTGAGCGGGTTGTAGCCAGCCTCGGAGGCAGCCTCGAAGTAAGGGAAGGACACCAGCAGGTCTTGATCCGAGAACTGGCGCAAGGGGTCAGAAAGGGGATGGTGCAGGTTGAAGTCACCAAGGGTGAGGGAAGGAAAACCATGAAGAGGAAAAGCATCCGCCGGTGACACTGTCCGATGGTGAGAGGAGACAAAATTAATGGAGTACAAATTATAAATCCGAAAAACATGGAGAGATGATGAAAACAAGCCCCTAGGCGAGTGGATATCCAGTGCCATTGAGTCAGGCCGATCAAAAAAACAAGGGAGGACAGGGTAGGCCCCAAGGAGCTCCTGGTAAAAAAAGAAGGCTACCTTAGGCTTACGGCCTGACGCGACAGGGGGGGAGAAGCATTTATACATGGAGAAGGACGGTAGCTTCCCTCTCCAGACTGGGGGGTCTTGGAGGGCCACTACCTGGGGGGGAGATGGCAGCGCAGCGAGGCTGTTAAAAAGTGAAAGAAAAACATTCCAGCTCCCTAAGCAGTTATGTTGAACAATGGAAAGAAAAGAAAGAAAAGAAGGGGTTGGCGGCAATCGGTCCACCAAATTTGGATCCATGGGTTGTGCTATCACTTATGAAAGGAAGATGAAGGGAACGGAGACGGGCTACTGGATTCCACTAGGGAGGCGAAGAAGGCAGCAGATCGTGAGTCGGGTGCCGGAGCACGGGGAATAGGGGTCACAATGGGGCGCGGGGTGGCCGAGGAGTCGTTTCCAGGGAGGGGGGGAGAGGGCGTGCGTGCGGCTCCTGGCGGGGCATCGTCTTGGTCCATGGTGTCATCCTCCCCTTCATCTTCTGCCTCAGACTCTGAGGACTGTTGCGTCGGCTGGGAGGGACGGGAGGGGCAGGATCTAGCGGTAGCGGGGTGGCCGCCAAAGCAGTTAGCGCATTTGAGGGGGGAGGCCGGGCAGCAGCCGAGAACGGGTTTGAGGTAGCCCAGCTAGGGACACGATGGGTTGGCGCAGCGGTGGTTGGCCCTCGTGTGGTTTGACGCACAAATTGGGCAGACAGGAATGGTGGCAGTGCAGGTTGGGGCCGGATGGCCAAACTTCCAGCAGTGCCTGCATTGCATGAATTTGTTCTTGGAGACCGCATTCTGGACGTTGCGGAGCTTGGAGTAGAGGAGGATCTTGGACCCAATATGGGCCACATCGGAGGGGGCGACAATAATGACCACTGAGGTGGTGGCCTTGCGGAGGCTTGGGTCGGGTTGGAGGTAACGGGCGCCGAAGATATCGACATCCTTGGCGTTCTCAATGGACTCAGCTAGGGCGGGGAAGAGGTCAGTTTGTTCCGGCGGGAGGAAAGCAACAGGGAGGCCGTGGATAACCAGCTGGACCTCATTGGGTGCGGGGCGGAAGGGGCGGTAGGGATTATTCCCCACAGCGAAGGACTGGTTGATTTTGTTGGCGAGCGCCTCGTAGTAGGGGGAGTAGCTGGTGGCAGGTGTGAGGGGATCGGTAGCTAGGAGGGTGATAACGCCACGTGCGTTGACTGTGGCTGAAAAGGAGACGGGGAAGGGACAATTCGCCTCTCGAAGAACGGAGGCAACGATCTCAGGGGCAGTGGCCGTCAGGCGAGTTGCATCGGGGTGTGGGACCGGGGCGGTTCGAGGGGCGAAGAAGCGACGTTCAGCAGCAGGAAGGGGGGCAGCCTCCCGGACCCAGCAGGGGGCACCACCCGACGCCGCGACTTGGGCTGCAGTGGCTGCTTTCTTCTTGCCCTTGGCGCTGGTCTGTTGCACCGTGCCCCTAGGAGGGGCTGCAGCGCTGGCGTAGGAGGAGGAGGAGGGTGGGACTAGTGTGAGGAAGGAGGGGGCAGGGCCAGGGCGGAAGGTAGCTTCTTCTGGGAATTCACCCTGTGCGAACTGGAAGGCGGCAAAGGAGCGGGGATGTCTGGCTGCGAAGGTGCTTGGGTTACCGTACCACACTCCATCAACTTGCACGGGGGAGTCGATATCTTCAACCGGGATGTCTAGGACATAGCCGGGAGGCGGGCGGTACTTAGCTCCAGGGGGAGCAGGAGGAGGGGGGAGCGGCGGTGGGCGTCTTGTCTGTTTCGGAGGGGGGGCAGGGGGAGGGCCCAACGGGGCTGCTAAGGGGCGGGCAGCTGATGCCATGACTCTGAGAGAGAGGTCACGGACGGAAGCTTCTAATGCCGGGAGGGAGGGAGGATCCTTGGGAGCAGCCGTGGAGGACCGTTCGAGGGCCTCTAGCCTTTGGATGATGCTGCCAATCCCGGAAAGGGCGGTACAGACAAGTGGTAGGAGGATGACTTCGCCAGCAGATAGGTGCTGAAGCTGAGCATCGGTAGGGGGGGGAATCGGGGGGGCTGCCTGTCCTATGTGGAGGAGAGTGCGGGCTAGTTCATCCCTTATCAGTGTGAGATTGTCTGGGAGGGAGGGGGTTGGAGCCCTTGACTCGTAGGGAGAGGCACGACTGGAGCCTCGAGAGCCAGACCTTGAAGGGCCCGGACCAGGCCCCTCCCTGGTAAAGGGGGCTGTGCGGGGTAGTGAGGGGGCTGTGCACTTAGAGACTGAAGCCTAAGCGAGGGAGGAATTAGGTGTGTGGAGATGGTTGCCACACAAAACCCTGGAGTTTTACCTGGCCGAATGCGGTAATGTTTTCCAGCGAGAGGAAAGTAGAGGGCGCGGAGCGTGACTTAAAAGCTAGGGAGGCACCTCGATATTTATATTCCGCCTCTGGGTGGTTGCGGCGTACATCCAATCCTTTACTGACTATGTAACTGCCATACTAACGATTCAGTGTCTTCGCGATGCGAATGCCCTTTGACCCTGAAAACTAACTTCCCTGCTCTCTTCCTGAGTGGAGTGATCAGCTCCGTCAAAGGACTTATCAATGACTGTTCTATCTGCATAGCTTAGAGTGCATGACGAAGATAACAAACTCAACCAGTGAGTTATTATTAACCAATCGTCAACTAGTCTCCGGATGACCCTAGTTGACGTGAGCAGAGGATGGTGCGGCTACTTCTCGGAATAGCAGCCTCAAGACTTCCAGAGGTCATAGCTCAACAACCAACTGACCAATCTGGTTCAACTAAGTCTTATCTTGTAGAGCGGAGCTCCTTCTATGTTATCCAGTAAAAACCCCTCGGTTGCATGCCTCCTATCTCCGCAGAGCAGGCTGCATAGATGCCTTATCATATCATGCGCTAATATCTTAGCGCTATGAATACTGCGGCGGAGCCCGGAGTCGAACACATGACCTTATGCATTTAGTCACGTGCCGCACCGATTACACTTCTATGTGTAACATTAGCTCCCTCCTCTTTAAGACTCGTCCTCGAGTCTTTCTATGTTCTAAAGTAATCTATATATGGTACATTTCTATAGTCGTAAAGAAAAAATTCCATCTAGAACTCTATCCAGGTAGGGTAAAAAACCTCTGCGCGTTTACTTGTCCACGCCTAGGAAAACCTTTCCTGATAATCCTACCTCATCCGTGGCATTTCCGGGTTATCCCTATGAAATTCCTCCACTAAGTCGGTAGCATGTTCAAGATGTTCCACCGGTTCCCAGGTGTTTTCATCTTCTGAACACCGTTTCCACTTAACAAAGTATTTGAGTTCTCGGATGTGTTCATTGCGTCCGGATACTCTTTTTATGTAGGAGAGAATTTCGCTTTTAACGATTTTCTCAACCTCCCATTCCAGATCGCCATCGATCACCTCTGGTGCCTGCGGCCTCTGTTCCCTTTCTGGTCGAACCGATGTTCGATAGGGTTCGAGGAGTGACACATGAAATACGGGGTGTATTTTCCACCGTTCGGAAATCTCCAACTTAAAGGCTCGGTCACCTCGTTTCTCGAGTATTGGAAAGGGTTTGTAAAGTTTTGGGCTTAACTTTTTGGACAGTCGTTTTGTTCGAACATTTTTTGCATTGAGCATTACTCGGTCTCCAACCTTATAATTCGGTTGTTGTTTAACCTTGGGGTCGTAGTATTTGCTCATCGCTTCTCGAGTGAGTTGTAGGGTGTCTCGGGCTTGTTGATGTATTTCCTTCATCCAGTGGACATAGGTTGTTGCTCCTGGATTCCGTACTTCTCTTTCTTTCATCTACTCTGTTTGTGGATGATAACCGTAGTTTGCGTAAAAAGGGGTTAAACCATGCGCTTGGGTTACCGAGTTGTTGTATGTGTGCTTGGCTAATGGTAGTAGAGAACACCAATCATCCTGATCGTAATTGACGAAACTTTGAAGATAACCTTCCAGCACTTGGTTGGTTCTTTCAGTTTGTCTGTCAGTTTGAGGATGGTAGGCTGTTGACATTCTTCGTTTGATATCTAGTGATGTGCACAGTGATTCCCAGAATTCTCCTGCAAACTTGGCATCCATGTCTGAAACGATTTCAGTGGGCAACCTATGAAGGTTCCAAACCTCTCGTAGAAATGCGGTTGCCATATCCTTAGCACTTGCGGTGGTTGGTAATGGTATAAAGTGGGCCATTTTGGTAAATTGATTGACCACAACGATAATCTGGGTGTTGTTGTTTGATGGAGGAAGTTGTATGATAAAGTCCGTAGAAATCGAGCTCCAGGCTGCGAAAGGTATTTGTAACGGTTGTAAAAAACCATACTTGCCGTGTCTTGGGGCTTTGCTATGTTGGCATTCATCACATGACCGAACATAGTCATTGACCCATTCGCTTAATTCTTTCCAGTGAAAATCCCGCGTAATGATTTCTAGGGTCTTTTCTTGTCCGAAGTGTCCGGCTACTTTGGAGTTGTGACAACTTTACGTGATCAAGGTCTGTAGTTCCTCGGAGGCTGGTACGTACAGCCTATTTTTGAAATTGATGAGCCCATCTTTAGTTGACCAATGCTTAGGCCATTGTGTGTTATCGTTTCTTAATCTTTCCAATTCCTTCCTTCTAGATTCCCAATCCTCGTCTTTCTCTCCTGCCTTTTTTACTGATAATGTGAACTCTTTGTGGAACTTCTTGGGGTTTGCATTTAGCACTACCCTGGTTGACATGACTACTGATTCTTTATGCAGTTGGTCGTGAGTTTCTTTATCGGCTAAGTCAAAATGTTGGTTGAGGTTCTAGTCCTCGTTTAGGAAGTTGATACAAGGTGGGGCCTCGGTTAATCTAGTTCTTGTGCTTCCGAATCCTAGTTCTCCTCTTTCCGTATCATTCAACTGCGTTTCTTCTTGGAGTTCACCAGTATGAATCTTTTCTAAGATTAACTGGGCAATCTTAGTGCCAGCTAGTGCTTTGTAGTCCTCCTTATGCGTGTTGTACAGCAGTGCCTTGACTTCTCCTTGGTAATCCGCATCGATGACACCGGCACGGGTGTCAATTCCATATTTGGTAGCTAAACCACTTTTTGGTGCGATGCGACCGTAAGTTCCTTTTGGTACTACTATTGCTATCCCAGTTTCGAGTAATGCTTGTCCTTTTCCTGGTACGATAGTATATTTTAATGCATACAGATCGCAGCCAGCTGCTTCTCTGGTTCCTTTGATTGGTAACTTAGCCTCGGGGCAGAGTCGCATTGCTCGAAATAGGTTTTGTGTAGGGTTAACTGTTACTTTCTCATCGTCTTCCGATCCTAGAACTATAGAGATTCGGATAACGGCGAAATGCACTGGTTTGTGAATCGACTACTCAGCTTGTTCAGCTCCTCCCTCAGGGCGGTACTCCCGCCGCCTACTCAGCACATCTGGTTTGACGCTACTCGTTCCTGGTCGATAAACGATTTTGAAGTTGAAATCGATTAACTTCTGCACCCATCGAATTTACTGGGCGCTCCAGGCTTTCGTAGTGAGGAAGTACTGCAGATTCTGGTGATCCGTATATACTGTAATCGGACAATCCATTCCTATCAAATAATGTCGCCATTCCTTGAATGCTTCGACAATGGCCAGGAGTTCCTGGTCATGGATATCGTAATTGCGCTTGGCGGGATTTAACTTTCGGGAGTGGTAAGTGATTGGGTGTAGTCGTTTCTCCAAAAACGGGGAGAGTACGCAGCCTAAGGCAAAGTCGCTAGCATCAGTCTCCACAACGGTATCCCGTTCGGGTTTGAAGTGGCACAATATTGGTACGGTAACGAACTTTTCTTTCAGAAGTTTGAAGGATTTGTTTGCTTCGTCAGTCCATAGGAAACCACTTGGGTTTACCTTCAATAATTCCATAATGGGTTTGCAAATAGCCGAGAAATCTTTTATGAATTGCCGGTAAAAGTTTGCAAAACCCATGAAAATTTGTATGTCCCTTATGGACTTTGGTGGCACCCATTTCGTAATGGCGTCCACCTTTCTCTCACTCATCGACACTCCTGTCGTTGAGATAATATATCCTAGAAATTCCAACTGTTTTACGTGGAAAACCAATTTCTTTAGCAAGATGGCTAACCTATATTGTCGTAGTTGTCTTAGGACTTGTCGTACAAGTTCAATGTGCTCCTTCTCGTTTTTTGAGTAGATCAGTATGTGGTCTATATAGCATACGACTCCTTGATCCAAAAATTCCTCCAACACGACATTCATCATACTCTGAAATGTTGCCGGTGCATTAATTAGTCCAAAAGGCATGACCTCGTACTGCTTTAAACTGTACTTTGTCCCAAAAGCGGTTTTGTCTCCATGTCCTTTTGCTATTCGAACTAAGTTATAACCCTTAGCCAAATCGATTCGTGACATGATGTCACATCCTTCTACTCTGTCCCGCAATTCAGACATTAGGGGTAGCGGACATTTATTCGCAATCGCAAGCTCATTTAGCTTATGATAATCTACACATAGTCGTAGCCCACCACCAGGTTTTGGGGCGAAAAGAACTGGCGCTCTGTAAGGAGATTTGCTAGGAATTATCTTCTCTTGCTTAGTCATCTCGTCCAGATATTCACGTAATACCTTAAGTTCTTTTTCTAACATAGGATATATTGGTCCCCATGGTGGTTTCGCTCCTTCGATTAGTTCAATTTTGTGGTCGAACTTGATATGGTCCGGTAATCGATGCGAGGCTTGTGTTGAAAACACGTCTTTATAATCCTGGTAGCACTTAGGCAACCTTTCGCAAGCTACTTCCCAGGGTTCGTCGGGGTACTCAAATGGCGCTATCATGCCTTTAGCATGCATTCTTCCGATAAATATAGCCTTTTCGTCAAGTAGTAGGGACTCATCCCATTCTACTTCAATAGGATCCTGTGCAGGTCCGGTATGGTCTGCGTACTTTCCATCCGTAAACGTCCAAGATTTCGAGTTGCCAATATTGATAATAGGATGTTGGTCATGCCACCAACCGAAAGGTATAATCATATCCTGAGCGACTGTGTTAACCATGTTGCAGGACACAAGTGATGAGTGCTGGTTGGTTCCTATCTCCAACCGTATAGGATGGGTATAAAGCCATCCATTTTCCTTAGAGTGTTTGCCATCAAATCCTTCGATCTGGAGAGGCTTCTTTCCTCATTCGGTGGGTATGCCTAATCGCTGTACTAAAGCTTTGCTAATAACAAAGATATTGGAGCCCGAGTCTAATAACACGCGAATCGGTACTCGATCTTTGTTGGAATGAAGGTATGCGGTGCCTTCGGGGCACTTGTATAGTTCTGGTTCTGGTACATTGGTTTTGGTTCGCATGGGCCCTGCATAGGGGCCTTGGTTGGTTGTCTGTCATTTGCTCATGGTTGCAGGGGTGGTGATTGTTACCACGCCAGCATGGTTTTGGCTACTAAAGCCTCCTCAGACAACCTTGGCACGTTTCGCTTGATTACCCTCAATGATGATATTTAATCATACCGAACTCAGAAACCCAAACTTAGTCGAGGATCGACCTTTTAACACAGCCTTAGGGTTTGCTTTCGGTTCCCACCATGGGGGGACCCTCTGGGGCGAGCACGCTGTCCCCAGTTTCCCTCATCCTGATGATGGACTACCCCATTGCCGTCGCCATGGGTGCCCCTTCCCATACTTGCACCAGGCTTTCCTTCCGAGACGCCCCGTTTATGACTAATGCATGTGGAGTCTTTGGACATCGGGTTGTCTTCCCTCGATTGGAACCGTTTTAAACTGGTACGTCTTTCTGGGACTTTTTCTATCGAGTGTACCGCCTTGCTGAGTGCTCTATCGCCAGTTTCAACTCATATCAGGCTGCGTCCAGCCAGCTTGGACTCCTGTCTAGCTGGTTCAATAGGTGTGCACTATCTGGTTGTACCCTCGATCTTTTTTTGCCCATTTTTACATGCAACGCCTAGTGGAGGCCTCCGAAGGGTGTGCATCCCGCTCCTTAGGCACTTTGCATCCTTCGGCACTTTCTCGGAGTGCGCCTCTATGTCATTATTGTATAATACGTTCCAAAGAGCAAACCGCTAAGTCGGGGAGAGGTGTACTGCCAGACAAGAGCGCGTATTTCTTCATCTTGCTGACCATCCTATGTAGGGTGCGCTTCCCTTGTACAGATGCTCCACTGTTGCCCTGGACTTCGTTTCTATACCCTCGCTTAATCTGAAGTCGTTTCCCAAATCTGAGATGCTGGATTTGCTCGAGTTTGGACCACCTTTCCACCCACAGGTTTTGGGCGGATTTCCACTTGTCGGGTTCTCGGGACTGCGATCCTGCGCCCAGTAGTCAAATTTACTGCGGCGGCCTTTCGACAATCTCCCCACTTATGATTAGTGAGTCCACAGCGCATGCAGCCATCATTCTGGCACCATGAGTTGATTGTTTCCTGTGAAATTCCCTCGTGGACCGATTTCCAATCGGTATGTACTCGTTTTGTAGGTGACGAGCCTGTTTTCGCGGGTCTCCATTTTCCTTTCTCATCTTGCTTTGCTGGAAACCAAGTCATAGCCATTCCTTTTGGTTGGCTACTTCGGTCCTTGTCCCCAAATTTCCATTTTGGAATTGTCGTCCTGGAGCTACCGCCTTTCAAGCGGAGTTGCTCTTTGAATTCCTCATCCTTCATGCCTACAGCTCGTAGCTATTTTACCCATGCCTCATCTGAGTCGACTTCCTCATACAACATCCTAAGCAGGATGGAAGGCGGGAGTTTACTTTCCACAAGTTGTCTCCAACTTTGACCCTTCATTTGCCCCTGAATATTCAACAACTCGAGTTGAGTAATATATACCTTGATGTTGTTTTGGTAAGGCACTTTCGTCATCTGGTTTAGTGCCTTTCGAGCCTCGTTGTACGGAGCGTAAGGCTGAGTTATTTCCGTTTGGAAATTTTCCCACAGTTGGAACTCCTCTCGTCTCTCCTGGCCCACTAGTCCATCCATAGCATTTCGGTACTATTCCTTGAAGGGTATCACTTCCTTCCCTTTCATCCTGCCTAGGGCACACACGATCTTGTCGTAGTCCTGTTCCCAGTGGTAAGGGTTTCTTCGAAAATAATCCTCGCATTCCGTTAACCAATTTTCCACTTTCTGGTAACTGAGATTTTCGAAGTAAGAGGGCAGTTCGGCCGGTTTCCTACTAGCCCCTGCCACCGCTCGCGTCATCAAGGCTGCCCATTCCTCAGCCTCAAAGTGCATGTTTCCTGGTCCTTGACCTCCTCCAGCAGGTCCGCCGCTTCCGCCGGGAGGTCCACCGCCTCCGCTGGGAGGTTCACCACCTCCGCCGGGAGGTCCAGATAGTCCTCCTTGTTGGCTTTCACTTGCTGGGCGGGGTGGCCCTGATCCTCCGTTTGGATCCTTTTTAGGTGGTAGAGGTGGTGCGTAGAAACTATGGTTATCAGTTTCTGTTGGCGGCACCGTCCCTGCACCTGCAAGTTCCCCGAAGGTACTTAGAGGGGGTAGGGATGCCCCATCTTTGTCATAGCTGACCTGGACCCTTGCCTTTCCTTTTCCAAATTGTTCTTCCAAAGCTGTTTCAAGGGCGTGGACCACTAGATCTGCTGTGGTTGCTCCTTGTTTGGCAAAATCAGCGCATATGTCCTGTCTAAAACTAGACATTTTGCTTGTCAGAGTTGCCATTTCTGTTCGTTGATTTTCCAACACCCGATTGACGGCTTCCCGATGTGTCTTTGCGTTTTCGACATAGCTCGCTAGGCGATCCTTCATAGTTGCCTTCTGCTTTTCGTGTTCGACAACAACATCGATTCTCAGTTGGTTGATGGCTTTCCGGTCGGTTTCCCTCTGTTGATCCATAGCCCTTCGGTCAGCTTCCCTCTGATCCTTTAACTAGTTAATCATTCCAGCCAGTGTGTTGTCTCTTTGCATAGAATCTATGCTTTTCTCTCCCGCTTCCCGTTCCAACCGAGCGGTTCTCTGAGTTTGCTCTTCTGTCGCAAACTGTTGCCGGACCAGTTCTTCTGCCATTCGTACATGATAGCTTTCTAGTTCCGCTGTCATGTAGTCTTGGAGTCCGTGGGCCGACCTTTCCAACCTTGTTAGTTCATCTCCCATGAACTTTTCTCCTACATCCAACCTTCTCTTGGTTTTCGGCCACCTCGTCGGCAACCTTTCTTCCAGCCTCTATTAATGCCGCATAGGCAATTTGTTGTTCGTTTCGAGTTTGGGTGATGGTATGGTCTAAATGGCTAGTGACCCTTCCTAACATCGCCACAAATCGGTTGAACCGTTCTGTATCGGGAGGTACTGGACTTCCTGCTCGAGATCCTTGGCTGGAGCTATCCTTCGTTATTCTCGTTGGGCCCAATGGCCCAAGTGATCCGAATGGGTGTGGAGGTGGGTTGCCAATGGAGGGGCCTAATTTTGGGAATAATCGTCCGACCGTTCGGGGGTCCTATCCTCCTGTGGACATGGGTGATCAAGTAGTCTCCTCCATTTCTGTGTCCGGAGGCTCACCGCTTTCCGTAATTTGAGGTATGTCCGTCATATTGTTCCTCGTTTAGTTTGCGTTAGTGCAAAAGCTCAATTTCCAACACCCAAGGAGCCAAAGATCCCTTGGAGCCACCTTCGTCGTCACAGAGAACAGAAGTTGTACCGTGGCACGTGATATCACAGGTGGGTTCCTCGTAAGGTTCCCAGTCAGGGTTTGTTGAAGTAGTAGTGGAAGAAATCAGGGTCCGACCACTCTTCAGAGTAGGTGAACCAGGAGGGTTCGTGTTCTTCGAATAAGGGGATATCTGCTAACTCAGTTTCCCAAAGTGTTTTGAAGGAGACGTAAATAGGTGTGGATCGTGGTTCGAAGGTGGTGTCTGAATGTTCATCAAAGTCCACTAATTGAATTTGTGGTCACAACGGAATCATTCAAGAGCCTTGGTAACCAGAGGATATCAATATAGTGTTAGGAGATAGGTAACTCTAAAGTCAAGCGAGTATACACTAGGCCCTGTAATCTTCTGTCTCGGAGATAGTCAAGAAGGCTCATAAAGATAGAAGTAAAGTAGAATGAATACATTGATAAGATCTCTTCTCCGGTCGCTGATGATAGACTTAAAAGCTAGAGATTTTTTCTTTGTTTAACTCATTGATTATTTGTTTAGGGTACAAAAACTGGATGGAGCGCTAGCTATGAGGACAAAAAACCCATATCCCTCCTCTCGCCACAGGAAAAGATTAACCCCCCAAGCCCCTCTGGTATGGAGCCAACCGCACATCTCGCCTCAAAGAAAAGAAACCCAAGCCCAGCTAGATGGACGAACAAGGAAATCCTAACTAAGAAGAAAGCAGGAAGGGCCAGGAAAACCCGCTGAGAAATCCCAAAAAGACAAGAAAGGTTAGTAGCAAGCCACGTAGGTCCCGGAGGGCGAGTCCACTCCTTCAAGCGGGAAGCGACGCACGAAGCGCGCTAAGATAGAGGGCCCCCTCCAGACCCACTCCAAGGAGACAGTGCAATACCATGGAGGGAAGAAGGAGACCAGCCGGCCGTGGGCGATAACCGGGGGGAGGGGAAGGTGCAGCAGTAGGGTGCTAGCCGATCGAACCGTAGGGAGAGGAGAGCGGTGGGGTAGACCCAAAGACCTTAAACATCGTCTATCGGTATCGCGTTTGTGTCTGACTAGGCAGCCTCTTAGGGAAACAAGAGAATGGGGAGATCGACCGTAGCCTGTTGGCTGTTCTCCCCTACTGCAACTGTAGTCCCGGCCGTCTGACGATAGTGGTTAAGGGGTTGCCGACCGTGAGAAGGCTAAGCGAGGCCAACTCAGGAGGAGGAGAGGACTCCCCGCCACGCGTGGGGGGAGGAGCAAGCGGGAAGGAAGATCATCAACGGCTGCCTAGGCAAAGCGTAGCAGGTGTTTTACTGCGTCTCTCATGTAGTCCCATGTTCTGGGAGAGATAGCGTCACAGTAGTGGAAGGGATCCCACCACCTGCCAGCCAGCCCAGGAGGGCCTCCGAACCACCCACTCCAGAGGAGAGAAAGGGCCCTGCGACAGTAGACCGAAGTCAATACCCCGGGTGGGAGAGGAGAGAAGAGCCAGACTCCCCTAGGCCGAGGCCAAAGGCAGGAGTGGGCAGGAGGGTGGAGAAGGTTTCGTGACGAAACAAAAAACTCACGATAAAAACCGTGGTGTTGAGTTTTCAATCGCTGGAGGTGTAGCGGAGACAGAGGATGACTTAAAAGATAGGGATTTTTTTTCTT
>LN891019.1:36933-60420 GCA_900010015.1 Tuber aestivum | reverse complement strand
TGTTTAACTTCATATATTCTTTGTTAAGGTACAAGAACCTGCATGGAGCGCTAGCTATGGCAAAAACAAAACCTTAATTCCAAACGCATTCCTCCGCGCCCCAGGGACCAAAAAACCCCCCCCAAGACCCTCTGGTATGGGCCTAACTGCACATCCCGCCCCGCAAAGGAACAATCGTCCCCTACAAGGAAGGCAGGAGAGAGAAGAAAACCCTTCAGCGTCATCTCGACAAAGGAAAGAATAGAATAGGAAACCCCCAAATACCTCTACAGGCGTCCGCGAACGAATATGTCCGCTGTCAGGCCCATGGTAGGACCCTGGCGAAGTGCCATGACGGGGCCGGCCAGCTCAACCCAGGAGATAGTGCAATACCAAGGTAGGCCAACCGGTCGTTCGGCCGGGGGCGGGCCACAAGCGTGGAGAGAGGAAGACAGGCGAGGAATGCCCGCAACCTTTGGTAGAGGGGGGCAGCCGATACTGCCCAGGAGTGAGGGGGTAGACCCCAGCCGTGAGGAGTCTGGTGGTGGAAAAGGTTGGGTGGTGCCTGTAGTGACACCAGAGCCAGGAAAGAGTTGTAGAGCTGCCGCGAGTGTGGCAGAAGTGAGAGCAGCACCAAGTAATACTGGCGTGAAGGGGAGGCGGGAGGGGTAGGCCAAAGCACTACCACCTCAGTGAAGATGGGGCCAGAAGGCCGAGGCAGTAGGGTGCCAGCCGATCCTGGCAGTAGGGTGCCAGCCGATCCCGGAGGAGAGGAGAGGAAGAGGGCAAGGAAGCAAAGATCCGGCCAAACAATACGGCAGGAGGCTGCAACTAGGGTCACAGGAGTAGGCAAGGCTACTCCCGATAGCCCAGAGGACCACCATCCCAACTGACCGTTCAGCCATCACCAGGCCGTCAAAGCCGACCGTGCTGATGCTAAGCGAGGTGAAGCAAAAGCGGGGTAGGAAGGACAGTGACCTCACGATGAGGCCCCCAGAGTGACGAGAGGACCCCCATCCAGCAGCGGCGAGATGCCAGATGAGCGAAAGAGTAGAAGAGAAGCCCCGATGGGCAGAGGGATGGAAAGAAAAAGCCTGCACCCCCCGGCGGGGGGGTGCATGGCTATAGAAAAGTGGTGATGATTCCTCGGTGTTGAGCCGTTCCCAATTAGGAAATATTTTTCAATGACCGGAGGTGTAGCGGAGACGGAGGATGCTTAAAAGCTAGGGAGGCACCTTGATATTTATATTCTGTGTCTGAGTGGTCGCGGCCTACATCCAATCCTTTACTGACTATGTAACTGCCATACTAACAATTCAGTGTCTTCGCGATGCGAACACCCTTTGACCCTGAAAACTAACTTCCCCGCTCTCTTCCTGAGTGGAGTGATCAGCTCCGTCAAAGGACTTATCAATGACTCTTCTATGTGCATAGCTTAGAGTGCATGATGAAGATAATAAACTCAACCAGTGAGTTGTTATTAACCAATCGTCAACTAGTCTCCGGATGACCCTAGTTGACATGAGCAGAGGATGGTGCGGCTGCTTCTTGGAATAGCAGCCCCAAGACTTCCAAAGGTCATAGCTCAACAACCAACGGACCCAATCTGGTTCAACTAAGTCTTATCTTGTAGAGCAGAGCACCTTCTATGTTATCCAGTGAAAACATGTTGGTCGCATGCCTTGTATTTCCGCAGAGCAGCCTGTATAGATGCCTTATCATATCGTGCGCTAATATCTTAGCACTACGAATACTGTGGCGAGGGCCGGAGTCGAACACGTGACCTTATGCATTTAGTCACGTGCCGCACCGATTACGCTTCTATGAGCAACACGTTGGTTGAATCCGTTCTTGCGTCCTGACGTTCGCATCCGCACCCTCCTGCATCCTGATGCTCACCGGACGCGTGGTACTCCAACCCCCCTGGGTTGTGACCCATGCTAGCTCGGTTCCGGGCGTCCTGACAATCCATGCCCTTTCCCCCGTAGCGTCCCGAGGCCCCTGCTACTCCGGCATGGCGTCCTAACACCCTTACCACTCCCGGCCGGCGTCCGGACACCTCTGGACCTCCCGCCCGGCGTCCTGGCCATCCGGCCACGCCTGCTTTGCATCCGGAGAATCTCTGCTGCTTCTGCCTCTCACCATGACGCCCATCAACCCTCCCCCCACCTTCCAATCCTGTCCGCATAAAGCCAGTTCTGTTGGGATGACTTAATCTATATTGCTTGCCTCCAACCGCATGTCTCGTCCGCTCTCCTTCTCCTAAGTTCCTGTCCCTGCCCCTGTGTCTCATGACTTCGAAGAACTACTCCCATGTGCGCCGAGTACTATATGTTCAAATGTATGGGTATGGCACTATCTTAATAACTTTGTACGAAAGTACGACACAGTAGTAACAGTATACTGCGGGCACGGTAAGCGAGGAGGAATTTTGTATGAAGGTAGATTGGTAGTAGTTCTTGTCCTTAATTCTCTTAAGCGAGATGGGTGGTAACCCCTATTTATACAGGTGCGCATCCTTCGCGTAACTAAGAGGAAATGTAAGGGAAAACATAAGTATCGACGTGTTTCACCGTAACATAAGTAGGAAAAACATAAGTGCGAACGTGTTTGACCCTAAAGAACTGCCAAGGAAATCCCATAAAACATGCATAAATCTGAGGTGGTGTGAACGGATAATTAGAACATAATTGTAAATCAAATGACCGATGACCGTGCATGATGATGCATAAAATATAAGAAATAAACCCGAACACCAGATAAGAAAAGCACACCATAATCCCCTAATCGTATCATGAAATATCAATGAAATATACGTAATACATACTCCGCTGTAGTAATATCCATGAAGTAGAAATAATACTAAGTAGAGGAATATACGATATTATCAAGGAGAATATACATATGAAACGAATTAGAAAATTCAACACTATATTACCCACCTCTTCCATCCTGCTTTCACACTTTCAATTGACGTCGTCGGGATTTTCTCACTGTAATTGGAATGTACTCCATATGTTCTGGAACTTTCAGTAACCACATCCGATTACAATTTGGTCTTGATATGTGCTGCATATACTCTATTTACTATCGTATGGCGTCACATTGGCCCGCCATTTTGATCAATTGAGTACACTAGGTGCTATTGAAGCTTGCGATTCCACCGGCACCGCTGGTACCCATATGCACCCCGTTGAGCCCACTCTCAATCCCGGTCCCACCGACCAGTTGCCTCCTATCTCTCGATCAAAATTCCCTTCCTGCTGTTCTTCTATAGCCGTCACCTGCCCCGACTGTGAATCATCCAGACTAAGTGAGACATGCGATGAAATACATGGACTGCCCATGCTCCCCGATGTCAGACGTCCCGTTTGTTCCAGTGTATCGTCTAGACTATCCAGTTCAAAATCATGAAAGCCAAGAGACTGTCCAATGGCCGTCTGGCTAAAATAGGAAGTCACATCGGGATTGGGCGACTGTTCCCGCCTGCTCTGGCACTCCAAATAGGCCTCTAGAGGGTAGTCGGTCATTGTCTGTCTACCAAGCGAAGATTGGCTTGGAGCCTGGTTGGATTGCCTGCGCTTGAGCTCCGCGCTTACAGCGTCAAAGTCATCATCATAACCTTCTACTCGATCATTCTGAATCCCGTATTGTTGCTGGAGCTTTTCGGTGATGATTTGGTGGATGTTTTGGACCACCAGCTCCTGGATCTGCACGGGAAATCTCTGCCATGTTCGCCTCTGGCATGCCAAGAGGTCTTAAGTGGGTGACGGGTTAGCCAGACTCCTTCACTATGGCCCACTAGAATGTTCTGAGATTCGTACCCATAACAATATCAGGCTTGAAGTTCTTCAGCTCTTTGTACTTACCCGTTTGCCACGCTCAGAGAGTGTGGCATAGTATAGCGCAAGTCAGGCAGATCATAGTTCCGTTGATCCTAGATAGGAACTCAGGATCTATCCTGCCTTGCATTTTCTTTCCGGCAAAGTACTTGCCATATATGGCCTCGGAGATCTGGGGCGCAAGGAATCGCAGGATCACATGCTATCCAAATTCATACATAGTTGGTTGTATTACCCAATAGCCATTGCTAGTCGTCGTGGTAACAAACCTCATATCCTTTTGGGTCACACATGAACCGGTCTCCTTCCAGAAGATAATCAACTCTACGTACGATGACTGCTGCACCTTGTGGCAATGGCAGTTCATATAACTTTACTATGTAATGCTTCATATGATAAACGAATTGTGACCGTATGCCTGAGTGCTTTTGGCGTATCTATCAAGGTTATTATAATTTGCCATGTGTCCAGAGGTCTGGCTGGGATCACTTACTATTGTTATGCTATCCTCAGACGGTTCAATATGTCCGCAACCCTCACTCATATTCAACGCATCCTCCCAAACGCTGTACACTTTGGCCGTCAGAACAACTACTTTAGGTAGTGGGTCATCAAAAAGAGTGTATTGGAGAATCAGATTCCTGCCCAGCCGTAATATAGAACTTTGAGGTCCTGTAACATTATTTTTCCGGCTGCTACTTCCGTACCAGTTAAGGTCGCGTCAGGCTACATCTAGATAATCTGCCGGGCTAGAACTTCTGATATCTCAGGAAAGCATACTCGAGCGACCCAGTGGAGACGAATTCCGTGCTGAGCTTGACGATGGAACACCAGGAGTGGAGGCTCTAGCGCGAATGATGCGGGCAGGGACAGTGGGCATCGGCAGAGAAGGGCCGGATCGCTGTGATCCGGCAGTAGTCGAAATCCGAACTGTTTTCCCACGATTGGTATCCTCTCTGTTCCCTGTCTGTGAACAGTAACGACGTGGTGTTGCTCCCCCATCACTGAGATCAATGTCTTCCACATCAGTGTCGATTTCTGATTCTGATTCTGAGGAGCCTGGAGAGATTTGGTACTCATCACTGCTATCCTCTGATATATGTACAGCTTCCACATACACTTGGTCTTCGGTGTCAGTTTTGGGGTCGGGACGCACAGCTGCCTGCATTGTGCTTTTACGCGAGCGCTTCGGTGGTCTCGTTAGTTGGCTTGTTGTTTGCGGGGGAGAAGAAGGTGGACGTGAAGTCTGGTCCTTCGTACGCGCACTCTGGGAGCTGTGCGAATTGTTTTGTTGAGATTTGGATCCCGTTCCTACCCCCCAGGTTCTACGGGGCCAGGTCCGGCATCGCATTTACGTCCATACATATTACTAACACGGGGGGTTGGTTGACTGTCGAGGCGGGATTGTTGCTCCATTGGCATGATGGAAAAGTTACACAGATAGGAGAGAGAGAAAGCACTGGTTAGAGAAGCGTAAATAGTATATCCGCGATAAAATCTGGAAATTGTGCAGGGTTCTTATGTTCGTTAGGATGTGGCAGGTCTTATACGCTAGAGCTAGGGGTACATCCAGATTCATCAAGTATCACTTGGTATTGATCTCCGGAGTTCGAATATGAAAAAGCTGATTTCCCAATGTTCAATGTAATATCCACGATCAAACGCCAATGTCTTTAACTATCATAGGGCGTGAAGTCTGGCATAAATAAAAGAGGAAATGAAAGGACGCGGCAGAGGAGAGTGGTGTCCAAAATCTAGCGATAATGAGTAGGGTTTACTGATATAACTTCGCACTAGATATAGTCTGCGCCTAAATGGGATCAGTAGAAGTGAACGTCTTCCCTGGACGACCTGGAGTCGACGCAGCTGAACCTCGGACATACAGGGTTGGTAGTTGTCACAAACTGTGACTAAGTAAGGCAGATTTCACATAGCTCGGAGTTCCGAGTTATAGGTATGTTGGGATTTTACATGAGGCACACTAGTGTGCCATAGGTTATTATGTTTACCTGTTCGCGACTCACAGTTGTGAGTCACACAATGTTATGATTTTTCCACATGACTCATACTTATGAGTCATGGGTTTCACTCAGGTGATATGAGTTGCGCACCTGATTTGGTTATTATGTTTTGATTGGTTTAGGCATGTTGCGCAGCGACTCATAGGAGTCGTCTGATGGATTTCATATGACTCATAGTTATGAGTCACAGGGTTTGCGTGACGTGAGAGGTGAGTCATGCTAGGTGAAGAGCGACTATATAAAGGGTCACTAGGACCCCGAGTATGAGCACTTCATACGTTCTTCTTGTTTATTTTCTACCTTTAAGTTATTATCAATAAAACCTACCTTTACGCTCTTTAAGATTTATCTTAAGAAACCCAAGAATTGTCTTTCCTCTCAAGCGAGAAAACTATTTCTCCTCCCAAGTCGAACAACTAAGTCCTAAGCAAGGACTTAAGAAATATAAGGAGATAGGCGCGAACACGATAGTAGTCAAAGGACTGGACTATCGGGATCGCGTAGGCACAGGCCTGAGAACTATCAACTTACAGAGAAGTATCGTTACCTGTCGCTAGGTCCTACTCGGTAGGATTCTTAACATTAGAACGTGTGTACAACACGACACTTAACGAATACACCACGGATCCTTTCAACAGAGATCACGAGGGAGACATAGACGTCCAAGATGACAGTCTAGGATTAGGAGGATTGGAAGAAGTGCTTAGCGAAGCAAGCCGAAACACAGCAAGATCGACAAGCCCCGTCACCCCAGAACCAACCACTCCACCCTTACCTGAAGAAACTCCAGAAACACCAAGACCTGAAAGAATGTCACGACCCGCACCACCACCTGGACCGCCACCAGCAGGACCAGCCCTGTTCATGCGAGAAGAAGTGCAACAGATGATATGAGAGGAATACTGAAGCAGAGATCAGAAGCCAAAAGTCAAAACCCCACCCAGATACGATGGGGAAAGAAGCAAACTACGAGGATTTATGGTCCAACTCCTCACATACTTCAATGCAGTAGGGTGGAATCAAGAACACGATGACGACAAAATACGCTACACCTTGACACTACTTGAAGGAGCAGCCCTACAGTGGGTTACTCCTATAGTGCTCAGTCGGACACCAGTACCATGGACAACCTGGGACAGCTTCAAAATCATATTCGAAGCCCAGTTCATGAATATGGAACTGAGCCAATCGGCACGAAACAAATTGGAAGACATCAGACAAGGAACGAAAAATGTCACCGATTATTGGTACGAATTCAGACTTCTCCAATACGATGCCGAATGCGACGAAGTAACCGCAATGAGGTGGTTCATGAAGGGTCTGAAGAGGACCTATCAAGACGCCTGGAGATACAGCAAGGAAAAATTCACAATGACAGAAGCCATGGCCAACTGGGCCATTCGAAAAGAGATTCAATTTGGGCAACTAGACTGGATACAGAAGAATCAACCAGCCTCGACCCAGTCCAGCCAAGCGAACCCTTGAAACCAAAACAACCCTAGGAACCAGAATGGGACCTATAGGACCACGATACAAGGAGGCGATGCAATGGACCTGGACGCAACAAGAAGAAGACCATCGCTCAACCTCGGCAGAGACGAATATCTTAGGAGACGAAACAACAATCTGTGCCTAAGATGCGGAATAGCAGGGCACATGATTAAGGATTGCAAATGGCCGGCCAACCCAAGTCAACAAAGAAGCCAACAGAACACCAGGCCAAGCACCAGATTCCAACTCTGCAGCAATATCAGGGAAATTGATATCGAAGACGAATACGAAACGGTAGCAAAAGATGAAGGTCCCCAGCAATAGATGGTCTGCGGGACCCTCCGAAAGACAAACCCATCTAGACGGCCAACTACTACACTCTTTTAAGTCAGAAAAACAATAACGACAATGATCATATCATGATTGAAACCACAATATACAATGACAAAAAACAAGCAATCAGGATACATGGGATGTTCGACTCAGGAGCAACGGAAGACTTCATAGACAAAGAAGTCTGCAAGAAATACCAGTTAAGGACCAAGAAAACGAAGAAAGAAAGGCAGATTTACCTTGCAGACGGAAAACCCAGCGATATGGGGCCAATTACCCATACGACGCAAGTACCTATGAACATTGGGAATCATAGGGAAGTGGCGACCTTCCAAGTGGCGAATCTACAACACCATGAGATAATCCTAGGGATGCCGTGGTTATGACAACACAATCCCACCATTAGTTGGGAAGAAGGAAAGGTTGCGTTTACCAGCGAACGATGTACGACATGGTGTCTCAAAAGCTCGCCGGTAATATATGCAACACCAGAAGGAGAAGCAATCCAGAAGAACCTAGACGCCAGGTTCAATCAAGTTCAACCAAGGAAGAATCCAAGGATCAAAGTTAAGAAGCTAAGCCAAGAAGCAAAGATACCCACAAGAGGATCCGCATGGACAGCAGGTCACGACCTGTATGCCAACGAAGAAATTAAGATACCAGCCAATGGGCAGGTAATTATTCCAACAGGCATAACCATTGAGTTACCTCAAGGAACCTATGGGCGTATAGCGCCACGCAGCGGTCTAATAGTCAAACACAGACTCACTGCCAATGCTGGAGTAATAGACGCCAATTATACAGGTGAATTGAAGGTGGTCATGGTCAACCAGGACAACAAAGACTATATGGTGAAAAAAGGCGATAAGATCGCAGAGTTGATTATCGAAAAAATCAAGGAAGAGGAACTCCAAGAAGTGGACAACCTAACCGAGACCATCAGAGGAACCAAAGGGTTCGGTAGCACAGACCAGGAGAGGCCGACACCAGAGAAAGATCCAAGGATCGAAATCAACAGGATATCGGCGCAAGCCTTCGGGAAATTCTATCGCAAGGAAGAAGCGGCAGGAATTCTTAATTGGGATTATCAAAACCAAGGAACAAGCCTAGCAAAAATCAAGATCAGCACAGAGCTAGCCATAAGAAGTCTACCTCAGGCAAAGGACGAAAAACTAGATCAGTTGATACCCAAGGAATACCATCAACATCTAGACTTGTTCCAAGAAAAGGAATCAACCAAGTTACCTCCCCACAGGCCAGACGTCAATTTGGAAATCAATTTAGAGGAAGCTAGCAAAGGACTACCTCAGAAGAGAATATACCCGCTAGGAGAAACCGAACTCGAGGAACTAAGAAAATACATTCAACAGAACCTGGAAAGAGGATGGATTCAGCCATCCTATGCCAGCGGAGGATCACCCATCCTGTTTATCAAAAAGAAGAATGGGAAACTAAGGTTATGCATTGATTACCGAACACTTAATCACATAACAAAAAAGGATAGATATCCCCTACCTCTAATAGGAGAAGCATTGGATCGACTAGCGTCAGCCAAATACTTCACCAAATTGGACATTCGGGATGCCTATCACAATGTCAGAATCAAGAAAGGAGATGAATGGAAAACAACCTTCGCGACAAAATATGGCACCTACCAATACTTGGTTATGCCATTCGGGCTAACTAATGCACCTGCCTCGTTCCAACGATAGATCAACAAAGTACTCCACAAATACTTGGATATATGTTGCATCGTCTACCTGGAGGATGTACTAATATACTCCAAAGATATGGAATAACATGGAAAGGACGTCAGCCACATAATGGCCGATATCAAAGAGTCAGGAATGAGATGCAAACCCAGCAAATACGAATTCCACAAAAAGGAAACTGAATATCTGGGATTCATCATCAATGGAGCAGGGGTACAGATGGACCCAGTTAAAACCAAAGCCATATGGGAATGGGAATACCCAAACCACAAGATGGATATCCAATGCTTCATGGGATTCTGCAACTTCTATCGAAGGTTCATAGAAGGTTTTAGCTGAACAGCGAAACCATTATACAACCTAATGAAAAAGGATGTCAAATGGGAACGGGGCACCAAAGAAAGAGAAGCATTCGACGAACTAAGGACCAAGATCACCAAAGGACCAATACTGGTACATTTCGACCCAACAAAGGAAAGAATGATCGAAACAGACGCTTCGAAATACGTATGCTCTGGCGTACTCTCCCAAAAATGCGAGGACGGCAAATGGAGACCAGTGGCTTTCTGATCCAAAACGATGACCCCAGCCGAATGCAACTACGACGTCCACGACAAAGAACTATTAGCGATAGTTCAAGCACTGAAGGAATGGAGAAGATATACGCAAAACAATCAGGCACCGGTCAAAATACTCACGGACTACAAGAACTTGGTACCCTTCATGACAACGAAGGAGCTGAATCGACGGCAAATAAGGTGGATGGAGAAACTTAGCACCTACAATTTCAAGATCGAATACTGACCCGGAAAAGAAGGAGGAAAGCCAGATGCCTTGACAAGACGATCAGCAGACAAACCAAAAGATTCGAAAGATGAGAGAATGAAACAGAAACAACAAATACTATTACCAAAGGAAAAATATTTCCAATCAGAAGAGGAAGACAGCGGATACGAGTCTCTAAATGAAATCAACACACATACAACATTGGAAGAAGATATCAGGAGAGAAAATTTGCAAGATGAGGAAATCCAAGCCATCAAGGAAAAACTGGCACAAGGAATCAAGGAAGCCAAGGGGGTAGCCTTAGGATTGTGCCAATGGAAAGACGACTACCTGTGGTACGACGGGAAAATCTGGATACCCAACAAAGAAGAATTACGCACAGAAATCATACAACACCATCAGGACCCTCCATATGCCGGGCATGGAGGAACTGCCAAAACTACCGAATTCATCAACCGAAGATATTACTGGCCCAAGATAAGAGAAGACATCAAACGATATGTCAAGAATTGCGACATATACCAAAGAATCAAAGTGGTACGACACGCACCTTACGGATTACTCAAATCAAACGAAGCGCCAGAAAAACCATGGAAATCTATATCATTAGACTTCATAATGGAATTACTCAAGTCAAACG
This sequence comes from Tuber aestivum, assembly GCA_900010015.1. Classification (NCBI taxonomy): domain Eukaryota; kingdom Fungi; phylum Ascomycota; class Pezizomycetes; order Pezizales; family Tuberaceae; genus Tuber; species Tuber aestivum. The sequence continues at coordinate 49,616 of LN891019.1, read as the reverse complement.
ATCATGATGCCATACTAGTGGTAGTAGATCGCCTGACCAAAATGAGTCACTTCATACCATGCAAAACGGATATGACGGCACGGCAGTTTGCAAACATATTCCTGAAAGAAATATACCGCCTACACGGATTACGCAAAGATATCATTAGCGACAGGGGATCACTATTTACTTCAGAAGTGTGGAAGGAAACCACGGAAACACTAGGAATCAAATGACGAATAAGCACAGCCTTCCACCCCCAGACGGATGGACAAACAGAAAGAATCAGTGGCATATTAGAACAATATCTCTGCGCATACGTCAACAACCAACAAGATGATTGGTATGACTGGCTACCACTAGCTGAATTCGGCTACAACAATGGAAAACAAGAAACAATCAAGACGACTCCATTCTTTGCAAATTACGGCACATGTCCAGAATATGAAACCATAGGTCATATGCTCCAAGGAAAGATAACGGATAAAAAAGATATGAGTCAACTACACGACACATTATGAAACGAAATGGTTGCGGCACAATTACGACAGAAGGAAGACTACGATCGCCACAGAAAACCTGATCCAAACCTAAAATCAGGAGACATGGTTTGGTTACTACCACGCAACATCCGAACCACACGACCGACGAAAAAACTGGATTACAAGAAAATAGGACCATGCAAGATATTGGCAAGAATAGAAAGCTGCGCTTATAAGCTCAACCTCCCACCGTCAATGAAAATACACAACACCTTCCATATCAGCCTGCTCGAACCCTATCAAGACAATCCATTCCCCTCACAAGAAAAACCTCCCCCACTGCCTATTGAGATAGACGGTGAGTCAGAATACGAACTCGAAGAAATTGTCGACTCTCGATTATATTACGGTCGCTTGCAGTACAGAGCAAAGTGGACTGGATACTCTCCAGAACACGATAAGACCTGGTACCCAGCCAGAAACTTCGAACACGCACGAAATGCAGTCCAACAATTGCACCGAAAATACCCCTGCAAACCAACAACCGACAGTCGAAGACATACCCGATTCAGGGCGTGTAATGCCCACGCTATACCGCACAGACTCCTACCATTGGGAATACCCCAAGGAAAGAGGCGCGATGATGATGCCATCGACCCTACAACCCTTACCGGGACGCGAGGCATTCAAACACATCACACCAACGAGTCCGGGATACCGGACCCCCACCCCACAGCCAGCTCAAATCAAGGAGAAGCTAAGCAACAAAGACTGGACCAACTTGGCGGACCTCAACTTGAGGAAGACCATAACACCCAAAAGGGAAATGTAACGGGGGCTCCCTCAGGTAGATGGTTCCTAAGGATGCGACCGCACCAAACTTCGAATCTCTCAAACACAGCTCTTGCAAAAGTGTAAAGAATAAAAGTAAACAGTAAAACTTAATATCGTTAAGCTCAGGCTTATCTCAATTAAAGTCTCTCGAGAGGATGTTGATTCTATCGGGGTAGGAGAGTTTTCGTATAATCTTTAAGTAGTCAGACTTATACCAAAAACTCCCCCATCAGGTTACCCCGACAAACGTGAGTATGCCCTTCTCCGTAAGGGTTGCCCCGGCACCATTACCATGTCCCCGAAGGGCTATAGGTGTCAGCGCACTCTAGCAGAAATCTCCCATATGCACATCAGTCTCTGCGAGGTGTTTACCAATACACCTGCCGGAGGGAAAACCTCTGCACATCGGTGTCTCGTCAGTGGCTAACTGTTGAGACCCTAAGGAAAGCTAACTAATTGACTCTCTTCCCGTAAGCTATGACCTGTGCAAGCACTCGTAGACATCAGCTGTCTTCCGGCTAAGCTCTATCTTTCTTGATTGCGAACTTAGGGGGTCTACGACGCTCCCTCGGAGAGCTGTGTCGGCAGCGGGACCCATGGGCGCTACCCATGGTCCCTTACCCCCGGCACACCACTCAGCGTGATAAGTGTCATGCTATTAGAGTCTTCAAACAACCCACAAAGAGCCTACGGCAAAGGGGCATGTGTAGGCATGATTGGCGTAGAACCTTCCCAGATGTCTCCGGCACTACCCGGGACTACTCTGGGGACCCTTCCGGATAGCTCACGCTAACTCTGTCAGTTTTGGTCCGTTTTACTCTGTTCTTTTTGGAGAAGGTACCTGACCTTCTCACCTTGGCCCCCTTATATATCCTGCGAACAGCTTGCGGTCGGACGGACGGCGACAACGCATACAGTGTTATGGACATGTCTTCATAGATTCCATTTAACTAGCATAACGGCAACTCCACCCATTTTGGCCCATGACGCCCGGGGCGAACCCTGGGGCCGCAGGTACCTGTTGGGAATAATTCTACCAAGTTACAGCTTGTTCGGAGCACTCCAACTTCTCCCGTAGGATTCCGATCAAAGTGCAATCTAGTGCCCGTCGATCGTCATTGCGTAACATACAATCCTAACATTTCCCGAAATTCCTCCGAGAACATTTCCGACGGAAGGTAGGGTAATAGTGTCCCAAAGGTAGGGTAAGTATGTCCATGGTGACATGAAACCAGTCTCCATGGTAGGGTAACGTGACCTCCTTGGGTAGGGTAAACTCACCCGGCCTTCAGGCCTATCCATAGGCCAGAGCGGACATTGTCACGTTATTGCCACTACTTAGGTACACCTATTCCTTAAGTACCTTCTGTTCTTAGAGATTTCCGGACCATCAGATATCTCTTGGGTATGCGCCTGCATACCCGCCTCGTCTACCATCTGACCTCTTGGTCTTATGTATGGGCGTAGACGTAGGTTACCATAGCTCTGTATCGTAGGGTCGTTACATAACTCCCCTCTTCTCTAAGAACCGACCCGGTCCGCTAATGTCGTCTTTTATTTCCCCGATTCGGTTCGCCCTCAACCCTATGGTCTCTGGGTTTGTGGGGATACCGATGGTGAAAATCCTTCATGGCCTGTAAGCCCGTGTCTTCCAGCATCTCATATGGCTCCTAAGAGTTTTCCTCTACGCCATAGCCTTCCCATGAAACTAGGTACTGAACGAAGCGATTTGGAAATTTCGCTTTCATATTACCCTACCATCGACTGTCCATGACTGCCTCGATAACATAACTGGGCTCATTGTCTACTATCTCGGGGACTGGGACTTCTTTAGTCCTTCTACCACTTGGGTCCTCTCGATAGGGTTCTAAGAGTCCGACATTGAATACTGGATGGATTGACCAACGGGCAGGCAATTGGAGTTCGTAAGCTCGGTTACCAACCTTTCGCTTGACCACAAAGGGTCCAAACATTCGGTGGTCCAGCTTCTCCATAGGTCGCTTAGTACAGATGTTCTTTCGATTTAGCATCACGCGATCAGCCTTCTTTGCCCTGCCATTTGTCACATCTTCTATCGTAACGTATTCAGGTGATGGCAACCGTTTCTGGTCATGCCACTTCCTTTGCCTCTCTTGAGCTCGCTTGAGTGTATCTCGGACTTCTTGCCAGACATCTTCCCAATTCCTCACCAATAGCTCACTACTGAGGTGAACACCTTGTTGCTCTGAGACGGTACCCGACCAGTTGGTCCGTGGGTTGAAACCGTAATTCATCTCAAATGGAGATAATCTAGTTGACTCAGAGGTTGAAGTATTGTATGCATATTCCGCTAAAGGTAGTAGCGATGCCCAATCATCTTGCTGATAAGAACAATAACTTCTCAAATATTGCTCTAAGGTCTGGTTCACCCGCTCAGTTTGCCCATCAGTCTCAGGATGGAAAGCGGTCGATAACCGTAGTTTCAATTGCAACTGTTGCATCAGGGTTATCCAAAATTTGGATGTGAATCGACTATCACGGTCAGAGATAATAGATTCTGGAAGCCCATGGAGCCGCCAAACTTCCTTCAGGAATATTAGAGCCAGATCCTTGATAGGGATCTCTGTGGCCAAAGGTATAAAGTGTGCCATTTTTGAGAATCGATCCACGATAACCCAAATTTTTGTATACCCGTCTGATTTCGGTAGTGCTACTATGAAGTCCATTGAGATGTCCGTCCACGGTCTCAAGGGTACTCCAACAGGTTCTAGTAGACCAAACTTCTTATGCTTAACGGACTTGTTCCGTTGACAGGTATCACATGTATGAACATAGTCCGTAATGCTCTCGTCCATCTTAGGCCAAAAGAAGTTAGCCCTAACCCTGCCTAGCGTCTTATATGTCCCAAAGTGTCCCGCAATATGGGAGTCATGTTCAGCTTCCATGATCTTATCCTTCAAATCCTGTGAGTCAGGAATGTACCACCTATTCTTATACAGAAGGAGATCTCTTTCTATTGTCAGATTGCGGTCGACTCCTTTGTCTTCCTCTAATACAGCCTTTAAGTCCTTCATATAAACAGGATCCTGTTTCGCTGCAATTCGTAATGCATCCAAAAATGCTGATTGTAACCGGTAGCCTTGACAGGCTGCCAATGCTTGTGGTCGTAAGAGGTCTTGCTCCTGTCCTACAATCCATTGTCCGGGGCGAAAAAACGGCTTTGGTGTCCCTGATAGAGAATTACTCCCCCCTTCAGGGCGGCGGTCTCCACGCCTTGACAGTGCATCAGCCTTCGTGTTCAACCTTCCTTCACGGTAAACTACCTTGAAATTGAACGGTTGCAGGAATTCTGCCCAGCGATGTTGTCGGCGGTTGAGGGTCTTAGTACTATTAAAGTACTCTAAATTCTTGTGATCGGTGTAAACCGAGATTTCACCCTCTACCGACCGAAACAGATGTTCCCACTCCTTGAAAGCTGCAACTATGGCAGTCATTTCTTTGTCATGTACATCATAATTTATCTCTGCTGGGTGGAACTTCCTACTATGAAAGGCCACTGGATGCCATTTCTCATCTTTGCAGAATTGAGACAGCACGGCACCCAAAGCAAAGTTACTTGCATCCGTCTCCAACTTGGTTTGACGGGTAGAATCGAAGTGTGCTAGGATTGGCCCTGAAGTAAAGGCCTTTCTTAACTCGAAGAATGCCTCGCTACAAGCAGGGGTCCAATCAAACTTGACATCCTTCTTAGTAAGGTCCGTCAAAGGCTTCGCTATCTTGCTGAAACCCTCTATAAACCTTCTATAGAAGTTGGCGAAGCCCAGAAAACTTTGGACTCCGACGACATTAGTCGGTTTCTTCCATTCCAAGATGGAATCCACCTTTTTGGTAGTCATAGATATTCCCTTTTCGGATATCCTATAACCTAGAAATTCTATCTCACGTCTGTGGAAGAACGACTTCTTTATGTTTGCACATAGTCGGTGTTCTCTAAGTCTTTCCATTACGCGCCTAACCAATGAGACATGTTCTTCAATGGTCTCTGAATAGATCAGGATATCGTCCATATAGGCTACGACTCCTTCTCCCAGCATATCTCTAAATATGTCATTTATCATGCTCTGGAAGGTGGCGGGTGCGTTATATAACCCAAAGGGCATCACCTTAAACTGATGTAATCCCAATTCGCTACGGAAAGCTGTGAGTTCTTCATGCGAGTGTGTATCTCCGGTAGCCTTCTTGGCCATCCGGATCCCCCAATATCCATTTTTGAGGTCCATCAAAGTATACACTGTGGCTTTCGAGAGCCTTCCTCGTAGTTCATTCATTAACGGGAGAGGATATCTGTTCTTCACCATTATTTTATTGAGCCCTCGGTAATCTATTACCAGTCTCAGTGTGCCATCAGGTTTTGGCACAAACAGTATAGGAGCGGAGGATGAGGAAGTAGATCTTTCTATCTTCCCTGTTCGTAACATCTCGGTTATGAACTCCTTAAGTGCTTTCCGCTCTTTTTCTGATATCGGATAGATGGGCCCCCAAGGCGGGGTGCTTCCGGGGATCAATTCGATCCTGTGATCGTACTTTGTATGTTCCGGTAATGCATCTATCCTTTCTTGGCTGAAGATATCACCAAAATCCTTATACTCCGGCGGGAGTTGGATCGTGACATCTCCTCCTCTCTCATCGGCAAACTCTACAGTTCCTAGAAAATATACATTTTCTGGATCTTCTGCCAATAGCTCCTCATCTGACATGTATACTAACCGCCTCTGCTCCGTAAGACAATTTGCCTTACAGAAATCTGAGCGCCAGGTCAGGGATCCTATTTTCCAATCTATGTCGGGGTTATGATCTCGCAGCCACGACATTGGGAGATAGCCGTCGACTCTTCTGTTGGCAATATCTGCTACCTCAAAGCGCATACCATTTACATGATCACCGATCTTCAAGTCTAATGACTTAGTATAATGAAGACCTGATCCAGGTATATTATTTCCGCTTGCATCCTTAATCGGAGTATGGATCCTTTTCTTTACACAAGGAGCTTGGGTACTCTTAACCCATTGGCTACTTAGTACGGGGCCTGTCGCTCTGCTGTCTAGTAGCAATAGTGCTTCGGCACTTACTTGCCTACACCCTATGCGCCAATCCAGTTTCACCCTTAAGTGAATTGATTTGCTATGTCGGGGTGGGCTTGAGTGCCTCGCCTTCTTTCGCTGTCTTATCGTACTCATTCTTGCTAGTCTCTTGCCTTTCGACACAAGAGCGGCCACAACGGGTCGGTAAAAGTTTTCAAGAGTTGTTTAATCAATAGAGAGATTGGAGTGCTGTTTACTATCACGCCAGCATGATTTCGGGTATTAAACCCTCCTCAGGTAAACTTGAAAGATAACTTTTATTCAAGACTAATGACCCGAACCAATTCCGACCGTACAAGACAACTGACCCATATAAGACAAGAAAATACATTTGCTCTCCGGAGACGTCCAGTCAACCAGTGCCAAACAGGGCATCTTGGTGCCCCATCCGAATGTCGCGCGGTTCCCATTTTCCGAAGTGACCCCTCGGAGCAGAATGCTTATCCCAAAAGAAAAACCTGAAAGTAATTTCCCCAGAAATGTCCAATATGAAAAACATAAGAAATAACAAAATCCAAGAACCAAAAGAAAAGACCAAACAACGCGTGCGACCGTAACATCGACCTGAGCAGGTAGTCTCTCAATACTCCTGTATAGGGGACTTTGTCAGAACTTAAGAACTAGTCAACGCGAATGGGTTCTTACCTTAATTCGTTCCACTTGAGTGGCTATCCTTCCTTCGAGATCTTCATAGATCTAGATAGGTCAGCCTATGTTATTTCCTTCTTAGGATTAGGTTCTTACCTTCACCGAGATCCGTATCAACCTCCATAATAGTAGGAGAGGGTTTGCGGGCGTCCAAAAGCTTGGGACCCGAGGGCGGCGGACGAGACGCTTCAATACGCTTTAGTCGTTTATTGCCCTTTGTCGAAGACTCTGCCTTTGGTCGTGATCGTTTCACTCCCGCAGTATTCTTCACGGCATAAACAACTGGGGATGTCATTGAACACTGTCTCCAGAAGTGTCCTTCCTTCCCACACTTAGTGCATTGCTTATTGTTGCGTCGTTTATCAGTCAGGGTCTGCGGGATGCCTTGATGAGCAATTGCATACTCAGACGTCCCAGCCTGCTTCCCGGCGCCAACATTAGCGGTCTTCCGCGGTTTGTTGTCCTTCCAACCCGAACTTTTCTCCTTCTTCTTAAACCTGCCAGTAGGTTTAGAAGTTTTCTTTTCTCTCTTCTCTCGTGGTCTTGGTGGTTTATCGTCAATGAGATGTCCGAAACGCTTGTCATCATCTAAGTTGTGACTGACTTGTCGGAGTAGATCCAAATAGTCGTTGAGGCTGTCGGGGTGAGGGGTCTTTAATGCCCATGCAGCCCGAAGCTTCGGCGTTATCCCAGCCCTAACCTTATCCTTAACCTGTTGATGGGCTGTGTAATTCAGCTTGTACATCAGATCAATAATCCTATCCAGGTAAGGAGCGCTTTGGTTGGGTTTCATCACCAAGTCATTCCACTCGAGGAGATTTGTATCTCGATTCACATTATCACCTCCGTGACTCTGCTCTAACCGTTCACGGAAACCCTTCCATGTCCAGAGCGGCCCGTTCTTGTTGAATGGCATTCCCGCTCTTTTCGCAGCTTCATGGTTGATGTGAGAGTGTATCCCTATGTACCAATTGCGGGCTTCGTTTTCGAGAAGAGGTATGACCAAGTTGATCTTATCCATGTCCGTCAGACGGCAATCGGAAAAGTATTCGAACTTGACTTCGACCAGAGTCAGAAAACTAGCCAGGTCGGCAATCACTCCCTTAAATGTGGGAATGCCGCTTAGCTTCTCCGGCTTCCTGCAACTTGATGAAGACGAGGAACGAGATTGGTTTTGCAACCGCTCTCGTAGTGCATCTGCCCGACGGTCATATCGGTCTTTCTTCTCACCGCTCCACCCAGTGCGACGTGGTCCCAAACAGGGTGTGTTGTCAGGTAGGGAGTCGGCGTCATCATCAGAACTGTCATCAGCATCGGAATTACCCGGATCTCCTGCGCCAGCCCCAAAGAATCCGCCACCAGGAGGTTGGTTACCACCTCCGCTGCCTCCGGCGTTACCACCGAAAGTTTCCCTTGGTCTCTCATAACCCTCGAATTGCTCGTCTCGACCACCACGATTTCCTCTCATCCGGAGGACCCCCTCCTGACGGTGCTTGTGGCGGTACTGAGCCTGCTGGCTGGTTACTCCCCGACGGTATTGGGTTTGGTCCAGCCTGCGACACCTTTAACCATTCGGCAAAAGCCGGGCAGGTCTCTGGGTGTAGTGGAGGTCCCTCGTGTCCTCTCTTTTCGCACCACCCACATTTGGGTTGCTCCCTTCCCTTTCCCTTGTCTTGTCTGCTGTCCTTCGGTGGACCCCCAGGTACCTCTGCTGGCGGTGGTTGACAAAAGAAGTCATGACGTCCACCGTATCCAGGGCAAGTGGGGTGACAAAAGTGTCCTCTCTTCGAGGGTGTCGGTCCAAACCCAGAAAAGCCAGCATTTCCCGAGGGTTTAACAGGTGCCGTTGGTATAGGAACCTGTGGCCGATTGGGTTGGCGCGGAGTAGCCGCGACAGGGACAGGAGTGCCTTGAGAAGCCGTGGCGGGTCGGCCCGGTTGGTGTGAGGTTCTCTCAAGTATATTCAACGTCCTTTCGATACGGTCAACTAGCCCCGGAGACCCTGGTCTCATGGCTGGCCATGTACTTTTGACTGCAAGAGGTGCAGGCGTTGCTGCGGGTGTCGGGTTATGCTCGAAAGGCATCATGGGACCTTGATTGAAAGTTTCCCCTGAGGGAGGGAGGAGCGATAGGGGGAACGGGAAAGTGGGTTGCGATTCGGGATGTTCCACAGGTGTTACTGTGATTGTGGGAGAGGGTTCTCGGATAGATCGCGATGGTTGAGGGGACACTCGTCGTGAACCTTGTGGTTGTGTAGTCCCTATAGGACTGACGGAGTGACTGCGGGCCACCGAGGCGGAGAGCGAACGAGAGGAGGCACGAGCGAAAGAATGAGGTGCTTCGGATCTTTGATCCTTTAAGCTTTCCACGATTCTCAGTCCTAACGGGCTCACCTGAGGCCTATATTTCTCGTTTCTCGCAAAGAGCGTCAGTTGCCCTGCATAATCCGCAGGTTTCTCCTTTAATAGGGGCACCGCAGGGACCGCCTCAATCATCAGGACATCATTGGCCTCATCTATCCGATATCCATCCTTCGCAGCCTTTTCCAATGCTTCCATCCGTACCCTCATTGCTTCTTGGTTTCCTAACAATACCAAGAATGCTTCATGTTGCCTTTTCATCCATCCCACCGATGATTCTATGATCTGTTTTGGGAAGACCTTCTGTGTCTTCTTATTCCAATTATGCAATTCCCCTGTTGCCCTTGTAATCTCCTGCGTCACTTCTCGTAGGATGTAGGGCTCGACAAAGTCGCGCGCGAATTCCGCGACGGTTAATTCTTCGGCTTCGGGGTTGTCCTTTTGCACACCTTGTGCAAAAGGAATATCGCTTAGGAATGACAGCGCGGCTATGCCGGGGTCCGGAAGGACCAGGTCTCAACATTCGTTAGGGAGTTCGATAGGAGCTGCATCGATCAATAGATGCGATGATTCTCCTAGGCCGCGCGTGTCTGCGATAATAGAGGCTCTGAAAATGGCAGCTTCTAGTGGATTCTCGTTGAGATCCAAGCTGCTGTCCAAACTCGACGCTGTTTCTTCGACCGTAGGTGGCAAAGCTTGAGTAGCCATCGAGGTCTATTAACGTCGATTTTACCAACAAAGAATTAGGAGGAGAGTTAAGCGAGAGGCTCGCTTAACGATATACTGTAACGGGGGCTCCCTCAGGTAGATGGTTCCTAAGGATGCGACCGCACCAAACTTCTAATCTCTCAAACACAGCTCTTGTAAAAGTGTAAAGAATAAAAGTAAACGGTAAAACTTAATATTGTTAAGCTCAGGCTTGTCTCAATTAAAGTCTCTCGAGAGGATGTTGATTCTATCGGGGTAGGAGAGTTCTCGTATAATCTTTAAGTAGTCAGACTTATACCAAAAACTCCCCCATCAGGTTACCCCGACCAACGTGAGTATGCCCTTCTCCGTAAGGGTTGCCCCGGCACCATTACCGTGTCCCCGAAGGGCTATAGGTGTCAGCGCACTCTAGCAGAAATCTCCCATATGCACATCAGTCTCTGCGAGGTGTTTACCAATACACCTGCCGGAGGGAAAACCTGGGCACATCGGTGTCTTGTCAGTGGCTAACTGTCGAGACCCTTAGGAAAGTTAACTAATTGACTCTCTTCCCATAAGCTATGACCTGTGTAAGCACTCGTAGATATCAGCTGTCTTCGGGCTAAGCTCTATCTTTCTTGATTGCGAACTTAGGGGGTCTACGACGCTCCCTCGGAGAGCTGTGTCGGCGGCGGGACCCATGGGCGCTACCCATGGTCCCTTACCCCCGGCACACCACTCAGCGTGATAAGTGTCATCCTATTAGAGTCTTCAAACAACCCACAAAGAGCCTACGGCAAAGGGGCACGTGTAGGCATGATTGGCATAGAACCTTCCCAGATGTCTCCGGCACTACCCGGGACTACTCTGGGGACCCTTCCGGATAGCTCACGCTAACTCCGTCAGTTTTGGTCCGTTTTACTCTGTTCTTTTTGGAGAAGGTACCTGACCTTCTCACCTTGGCCCCCTTATATATCCTGCGAACAGCTTGCGGTCGGACGGACGGCGACAACGCATACAGTGTTATGGACATGTCTTCATAGATTGCATTTAACTAGCATAACGGCAACTCCACCCATTTTGGCCCCTGACGCCCGGGGCGAACCCTGGGGCCGCAGGTACCTGTTAGGAATAATTCTACCAAGTTACAGCTTGTTCGGAGCACTATAACTTCTCCCGTAGTCTTCCGATCAAAGTGCAATCTAGTGCCCGTCGATCGTCATTGCGTAACAAACAATCCTAACATTTCCCGAAATTCCTCCGAGAACATTTCCGACGGAAGGTAGGGTAATAGTGTCCCAAAGGTAGGGTAAGTATGTCCATGGTGACACGAAACCAGTTTCCATGGTAGGGTAAGGTGACCTTCTTGGGTAGGGTAAACTCCCCCGGCCTTCAGGCCTATCCATAGGCCAGAGCGGACATTGTCACGTTATTGCCACTACTTAGGTACACCTATTCCTTAAGTACCTTCTGTTCTTAGAGATTTCCGGACCATCAGATGTCTCTTGGGTATGCGCCTGCATACCCGCCTCGTCTACCATCTGATCTCTTGGTCTTATGTATGGGCGTAGACGTAGGTTACCATAGCTCTGTATCGTAGGGTCGTTACAGGAACACGCGAACCTGTCATGGACAGGTTGCTACAACGATGAGTGCCAAGTGCACTGGACAGACAAGGAAGGCTCAGGATATTGGCCTCAGGAGACGAACCGATGGCCACCCAAGACCTCACCTCCGGGATCACCAACGAGATCCCCAACACCGACGAGATCCCCCACACCAGAGCCGGTGGCTCTGGTCCAATACATCGAACCGACTCCCAGGATGGAATCGAGGAGGCGGGGGGCTAAAAAACAAAAACAATGGGCAAAGTCCAGGAAACTAAAGCAGGTTTCCTGGCAACAAGAGATGAAAGAAGAGACGGAGCAAGAGACCTCGAAGGAGGTCAAAATGAAGTGGTTAGCCAAGAAAACCAAAACCAGCAGGTTGCTGGAGTATCAGGCGGAAAAGATAGAGGAGCTCAAGAAGGAGCTGGAGAGGACAAGGTGGAGCAATGACAATTTGACGAAGGAGTTGCAAGGAGAGAAAAATATGAGAAAGGCTCTCCAGAATGACTGGAGGAGAGAAGAGAAGGAAGCAAGGAAAACTCTGGCCAGGGTGGTCAGGGTGAACACGGGAGCGAATAGCTACTATCCACTACCCGAAGGAAGAAGATGGGGGATAGAAGACTGAAGCTCGATGGGACTCGGGCTGAGGGAGAGGGGAGCTAATGTTACAAACTGTGACTAAGCAAGGCAGATTTCACATAGCTCGGATTTCCAAGTTATAGGTATGTTAGGATTTCACATGACGCACACTAGTGCGCCATAGGTTATTATGTTTACCTGTTCACGACTCACAGTTGGGAGTCACACAATATTATGATTTTCGCACATGACTCATACTTATGAGTCATGGGTTTCACTCAGGTGATGCGAGTTGCGCACATGATTTGGTTATTATGTTTTGATTGGTTTAGGCATGTTGCGCAGCGACTCATAGGAGTTATCTGATGGATTTCATATGACTCATGG
>LN891019.1:0-31372 GCA_900010015.1 Tuber aestivum | reverse complement strand
CCCCGACAGAATCAACATCCTCTCGAGAGACTTTAATTGAGATAAGCCTGAGCTTAACGATATTAAGTTTTACCGTTTACTTTTATTCTTTATACTTTTGCAAGAGCTGTGTTGAGAGATTTGAAGTTTGGTGCGGTCGCATCCTTGGGAGCCATCTACCTGAGGGAGCCCCCGTTACAATACTGGGAGACTAGAGACTCACATGCCTTAGCCGGAAGCACCCTGAACCCAGCTTTTTGCCCCACTGTTTGTACCGTCATGCCGCCAATGGATAATCAAGGTTCCTAGTCCAAGGGGCAGCATCAGGCCTTCTCAAGTCCAAGGCGTCCTGGGCCCTGCAGGTCGCTCTGTCGTTCACCCCATCATGCTACTGCTAGTTAATTAATATGCCAGGCCCCAAGGGGCAGCATCAGGCCTTCTCAAGCCCGAAGTGCCCAGGGCCCTACTGCTTACCTCTCTGTTTGCCCTGTCATTTGCCCTATTGTTTTGCCGCCTGGCCCCAAGGAGCAGCATCGGGCCTTCTCGAGCCCAGAGAACCCTGGGTCTAGCTGCTCTGTACTACGTGCAGCTGCCAAATGATCAGTATTTTGAGCAGTGGTTTATTCCTTTTTTCCCCCTGTTTTTATCTATTGATGTCCTTTGTCTTTATTCTTTCCTTTGCCTGAGTTCTGGTCTTCTTCCCTGCCTGAGTATCTTGACCATCTCTGGTTTGCAGGGGTTTCTCTTGCTCTTTGTTGTTTTTCTCTTATTTCTTACTCATTTGGGTATCTGGTTTTCCTGTTCTCTTTTCTTAGGTTTTCTCATATGCAATTTAGTGTCTTATAGCTTAGTTTCTCTCTTATTTTTTTCTATCTCACTGGAGCGTTACCTGCTGGATTCCTTCCTTGGCCACCGCTTAGGCATCTTGCTTTTATTAGACTTACATTCCTTGCTAGTACTTATCCATTGCCTCCTTATTGTCTATCTGTCACCAGGCATGGGGAATTCCTCTTACTTTAGCCTCTTATAGTATACCACACTTTTTTGCATGATCAGGTGTTATAGGCACACTTGTATTCTTAGAATTTTCTGCTCCCAAGGTGGGCTGCCTGGGTTTTCAATCCTCTTGAATCAATACATAGTATTCTTCTAGCCAGCTACTATTCTAACACATCCTGAACCATGTCTTCACTCAGTGACCTACATGTACTAAGTCCATACCTGACTAGGCGTCCTGTGTGTGTCTTGCAAATATTTCCACAATTGTTGACTACCAATCCTATATGTCTGATGTTTAGCTGTGTCAACTCCAGGTTGTCCGGAGAGAATGTTCTCTTCTGCTAATCCTATTCAGACACAGACTATATCTAGTATGAAGTTATATCGGTAAATTCTACTCATTATCGCTAGATTTTGGAGACCAATCTCCTCTGCCATGTCCTTTATTTCCTCTTTTATTTATACTAGACCTCATACCCTATAATAGTTGGAGACATTGACATTTGATCGTGGACATTATATTAAATGCTGGGAAATCAGCTTTTTTGTATTTGAACCCAGGAGATCAATACCAAGTGATACTGGATAAATCTAGATGTACCCCTAGCTCTAGCGTATAAGACCTGCCACATCCTAACAAACATAATAAACCTATACAATTTTCAGATTTTATTGCAGATATACTATCCATACTTCTCTAACCACTGCTTTCTCTCTCTCCTATTTGTGTAACTTTTCTATCATGGCACTGCAGTAACGATCCTGCCTCGACAGCCAACCAACCCCCAATGTTAGTAATATGTATGGACATAAATGTAACACTGGACCTGGCTCTGTGGAACCTTGGGGAACAGGATCCAAATCTCAATAAAACAATTCGCATAGCTCCCAGAGTGGGCAGAAGAATAATCAGGTGTCATATCTGCCTTTCTCTCTGAGTCTCCCGCAAACAACAAGCCAACTAACGAGACCACTGAAGCTCTCATCTAAAAGCACAATGCAGGCAGCTGTGTGTCCCAACCCCAAAACTGATGCCAAAGACTAAGTATATATGGAAGCTGTACATATATCTGAGGATAGCAGTGATGAATATGAAATCTTTCTGGGCTCCACAGAATCAGAATTAGAAACTGATGCTGATGTGGAAGATATTGACCTCAGTGATGGGGGAGCAACAACATACTGTCATGGGTTACAGACAGCAAACAGAGAGGATACCAACTTAGGGAAACCAGTTCGGATTTCGACTACTACTAGATCACAGCGATCCTACTCTTCTCTACCAATATCTACTGTTCTTCCCCATATCATTCACAGTAGAGCCTCCACTCCTGATGTTCTGTTGTCAAGCTCAGCAATCAATCTATCTCTACCAGGTCACTCAAGTATGCTTTCCTCAGATATCAGAAGCTCTAGTCCGGCAGATCATCTAGATGTAGCCTAGCGCGGTATTAACTGACTGTCATGGCCACCCAGCCATGGAGAGGGAATATGCATGGGGGTTCAGTCGCACTTATTTGTTAGGTTTCCTTGGTTGCTATGTAAAGAGTTTCTTTTGTACTTTCATTGGTAAGCATTGCTGTGCGACGGAACTTGGCAGAATAGGATGGAGACGTTGCAGCGGCGCACGACGCCAAGGGTTTTCTTTTGTATTAGTGATCATGAAGGATTTTTTTTCTTATATAAGGCGGTGTGCCCTCTTATATTTTTTATGTTCTTCACCCAATCTGGTAATCTCCTTTGGACTCCTGTACCTAGGAATTACACTCTCCTCTGCTTCACATCCTCCTGAACCTCTGAACCCTGACCCTGAGCCCCTGACCCCCAAGCCTCGTACAACTTGCTTCGGTTGTACATTTGTTTCTAGATCTCGCCTCTGAACTCTTGCCTGTCCCTGTCATGGTGTGTCTTGGGCTACCTGACCCTCAAACCCTGTCTGTTATACAAGATTGCATCTACCAGGACCCAACCCACACCCTACCATGGCAACCTCCCACCTCGCTGAAGACCTCAATGGTCCTCTTCAGGCCCTTGGGCCCCTGAGAGATGAAGACATCTAAGGTCTAACCCACGCCCACCTCAGAGGCCAGTTTACCCTCGCAAGGGACCTGGCTTACCAGATCATGAACGTGCCTGCCCCTCCTCCCCAACAAGCCACCCCTATCTCTTCTGAACAGAGTCCCCAATACCAACAGTTGTAACAACAGTGCAACCTCCTAGCCCAAGCACGAGACGATACCTGTACTGAAGGCCAAGGCCTTGAGGCCCGTCTCCTTATCGTCGAAGCCAGCCTCACGTAGGCCAACACTACCATCATGTCTATAAACATTGCCCTTGCCCTCATGCCCACTCCCAGTGCCACCACCCCAGCTAGCGGCAACAAACAAATCTCGATTCCTGATCCTGAACAATTCAATGGTACTACTGAGAAGCTCTGGCCCTTCATCACCCAGCTAGGGATGAAACTCCAGGGTGACAACCACCTGTTCACTAGTGAAAAACACTACCTCGGCTACACCATCGGCCTCCACTGTGGATGCGCCTATGTCCAGATCCAGCACTAGGTCTTAGCCAACCGCATCAACTTTGAAAACATTGGTGCATTTATTGCAGAAATGAAACAAGCCTTCAGTGACTCTAATAGTATCTAAACAGCAGAATATATTCTGAGGAGCCTCCAGCAAAAGAACCAACCTTTCGTGGAATACCTTACTGACTTCCAACGTCTGGCTGTGGATACCTACTTGAACGATGCCGCCAAACTCACCTTCTTCTATCAAGACCTCAGCACGAAATTGTAAGATGCCCTAGTTCACATCTTCCCTGTCCTGAAATCCTTGAATGATTATCTCTCCCTCCTCAAACAGCTAGACAACAATGTCTGTACCTGAGCCGCCGAAAAGAAAGGCTCCTCGTCAACCTCCTGGAGGAACTCCACCCCTGCTGCGCACCCCGTCCTCCTGCCCCCATCGAGGCCCCAGTCTCCACTGCTACCGGTACCGCCCTTGGCCCTATGGACCTCTCCGCAGGTCGTCGAAAGCTCAACCCTGCCGAACAGCAAGATAGGATCAACCACAGCCTCTGCCTCTACTGTGGAGAACACAGATATATGGCTTGCACTTGTCCTAACAAGGGACCCCGCCCCATGCACGATGCCAGTACCCATCCTGCCACTGCTCCTGAAGAGCCCCTCCCTGCCCAAGAAGAGTCAGAAAACTAGTGGTCCCATGTGCAGACTCCGGTACTGACATGGAACATGTTGAGTCTTCTCCTTGTTTAGTTATTTCTAGTTTATCTCTGGATGAAATGGAAAATAGAATTGAGGATAACCACTTGGTAGTCGCCTGTAACATTATAGACAACCAACACATAATCCGAGCCCACGCCCTTATCAACTCTGGAGCAACTGGATATGCTTTCATGCATAAAGACTTTGCTAGCTGTCACTACCTCCCCTTATCCCAACTCAAAGAACCTATCCGCCTCTCTGTCATCGATGGAAGACCCATTAGCTCTGGGGCAATTATCCACATCACCCACTTTGACCTAAAGATAAATGACCACCTGGAATCCATCCCCGCTTTTATTATCAAACTCGGCAGTTACCCCTTTATCCTTGGCATTCCATGGTTAAAACAACATGATGTTACCATCCGCTTCACCTCTAACACCATTACCTTCAAATGTGACTACTGTCTCAAACACTGCACCGCTGACATAACCGGTATCCAAGGGATCCAATATGAGATCTCCTACTTCCTCAAAGCATATGCCATCCAACGTGCACTCAACCACACAGTATTGGAACAACAGGAAGTTAAGGAAATCGTTCCTCCCGAATACCATGACTTCCTACCTGTTACAAACTGTGACTAAGCAAGGTAGATTTTACATAGCTCGGAATTCTGAGCTATAGGTATGTTGGGATTTCACATAAATGCACACTAATGCGCTATAGGTTATTATGTTTACCTGTTAGTGACTCACAGTTGTGAGTCACACAATGTTATGATTTTCGCACATGACTCAATTTATGAGTCATGGGTTTCACTCAGGTGATGTGAGTTGCGCACCTGACTTGCTTATTATGTTTTGATTGGTTTTAGGTATGTTGCGCAGCGACTCATAGGAGTCGGCTAATGGATTTCATGTGACTCATATTTATGAGTCACAGGGTTCATGTGACGTGAGATATGAGTCACGCCAGGTGAAGAACTATTATATAAGGGATCACTAGAACCCCGAGTATTCGTTCTTCACATGTTCTTCTTGTTTATTTCCTACCTTTAAGTTCTAACAAAACCTACCTTTACGCTCTTTAAGATTCATCTTAAGAAACCTGAGAATTGTCTTTCCTCCCAAGCGAGAAAACTATTTCTCCTCCTACATCGAAAGATTAAGTCCTAAGTAAGGACTTAAGAACAAAGAGGAATAGGCGCGATAAGATAGAAGTCGAGAGGACTTGACTATCGACATCGCGTAGGTATTGGCCTAAGAACTACTACCTCGATATGCATTAAGAATTGTTACCTGTCGCACCCCAGCACCCGGTAGGATTCTTGATACTACCTGTATTTCTAGAAAAAGAACAAACCCAACTACCCCCTAGCTGACCAGCAGTGGACCATAAGATACCCCTGAAATCTGGCTTCACACCTCCCTTCAGCCCTCTCCCCCACCTGAACTAGCTGCCCTGAAAGGATGGATCAATGAGAACCTGGAGAAAGGCTTTATCAGTACATCGATGTTAAGAATCCTACCGGGTAGGACCTAGCGACAGGTAACGATACACCTCTGTAAGGTGATAGCTCTTAGGCCTATGCCTACGCGAACCCAATAGTCCAGTCCTTTGACTACTCTGGTACTCGCGCCTATCTCCCTATTCTTCTCCTTAGTCCTCGTCTAGGACTTCAATCTCTTCTCGTGAGAGGAAAGACACTTCTCGGGTTTCTTAAGATAAATCTTAAAGAGCGTAAAGGTAGGTTTTATTGATAATAACTTAAAGGTAGGAAATAAACTAGAAGAACGTGTGAAGAGCTCATACTCGGGGTCCTAGTGACCCTTTATATAGTCGCTCTTCACCTGGCGTGACTCATACCCCGCGTCACGCGAACCCAGTGACTTATAATCATGAGTCATATGAAATTCATCAGACGACTCCTATGAGTCGCTGCGCAACATGCCTAAACCAATCAAAACATAATAACCAAGTCAGGTGCGCAACTCGCGTCACCTGAGTGAAACCCATGACTCATAAGTATGAGTCATGTGCGAAAATCATAACATCATGTGACTCACAACTGTGAGTCACAAACAGGTAAACATAATAACCTATGGCGCACTTAGTGTGTGTCATGTGAAATCCCAACATACCTATAACTCGGAAATCCGAGCTATGTGAAATCTGCCTTGCTTAGTCACAGTTCGTGACATTAGCTCCCCTCTCCCTCAGCCCGAGTCCCATCGGGCTTCAGTCTTCTATTCCCCATCTTCTTCCTTCGGGTAGCGGATAGTATCGATTCGCTCCCGTATTCACCCTAACCGCCCTGGCCAGAGTTCTTCTTGCTTCCTTCTCTTCTTTTCTCCAGTCATTCTGGAGGGCCTTCCTCATGTTCCTTTCTCCCTGCAACTCTCTCGTCAAATTGTTGTTGCTCCGCCTCGTCCTCTCCAGCTCCCTCTTGAGCTCCTCTATCTTTTCCGCCTGGTATTCCAGCAACTTGCTGGTTTCGACCTTCTCGGCTAACCACTTCATTTTGACCTCTTTCGGGGTCTCGGGCTTCGTCTCTTCTTCCATCTCTTGTTGCCAGGAAACCTGGTTCGGTTTCCTGGGCTTTGCCCATTGTTTTTGTTTTTTCGCCCCCCTCCTCCTCGACTCCATCCTCGGAGTCGGTTCGATGTATTGGACCAGAGCCACTGGCTCTGGTGTGGGGGATCTCGTCGGTGTCCGGGATCTCGTTGGTGATCCCAGAGGTGAAGTCTTGGGTGGCCATCGGTTCTCCTTCCGAGGCCAGTATCCCGCTCCTTCTTTCTCGCTTTTGGGCACTTGGCACTCGTCGTTGTAGCAACCTGTCCATGACAGGTTCGCAGGCTCCCTTTGGGTAGTGGGAGTCTTGGGTATCGGTAGGTCTTTCCAACTTATCCAGTCCTCGGGGTTGTATTCCATCTCGTCCTTTGTCTTTTCGGGGCTCGGGGTGCGGTATCCCGGGCTGGTCGGTATGATGTGTTTGAACGCATCGCGTTCTGGTAAGGTTTGTAGGGTTGACGGCATCGTCATCGCACCTCTTCCTTTGGGATATTCCCACTGGTAGGAGTCGGTGCGGTGTAGTGGCGGGGCCACATATCCGGATTCGGGTGCGTCTTCTACTGTTGCTTGACGGCTTGCTGGGGTATCGTTGATGGAATTGGTTGACTGCATTTTGCGCGTGATCGAAGTTCTCAGCTGAGTACCAAGTCTTATCGTGTTCTGGTGAGTATCCAGTCCACTTCGCTCGATCCTGTAAGCGACCGTAGTGTAATCGAGAGTCAATTATTTTTTCGAGTTCGTATTCTGATTCACCGTCTATTTCGATAGGCGGTGGTGGGGGTTTCTTTTGATATGGTAGAGGATTGTCTTGATAGGGTTCGAGGAGGCTGATATGGAAGGTATTGTGTATTTTCATTGACGGTGGGAGGTCAAGCTTATAAGCGCGGCTTCCTATTTTTGCCAATATCTTGAATGGTCCTATTTTCTTGTAATCCAGTTTCTTTGTCGGTCGCGTGGTTCGGATGTTGCGTGGTAGTAACCAAACCATATCTCCTGATTTTAGGTTTGGATCGGGTTTTCTGTAGCGATCGTAATCTTCCTTTTGTCGTAATTGAGCCGTGACCATTTCGTTTCGTAATGTGTCATGTAGTTGACTCATATCCTCTTTATTCATTATCTTTCCTTGGAGCATATGACCTATGCTTTCGTATTCGGGGTGTATGCCATAATTTGCGAAGAAAGGGGTTGTTTTGATTGTTTCTTGTTTTCTGTTGTTGTAGGCGAACTCAGCTAGTGATAGCCAGTCATACCAATCGTCTTGTTGGTAGTTGACATATGCGCGGAGATATTGTTCCAATATGCCGTTAATTCTTTCCATACTTCAGAAGTAAATAGGGATCCCCTATTGCTAATGATGTCTTTGGGTAATCCGTGTAGGCGGTATATTTCTTTTAGGAATATTGCTGCAAACTGTCGTGCCGTCATATCCGTCCTGCACGGTATGAAGTAACTCATTTTGGTCAGGCGATCTACTACCACTAGTATGGCATCGTGATCGTCTGACTTGGGTAGTTCGGTTATAAAGTCCAATGATATAGACTTCCATGGTTTTTCCGGGGCCTCATTTGATTTGAGTAATCCGTAAGGTGCATATTGTACCACCTTGGTTCTTTGGCATGTGTCGCAATTCTTGACATATCGTTTGATGTCTTCTCTTATCTTGGGCCAGTAATATCTTCTGTTGATGAATTCGGTAGTTTTGGCGGTTCCTCCATGCCCAGCATATGGGGGGTCGTGATGGTGTCGTATGATTTCCGTGCGTAATTCTTCTTTGTTTGGTATCCAGATTTTTCCGTCGTACCATAGGTAGTTGTCTTTCCATTAGCATAATCCTAAGGCTACCCCTTTGGCTTCCTTGATTCCTTGTGCCAGTTTTTTCTTGGTAGCTTGGATTTCCTCGTCCTGCGAACTTTCTCTCCTGATATCTTCTTCCAATGTTGTCCTTGTGTTGATTTCGTTTAGAGACTCATATCCGCTGTCATCCTCTTCCACTTGGAAATATTTTTCCTTTGGTAATAGTATTTGTTGTTTCTGTTTGATCCTCTCATCTTCCGAATCTTTTGGTTTGTCTGCTGATCGTCTTGTTAAGGCATCTGGCTTTCCTCCTTCTTTTCCGGGGCGGTATTCGATCTTGAAGTTGTAGGTACTGAGTTTTTCCATCCACCGTATTTGCCCTCCATTCAGCTCCTTCGTTGTCATGAAGGGTACCAAGTTCTTGTGGTCCGTGAGTATTTTGACCGGTGCCTGATTGTTTTGCGTATATCTTCTCCATTCCTTCAGTGCTTGAACAATCGCCAATAGTTCTTTGTTATGGACGTCGTAGTTGCATTCCGCTGGGGTCATTGTTTTGGATCTGAAAGCCACTGGTCTCCATTTGCCGTCGTCGCATTTTTGGGAGAGTATGCCAGAGCATAGATATTTCAAAGGGTCTGTTTCAATCATTGTTTCCTTTGTTGGGTCGAAATGTACCAGGATTGGTCCTTTGGTGATCTTGGTCCTTAGTTGATCGAATGCTTCTCTTTCTTTGGTACCCCATTCCCATTTGACATCATTTTTCGTTAGGTTGTATAATGGCTTAGCTGTTCGGCTAAAACCTTCTATGAACCTTCAATAGAAGTTGCAGAATCCCATGAAGCATTGAATATCCGTCTTGTTCTTTGGGTATTCCCATTCCCATATGGCTTTTGTTTTAACTGGGTCCATCTGTACCCCTTCCCCATTGATGATGAACCCCAGATATTCAGTTTCGTTTTTGTGGAATTCGCATTTGCTGGGTTTGCATCTCATTCCGGATTCCTTGATGTCAGCCATTATGTTACTGACGTCCTTTCGATGTTGTTCCATATCTTTGGAGTATATTAATACATCATCCAGGTAGACGATGCAACATATGTCCAAGTACTTGTGGAGTACTTTGTTGATCCATCGTTGGAATGAGGCGGGTGCGTTAGTTAGCCCGAATGGCATAACCAGGTATTGGCAGGTTCCATATTTCGTTGCGAAGGTTGTTTTCCATTCATCTCCTTTCTTGATTCTAACATTGTGATAGCCATCCCGAATGTCCAACTTGGTGAAGTATTTGGCTGACGCTAGTCGATCCAATGCTTCTCCTATGAGAGGTAGGGGATATCTATCCTTTTTTGTTATGTGATTAAGTGCTCGATAATCAATGCATAACCTTAGTTTCCCATCCTTTTTTTTGATAAACAGGATGGGTGATCCTCCGTTGGCATAGGATGGCTGAATCCATCCTCTTTCCAGGTTCTGTTGTATGTATTTCCTTAGTTCCTCGAGTTCGGTTTCCCCTAGCGGGTATATTCTCTTGTGAGGTAGTCCTTTGCTAGCTTCCTCGAAATTGATTTCCAAATCAACGTCTGGTCTGTGGGGAGGTAACTTGGTTGATTCTTTTTCTTGGAACAAGTCTAGATGTTGATGGTATTGCTTGGGTATCAATCGGTCTAGTTTCTCGTCCTTTGCCTGGGGTCGACTTCTTATGGCTAGCTCTGTGCTGATATTGATTTTTGCTACGCTTGTTCCTTGGTTTTGATAATCCCATTTGAGAATTCCTGCTGTTTCTCCCTTGCGATAGAATTTCCCGAAGGCTTGTGCTGATATCCTGTTGATTTCGATCCTTGGAGCTTTCTCTGGTGTCGGCCTCTCTTGGTCTGTGCTACCGAACCCTTTGGTTCCTCTGGTGGTCTTGGTTAGGTTCTCCACTTCTTGGAGTTCTTCTTCATTGATTTTTTCGATAATCAACTGTGCGATCTTATCGCCTTTTTTCACCATATAGTCTTTGTTGTCCTGGTTGACCATGACCACCTTCAATTCGCCTGTATAATCGGCGTCTATTACTTCAGCATTGGTAGTGAGTCTGTGTTTGACTGCGAGACCGCTGCGTGGTGGTATACGCCCATAGGTTCCTTGAGGTAACTCAATGGTTATGCCTGTTGGAATAATTACCTGCCCATTGGCTGGTATCTGGATTTCTTCGTTGGCATATAGGTCGTGACCTGCTGCCCGTGCGGATCCTCTTATGGGTATCTTTGCTTCTTGGCTTAGCTTCTTGACTTTGATCCTTGGATTCTTCCTTGGTTGAACTTGATTGAACCTCGCGTTTAGGTTCTCTTGAATTGCTTCTTCTTCTGGTGTTGCGTATATTACCGGCGAGCTTTTGAGACACCATGTCGTACATCGTTCGCTGGTAAAGGCAACCTTTCTTTCTTCCCAACTGATGGTGGCATTGTGTTGTCTTAACCATGGCATCCCTAGGATTATCTCATGGTGTTGCAGATTCGCCACCTGGAAGGTCGCCACTTCCCTATGATTCCCGATGCTCATAGGTACTTGCGTTGTATGGGTAATTGGTCCCATATCGCTGGGTTTTCCGTCTGCGAGGTAAATCTGCCTTTCTTTCTTCGTTTTCTTGGTTCTTAACTGGTATTTCTTGCAGACTTCTTCGTCTATGAAGTCTTCCGTTGCTCCTGAGTCGAGCATCGCATGTATCCTGATTGCTTGTTTTTTGTCGTTGTATATTGTGGTTTCGATCATGATATGATCATTGTCATTATTGTTTTTCTGACTTAAAACAGTGTAGTAGTTGTCCGTCGAGATGGGTTTGTCTTTCGGAGGGTCCCGCAGACCATCTATTGCTGGGGACCTTCGTCTTTTGCCACCGTTTCGTATTTGTCTTCGATATCGATTTCCCTGATATTGCTGCGTGGTTGGAATCTGGTACTTGGCCTGTTGTTCTGTTGGCTTCTTCCTTGACTTGGGTTGGCTGGCCGTCTGCAATCCTTTATCATGTGCCCTGCTATTCCGCATTTTAGGCACAGGTTGTTGTTTCGTCTTCTAAGGTATTCATCTCTTCCGAGGTTGAGCGACGGTCTTTTCCTTGTTGCGTCCAGATCCATTGCATCGCCTCCTTGTGTGGTGGTCCTATAGGTCCCATTTTGGTTCCTAGGGGTGTTTTGGTTTCTGGTGTATGTCTGGTTAGACTGGCTTGAAGCTGGCTGAGTCTTTTGTATCCAGTCTAATTGTCCGAACTGAATTTCTTTTCGAATGGCCCAACTAGGCATGGCTTCCGTTGTCGTGAATTTTTTCTCGCTATATCTCCAGGCTTCTTGATAGGTCCTTCTCAGACCTTTCATGAACCACCTCATTGCTGTTGCTTGGTCGCATTCGGCGTCATATTGGAGAAGTCGGAATTCATACCAATAGTCGGTGACATTTTTCGTTCCCTGTCTGATGTCTTCCAATTTGTTTCGTGCCGATTGGCTCAGTTCCATATTCATGAACTAGGCTTCGAATATGATTTTGAAGCTGTCCCAGGTTGTCCATGGTACTGGTGTTTGACTGAGCACTATAGGGGTAACCCACTGTAGGGCTGCTCCTTCAAGTAGTGTTAAGGTGTAGCGTATTTTATCGTCATCGTGTTCTTGGTTCCACCCTACTGCATTGAAGTATGTGAGGAGTTGGACCATAAATCCTCGTAGCTTGCTTCTTTCCCCATCGTATCTGAGTAGTGTTTTGACTTTTGGCTTCTGATCTCTGCTTCGGTATTCCTCGCGTATCATCTGTTGTGCTTCCTCTCGTGTGAACAGGGCTGGTCCTGCTGGTGGCGGACCACGTGGTGGTGCGGGTTCTGACATTCTTTCGGGTCTTGGCGTTTCTGGAGTTTCTTCTGGTAAGGGTGGAGTGATTGGTTCTGGAGTGACGGGACTTGTTGATCTTGCTGCGTTTTGACTGGCTTCGCTAAGCGCTTCTTCCTATCCTCCTAATCCTAGACTATCGTGTTGGACGTCTATGTCTCCCTCGTGATCTCTGTTAAAAGGATCCGTGGTGTGTTCGTTAAGTGTCGCCTTGTAGACACGTTCTAATGTTAAGAATCCTACCGGGTAGGACCTAGCGACAGGTAACGATACACCTCTGTAAGGTGATAGCTCTTAGGCCTATGCCTACGCGAACCCAATAGTCCAGTCCTTTGACTACTATGGTACTCGCGCCTATCTCCTTATTCTTCTCCTTAGTCCTCGCCTAGGACTTCAATCTCTTCTCGTGAGAGGAAAGACACTTCTCGGGTTTCTTAAGATAAATCTTAAAGAGCGTAAAGGTAGGTTTTATTGATAATAACTTAAAGGTAGGAAATAAACTAGAAGAACGTGTGAAGAGCTCATACTCGGAGTCCTAGTGACCCTTTATATAGTGGCTCTTCACCTGGCGTGACTCATACCCTGCGTCACGCGAACCCAGTGACTCATAATCATGAGTCATATGAAATCCATCAGACGACTCCTATGAGTCGCTGCGCAACATGCCTAAACCAATCAAAACATAATAACCAAGTCAGGTGCGCAACTCGCATCACCTGAGTGAAACCCATGACTCATAAGTATGAGTCATGTGCGAAAATCATAACATCGTGTGACTCACAACTGTGAGTCATGAACAGGTAAACATAATAACCTATGGCGCACTCAGTGTGTGTCATGTGAAATCCCAACATACCTATAACTCGGAAATCCGAGCTATATGAAATCTGCCTTGCTTAGTCACAGTTCGTGACAATCGACCTCCTCTGCGGCCTCACCAGTACTATTCATCAAGAAAAAGGATCGCACCTTGAGACTTTGTGTCGACTACCGAGGACTCAACGAAGGTAGTATCAAAGACCGTGGTCCCCTCCCTCTGTTAACTGAAACCTTCATGAATATCGCCGATGCCAAAATCTATTCCAAATTCGATATCTGAGGGGCCTACAACCAAGTCCTCATGAAAAAGAAACATCACTGGAAGAGCGCCTTCCGCACCCACTATGGTCTCTTCAACTCCAATGTGATGCCCTTTGGCCTTACCAACACCCCCACTACCTTCCAAGCCTTCATCAATAAAGTCTTACACCAGGGACTCGACAGGTTCTGCACAGCTTACCTTGATGACATCCTGGTATATAGCAAGACACCTGAGGAACACGTCGAACATGTACGTTGAGTACTAAAAGCATTACAAAAGGCTGATCTCAAACTCAAGCCACAGAAATGCAAGTTCCATGTCACCCATGTGGAATACCTAGCCTTCATTATCAGCCCTGAAGGCATCTGGATGGACAATGCCAAGGTGGAAACTGTTACCACTTGGCCCGTACCTGACCGTGTACGTGAGGTCCGTGCCTTCCTAGGATTTGGCAACTTCTACTGACAATTCATCTGCACCTTCTTGCACCTGGCATGCCCCCTCACTACCCTCATCAAGAAGGACCAACATTTCGTATAGACCTCTAAATGTCAGAAAGCTTTCGAACAGCTAAAAGAAGCCTTTACTATGGCCCCAGTCCTAGCCCACTTCGACTTCCATAAGGAAGTGATTATCAAAACCGACAGCTTCAATTTCATCTCCGCCAGTATCATATCATAAAAGAATGACCACGGACGCCTCCACCCAGTCGCATTCCACTCTTGCAAGCATAGTCCTGCTGAGCGCAACTACCACATCTATGACAAGAAATCTATGGCCATAGTTAGGACATTTGAAGAATAGCGATGTTACCTCTATGGGAGACAGGTAATAATCCTGACAGACCACCTCAACCTCAAGCACTTCACCACCAAGAGGCCATTGAATAACCAACAGGCCTGTTGGTCTGAATTCCTGTTCCAGTTCAACTACCAGATTGAGTACCAGCCTGGAAAGCTAAACGGCAAGGCTGACGCATTGACCAGGATGAAAGCCAAGACACCAGTCGAGGTGGAGGAACAGAAGAACTACTGAATCCGAGTAGTGTTGAAGTCTCAGCCTCTGAGTTTGTTGACGAACATTACACTCCCTACTGGAGCATCCCCTATTGAAGACCTTTGAAAGGAGGCTTATGAAGCTGATACTATTCCAATCCAGGTCCTCTACACCCTGGATAAGGGTGACCGACATTCCCACCTCCTATCACTGAACGAATATAGACACGAGGGAGATCGACTACTTTACCGTGATCAGATCTACGTCCCTCGACATGACAAATTATACCTATGGCTGATACAGGATTCCCATGACCGGCCCTCAGCGGGATACCTAGGACGTGCCAAGACCCACGAACTTATGTCCTGATGTTACGTCTGGCCTAGTATGAGAAGGGATATAGGACGCTTCATGGCTAACTGCCATGTCTGTCAACTAAGTTGTACCTCCCAATATGCCCCCTTTGGCATCCTGCGCCCGCTACCGATACCTGACCATCCTTGGGAATATATATCCATGGATTTCATTACGGGTCTACTCTGGAGCTAGGGAAATGATACGATCCTGGTGGTGGTGCATCGGATGTCCAAAATGCGCCACCTGGTCACCTGTCGCACTACTATCAATGCTCCTACCCTTGCCGACCTGTACCTTCGTCATATCTGGAAACACCATGGTCTCCCAAAGACAATCACCTCTGACCAGGGTACACAGTTCACCGCTAACCTTTGGAGAACCGTATGCGAGAGACTGCAGGTCGAATGGAAAATGTCTACAGCCTTCCGCCTCCAAACAGATGGCCAAACCGAATGTGTCAACACCATCATGGAACAATACCTCAGGACCTTCGTCAACTACCAACAGGATGACTGGTCTCTCTGGCTCCCCATGACGGAGTTCGCAGCCAACAACCATGCCTCTGAGTCTACTGGTTTGTCACCCTTCTTCGCTAACAATGGCTGTGATCCTGATATGGATTTCTTAGATACCCCTGACGAATCCTCCGATGAACCCAGGGCTGGTATGTTCGTAGACAGTATCAAAGACATCCACGATTACCTGAGAGCCGAGATTACCTTTGCCAATGTAACAGGGGCTCCCTCAGGTAGATGGTTCCTAAGAATGCGACCGCACCAAACTGTAAATCTCTTGAACACAGCTCTTGTAAAAGTGTAAAGGATAAAAGTAAACAGTAAAACTTAATATTGTTAAGCTCAGGCTCATCTCAATTAAGGTCTTTCAAGAGGATGTTGATTGTGTCAGGGTAGGAGAGTTCTCGTATAATCTTCAAGTAGTCAGGCTTATACCACAAACTCCCCCATCAGGTTACGCCGACCAACATGAGTATACCCTTCTCCATAAGGGTTGCCCCGGCACCATTACCGCACCCTGAAGGGCCTGTGGTCTCAGCGCACTCTAGCAGAATTCTCCTATATGCACATCAGTTCCTGCGAGGTGTTTACCAATACACCTGCCGGAGTGAAAACCTCTGCGCATGTAATGACCCTACGTTATAGAGCTATGGCAACCTAAGTCTACGCCCATACATAAGGCCAAGAGGTTATATGGTAGACTAGGAGGATATGCCTGAGCATGTCCAGGAGATACCCGATGGTCCGGGTATCCCGAAGAACAGAAGGTACTTAAGAAATAGGTGTACCTAAGTAGTGGAAGTGACGTGACCACAGGGGTTCCGGCCTGAGGATAGGTCAGAAGGCCGGGTGAGTTTACCCTGTCTAGGGAAATCACGTTACCCTACCATGGAGACCAATTTCGTGTCACCATGGACATACTTACCCTACCTTTGGGACACTATTACCCTACCTTCCGTCGGAAACGTTCTCGGAAAGATTCCGTATGATGTTAGAATTGTTTGTTACGCAATGACGATCGACGGACATTTGCTTGTATACTGATCGGAAGGCTACGGGAGGAGCTAGAGTGCTCCGAACATGTTGTAACTTGGCAGGATTATTCCTAACAGGTACCTGCGGCCCCAGGGTTCGCCCCGGGCGTCATGGGCCAAAATGGGTGGAGTTGCCGTTATGCTAGTTAAATGGAATCTATGAAGACTTGTCCATAACACTGTATGCGTCGTCACCGTCCGTCCGACCGGAAGCTGTTCGCAGGATATACAAGGGGGCCAAGGTGAGAAGGTCAGGTACCTTCTCCAAAAAGAACGGAGTAAAACGGACCAAAACTGACGGAGTTAGCGTGAGCTATCCGGAAGGGTCCCCAGAGTAGTCCCGGGTAGTGCCGGAGACATCTGGGAAGGTTTTACGCCAATCAAGCCTACACGTGCCCCTTGCCGTAGGCTCTTTGTGGGTTGTTGGAAGACTCTAATAGCATGAAACTTATCACGCTGAGTGGTGTGTCGGAGGTAAGGGACTATGGGTAGGACCCACGGGTCCCGCTACCAACACAGCTCTATGTGGGAGCGTCGTAGACCCCGTAAGTTTGCAATCAAGAAAGATAGAACTTAACCGGAGGACACCTGATGTCTACGGGTACTTGCATAGTTCATAGCACATGGGAAGAGAGTCATTTAGTTAGCTTTCCTAGGAGTCTCGACAGTTAGCCACTGACGAGACACCGATGCGCAGAGGTTTTCACTCCGGCAGGTGTATTGGTAAACACCTCGCAGAAACCAATGTGCATATGGGAGATTTCTGCTAGAGTGCGCTGACACCTTAAGCCCTTCGGGGATGCGGTCATGGTGCCGGCAACCCTTATGGAGAAGGGCATACTCATGTTGGTCGGGGCAACCTGATGGGGGAGTTTTTGGTATAAGTCTGACTACTTGAAGCTTATACGAGAACTCTCCTGCCCCGACAGAATCAACATCCTCTCGAGAGACTTTAATTGAGATAAGCCAGAGCTTAACGATATTAAGTTTTACCGTTTTACTTTTATTCTTTATACTTTGGCAAGAGCTGTGTTCGAGAGATTCGAAGTTTGGTGCGGTCTCATCCTGAGGAACCATCTACCTGAGGGAGCCCCCGTTACAGTATATCGTTAAGCGAGCTTCTCGCTTAACTCTCCTCCTGATTTGTTTTGATTGAACCCACGTTAAGAAGTCATGTCTGCTTTGGCAGTCACGATGGAGGAGGAATCGTCGAGTTCCGAAAGCAGTTTTGGCATTGATGATGACCCTCTCAAAGCTGCCATTTTTAGGGCCTCTATTATCGCCGACGTGCAGGGCATCGGCGGTACAAGCGCAAAGATGCTTCTTGAAGCAGCCCCGATCGAAGTCCCCGAACATTGTCGCGATTTAGTACTTCATGACGCAGGCCTCGCCGCCTTATCCTTCACGAATGATATTCCCTTCGCTCAAGGAGTGGCGGAGGGGTACGATCATCAGGAAGAAGAAAATGCGACCCGTGGACCTCCTACGATCTCTGTCGCGGAATTTTCTCGCGATTACGTCGAACCCTACATCCTCCGAGAGGTGACCCGTGAGGTCACAAGCGCACGGAAGGAACTGTTGCATTGGAACAAAGGGCAACAGAAGGTGTTTAGAAAGAAAATCATAGGAAAATCGGTGGCGTGGATGAAAAGGCAACAAGATGCCTTTGTCGCAATGCTGAATAACCATCTTGCAATGAAGATACGGATGGATGCGTTGGAGAAGGCTTGGAATGAGTGATACAACATCGATGAGGATAATGATGTGTTGATGATTGAGGCAGCACCGGCGTTGCCTTTGGTGATCGATAAGCCAGACAACTTTTCGCAGCAGCTGACGTTGTATGCTAGTGACGATCGATACAAACCAGAATTAAGTCCGCTAGGTTTGCGGATTCTGGACAGTATAAAAGTGGGAGGATCTGAAGCAACTCAACCCTTAGCCCGCATTACGACTCGTTCACTCTCAATGTCAATAGCTCGAAGTCATTCGGTTAGCCCAACCGGAGGGATCCGACGGCATGCTTCGCCCAGGCCCACTCGATCAAGTTCTAAGAGACCATTACGGTCTCCTTCTCCCTCAATCACGGTGACTCCAGTTGAGCCACCTACATCACAAGCCCTCCTCCCACCTCCAGACCCGCTAGGGCTAGCTCCGACCGCAGCAGCCACTCCGGTTTCCGCCCCCTGGCCAGTCATGCGCCCTGGCTCACCGGCTCTCGCTGAACGTGTCGAAAGAACATTGCAAATGTTCGAAAATAGTCGACGCGGATACCAACGTCCCTCTACAGCCTCTCAAGGCACTCCCGTCCCTGTTGCGGCTACCCCTAGCCAACCCAGCCAGCCACCGATTCAAGTACCGTCGGCACCGGTTAAACCTTCGGGCAATGCTGGCTTTTCGGGTTTTCGGACCACCGCCGGTCATACGAGGACCCTACTGTACCCCTACCTGTCGAGGATACGGGGGAAGACATGACCAATTCTGTTACCCCCCTCCAATCGAGGTACCACATAGTCCTCCAGCGGCAGTCAGACAAGACAAGGGAAAGGGAAAGGAGAAGCGAGAACCCAGGTGTGGGTATTGCATGCACAAGGGTCATGAAGGACCTCCAGAACACCCAGAGACCTGCCCCGCTTTGGCGGAATGGTTAAAGGTGTCGCAGGCTGTGCCAAACCCGATACCGTCGGGGAGTAACCAGCCAGCAGGCTCAGTGCCGCGAAAGGTACCGTTAGGAGGTGGTCCTCCGGATAACGGGAATCGTGGTGGTCAAGGCCCGCGTTTTGATGGTTATGAGAGACCAAGGGAAACCTCTGGCGGAGACGCAGGAGGCAGTGGGGGTGGTAACCTACCTCCCCGTGGTGGATTCTTTGGGGCTGGCGCAGGAGATCCGGGTGATTCTGATCCTGATGACAGTTCTGATGATGACGCCGATTCCCTACCTGATATCACACCCTATGTGGGACCACGTCGCAATGGCTGGAGCGATGAGAAGAAAGACCGCTATGACCGTCGGGCCGAAGCACTACAAGAACGGTTGCAAAACCAGTCTCGTTCCTCGTCTTCATCAAGTCGCAGGAAGCCGGAGAAGTTAAGCGGCATTCCTACATTTAAGGGAGTGATCGCGGATCTGGCTAGTTTTCTGACCCTGGTCGAAGTCAAGTTTGAGTACTTTGCCGATTGCCGTCTGACGGACATGGACAAGATCAACTTGGTCATACCTCTTCTCGAAAACAAAGCCCGCAACTGGTACCTGGGGATACACGCTCACATCAACCGTGAGGCTGCGAAAAGAGCGGGAATGCCATTCAACAAGAAAGGGCCGCTCCAGACATGGAAGGGTTTCCGTGAACGGTTAGAGCAGAGTCACAGAGGTGATAATGTGAATCGGGATACGAATCTCCTCGAGTGGAATGACTTGGTGATGAAACCCAACCAAAGCGCTCCTTACCTGGATAGGATAATTGATCTGATGTATAAGCTAAACTACACAGACCATCAACAGGTGAAGGATAAGGTTCGGGCTGGAATAACAGCGAAACTACGGGCAGCATGGGCGTTAAAGACGCCTCATCCCGAAAGCCTCAATGACTACCTGGATCTACTCCGACAGGTCGGTCATAACTTAGAGGATGATAAACGTTTCGGACACCTCGTTGACGAGAAACCCACGAGACCACGAGAGAAGAGAGAGAAGGAAACTTCTAAACCTACTGGAAGGTTTAAGAAGAAGGAGAAAGGTTCGGGTTGGAAGGACAACAAACCGCGGAAGACCGCTAATGTTGGCGCCGGAAAGCAGGCCGGGACGTCTGAGTACGCTATTGCTCATCGAGACATCCCTCAGACCCTGACTGAGAAACGACGCAACAATAAGCAATGCACCAAGTGCGGGAGAGAAGGACACTTCTGGAGACAGTGTTCGGTCACCTCCCCTGTCGTACATGCTGTGAGGCATACCGCGGGAGTGAAACGGTCACGACCAAAAGCAGAATCCTCTACTAGTGGCAATAAGCGATTAAAGCGCATTGAAGCGTCTCGACCGCCGTCCTCTAGCCCCAAGCTCTTGGAAGCCTGCAAACCCTCACCTACCATTATGGAGGTTGATACGGGTGATGAACTAGGTAAGAACCTAACCCTATGAAGGAATTGATAACGGCTAATTTTCTAGACCTGTGAAGGTCTACTGGAAATGAATAGTCGCTCCAGGGACGGATTTAAGGTAAGAACCCATCCGCGATGACTAGCTCTTTAGCGCTGACAAAGTCTTTGACATAGGAATGTCGGGAGACTACCTCGCCAGGTAGATGTTATGGTCGCACGCGGAGTTTGGTTTCTTTCTTTCCTTGGGTTCAATTATTTCGTAAGGGTAGTTATGTTAATTCATGTTGGACATTTCGGGGAAATTACTTTCAGGTTTTTCTTTGATTAAGCATTCTGCTCCGAGGGGTCGCTCTGGAAAATGGGAACCGCGCGACATTCGGATGGGGCACAAGGATGCCCGGTTTGGCACCGGTTGACTGGACGTCTCCGGAGAGCAAATGTATTTCTTGTCTTATCTGGGTCGTTTGTCTTGTACTTTGGGATTGGTCTTAGGTTATTAGTCTTGAATAAAGTTATGTTTCAAGTTTACCTGAGGAGGGTTTAGTACCCGAAATCATGCTGGCGTGATAGTAAACAGCACTCCAATTCCCTTTATTGATTAAACTATTCTTGAAAACGTTTACCGACCCGTTGTGGCCGCTCTTGTGTCGAAAGGCAAGAGACAAGCAAGAATGAGTACAAAGAGACAAAGTAAAAAGGCGCGGCACTCTAGCCCACCCAAGCATAGCAAGTGTATTCACTTACGAGTGACACTAGATTGGCGCATAGGGTGTAGACAAGTAAGTGCTGAAGCGCTATTGTTATTAGATAGTGGGGCTACTGGCCCAGTGCTAAGTAGCAAATGGATTAAGGGTACTCAAGCTCCTTGTGTACGGAGAAGAATCCAGACTCCAATACACGATGCAAGTGGCAACCGCATACCGGGATCTGGTCTTCATTATACCAAGTCTTTGGATCTGAAGATAGGAGATCACGTGAATGGTATGCGTTTCGAGGTAGCAGATATGGCGGACACTCGTGTCGACTGCTATCTACCTATGTAGTGGTTAAAGGACCACAACCCAGACACGGATTGGAAAGTAGGATCACTGACCTGGCGCTCAGATTTTTGTAAGGCGAATTGCCTAATAAAGCAGAGGCGGTTAGTTTACATGACGGACGAGGAACTGTTAGCCGAAGATCACGAAAATATATATTTTCTTGGGACGGTACAGTTCTCAGATGATAAAGGTGAGGATGTCACAGTCCAACTCCTACCACAGTATAAGGACTTTGGCGACATTTTCAGTCAAGAAAACATCGATGCGTTACCGGAACATACAAAGTATGATCATAGAATTGATCTAATTCCGGGAAGTACTCTGCCCTTCGGGCCTATCTATCCACTAGCGGAGAAGGAGCGTACGGCGCTCCGGGAGTTCGTAAATGAAATGTTACGAACGGGGAAGATAGCACGATCTACTTCCTCATCCTCGGCTCCTATACTTTTCGTACCAAAACCAGATGGTACTTTAAGATTGGTAACAGATTACTGAGGGTTGAACAAGATCACGGTGAAGAACAGATATCCTCTCCCGTTGATGAATGAATTGCGAGGTAGGCTCTCAAAGGCTACGGTATATAGCTTGATGGAGCTGAAGAATGGGTATTGGGGAATCCGGATGGCCGAAAAGGCCGTCGGAGATACTTACTAGCATGAGGAACTCACAGCCTTTCGGAGTGAGTTGGGATTACATGAGTTTAAGGTAATGCCCTTTGGGCTATGTAATACCCCCGCCACCTTCCAGAGTATGATAAATGACATATTTCGAGATATGCTGGGTGAAGGAGTCGTCATGTATATGGACGATATCCTGATTTACACAGAGACAATAGAAGAACATGTCTCTCTGGTCAGGCGAGTAATGGAAAGGTTACGCAAGCATCGACTATGTGCAAACATAAAGAAGTCGTTCTTCCATAAAAGTGAGATAGAGTTTCTCGGTTATAGGATATCCGAAAAGGGGATATCTATGACAACAAAGAAGGTGGATACCATCTTAGATTGGAAACCACCGACTGGCGTCGTCGGAGTCCAAAGTTTCATGGGCTTCGCCAACTTCTATAGAAGGTTCATAGAGGGTTTTAGCAAGATAGCGAAACCTTTGACAGACCTTACTAAGAAGGATGTCCGATTCGATTGGACCCCGGCATGTAGTGAAGCTTTTTTTGCATTAAAGAAGGCTTTCACCACGGGACCAATCCTAGCACATTTCGATCCTGTCCGCCAGACGAAGCTGGAGACGGATGCGAGTGACTTTGCATTAGGTGCTATACTGTCTCAGTTCTGTGTAGACGAGAAGTGGCACCCGGTGGCCTTTCATAGTAGGAAGTTCCACCCGGCTGAGATAAATTATGATGTACATGACAAGGAAATGACTGCCATAGTGGCAGCATTCAAGGAATGGGAACATCTGTTTTGGTCAGTAGAGGGTGAGATTTCGGTTCACACCGATCACAAGAACTTGGAGTACTTTAATAGTACTAAGACCCTCAACCGCCGCCAACATCGCTGGGCAGAATTCCTACAGCCGTTCAATTTCAAGCTAGTTTACCGTGAAGGGAGGCTGAATACAAAGGCTGATGCACGGTCGAGGCGTGGAGACCACCGCCCTGGAGGGTGGAGTGATTCTCTATAAGAGACACCAAAGCCATTTTTTCGCCCCGGACAATGGGTTGTGGGACAGGAGCGAGACCTCTTACGTCCTCATTCATTGGCTGTCTGTCAAGGCTACCGGTTGCAATCCACATTCTTGGATGCATTACATGCTGCTGCGGAAAGAGATCCTGCTTATATGAGAGATCTAAAGGCTGTGTTGGCGGGAGACAAAGGAGTCGACCGCAATCTGACAATAGAAAGGGACACTCTCACCTATAAGGACAAGATAGTAGAGAGAGGTCTTCTCCTCTATAAGAACAGGTGGTACATTCCAGACTCGCAGGATCTAAAAGACAAGATCATGGAAGCTGAACATGACTCTCGCATAGCCGGACACTTTGGGACATACAAGACGGTAGGCAGGGTTAGGGCTAACTTCTTTTGGCCTAAGATGGATGAGAGCATTACGGACTATGTTCGTACATGTGATGCCTGTCAACGGAACAAATCCGTTAAGCATAAGAAGTTTGGCTTGTTAGAACCTGTTGGTGTACCCTTGAGACCCTGGACGGATATCTCAATGGACTTCATAGTAGCACTACCGGAATCAGAGGGGTATACCAAAATTTGGGTAATCGTGGATAGATTCTCAAAGATGGCACACTTCATACCTCTGGCCACAGAAATCCCGATAAAGGATATGGCCCTGATATTCCTGAAGGAAATTTGGCGGCTCCATGGGCTCCCAGAATCTATTATCTCCGACCGAGATAGCCGATTCACATCCAAGTTTTGGATGAGCCTAATGCAACAGTTGCAACTGAAACTACGGTTATCGACCGCTTTCCACCCTGAGACTGATGGGCAGACTGAGCGGGTGAACCAGACCTTGGAACAATACTTAAGAAATTATTGTTCATATCAACAGGATGATTGGGCATCGCTGCTACCTTTGGCAGAGTACGCATACAACACATCCACTTCCGAGTCCACAAAGTTGTCTCCTTTTGAGATTAACTATGGTTTTAACCCAAGAACCAACTGGTCGGGTACAGTCTCGGAACAGCAAGGTGTTCATCCCAGTAGCGAGCTGTTGGTAAAGAACTGGGAAGGTGTCTGGCAAGAAGTCCGAGATACACTTAAGCGAGCTCAAGAGAGACAACGGAAATGGCATGACCAGAAAAGGTTGCCATCACTGGAATATGTGACGATGGAAGATGTAACCAATGGCAGGGCAAAGAAAGCTGATCGCGTGATGCTAAATCGAAAGAACATCCGCACTAAGCGCCCTATGAAGAAGCTAGACCACCGAATGTTTGGACCCTTCGTGGTCAAACGTAAGGTTGCAAACCGAGCTTATGAACTCCAATTGCCAGCCCGTTGGTCAATCCATCAGGTATTCAATGTCGGACTCTTAGAACCCTATCGAGAGGACCCGAGTGGTAGAAGAACTAAAGAAGTTCCAGTCCCTGAGATAGTAGACAATGAGACCAGCTATGTTATTGAAGCAGTTGTAGATAGTCGATGGTACGGCAACATGAAAGGGAAATTTCCCAATCGCTTTGTGCAGTACCTCGTTTCATGGGAAGGCTATGGCACAGAGGAAAACTCTTGGGAGCCATATGAAATGCTAGAAGGCACCGGGTTACAAGCCATGAAGGATTTCCATCATCGGTATCCCCACAAACCCAGAGACCATAGGGTTGAAGGCGGACCGAATAAGGGAAATAAGAGACGACGTTAGCGGACTGGGTCGGTCCTTAGAGAAGAGGGGAGTGATGTAACGACCCTACGTTATAGAGCTATGGCAACCTAAGTCTACGCCCATACATAAGGCCAAGAGGTTATATGGTAGACTAGGAGGATATGCCTGTGCATGTCCAGGAGATACCCGATGGTCCGGGTATCCCGAAGAACAGAAGGTACTTAAGAAATAGGTGTACCTAAGTAGTGGAAGTGACGTGACCACAGCGGTTCCGGCCTAAGGATAGGTCGGAAGGCCGGGTGAGTTCACCCTGTCTAGGGAAATCACGTTACCCTACCATGGAGACCAATTTCGTGTCACCATGGACATGCTTACCCTACCTTTGGGACACTATTACCCTACCTTCCGTCGGAAACGTTCTCGGAAAGATTGCGTGTAATGTTAGGATTGTTTGTTACGCAATGACGATCGACGGGCATTTGCTTGTATATTGATCAGAAGGCTACGGGAGGAGCTAGAGTGCTCCGAACATGTTGTAACTTGGCAGGATTATTCCTAACAGGTACCTGCGGCCCCAGGGTTCGCCCCGGGCGTCATGGGCCAAAATGGGTGGAGTTGCCGTTATGCTAGTTAAATGGAATCTATGAAGACTTGTCCATAACACTGTATGCGTCGTCGCCGTCCGTCCGACCGGAAGCTGTTCGCAGGATATACAAGGGGGCCAAGGTGAGAAGGTCAGGTACCTTCTCCAAAAAGAACGGAGTAAAACAGACCAAAACTGACGGAGTTAGCGTGAGCTATCCGGAAGGGTCCCCAGAGTAGTCCCGGGTAGTGCCGGAGACATCTGGGAAGGTTTTACGCCAATCAAGCCTATACGTGCCCCTTGCCATAGGCTCTTTATGGGTTGTTGGAAGACTCTAATAGCATGAAACTTATCACGCTGAGTGGTGTGTCGGAGGTAAGGGACTATGGGTAGCGCCCACGGGTCCCGCTACCGACACAGCTCTATGTGGGAGCGTCGTAGACCCCGTAAGTTTGCAATCAAGAAAGATAGAACTTAACCGGAGGACACCTGATGTCTACGGGTGCTTGCATAGTTCATAGCACATGGGAAGAGAGTCATTTAGTTAGCTTTCCTAGGAGTCTCGACAGTTAGCCACTGACGAGACACCGATGCGCAGAGGTTTTCACTCCGGCAGGTGTATTGGTAAACACCTCGCAGAAACCAATGTGCATACGGGAGATTTCTGCTAGAGTGCGCTGACACCTTAAGCCCTTCGGGGATGCGGTCATGGTGCCGGCAACCCTTACGGAGAAGGGCATACTCATGTTGGTCGGGACAACCTGATGGCGGAGTTTTTGGTATAAGTCTGACTACTTGAAGCTTATACGAGAACTCTCCTGCCCCGACACAATCAACATCCTCTCGAGAGACTTTAATTGAGATAAACCAGAGCTTAACGATATTAAGTTTTACCATTTTACTTTTATTCTTTACACTTTTGCAAGAGCTGTGTTCGAGAGATTCGAAGTTTGGTGCGGTCGCATCCTTAGGAACCATCTACCTGAGGGAGCCCCCGTTACAGTGCATGGGTATTTCACCAGTGGCTAACTGTCGAGACGTCTAGGAAAGCTAACTAAATAACTCTCTTCCCATGTGCTATGACCTATGTAACCACCCGTAGACATCAGCTGTCTTCTGGTTAAGTTCTATCTGTCTTAATTGCGAACTTAGAAGGTCTATGACGCTCCCGCTGAGAGCTATGGCAGCGGCGAGACCTGTAAGCACTACCCATAGTCCCTTACCCCTGACACACCACTCACCGTAATAAGTATCATGCTATTAGAGTCCTCAAACAACGCACAAAAAGTCTACGGCAAAGGGGCACATGTAGGCTTGATTGGCATAAAACCTGCCCAGATGTCTCCGGTACTACCCAGGACTACTCTGGGGACCCTTCCGGATAGCTCATGCTAACTCCGTCAGTTTTGGTCCCTTTTACTCTGTTCTTTTTGGAGAAGGTACCTGACCTTCTCACCTTGGCCTTGTAACCGGAGCTGGTACTCGGTTAGTTGTTTTATGTTTTGTTTTAAGTATCGGTTGATACTTAGTTTGTTTTATGTTTTGTTTTAAGTATCAGTTGATACTTAGTTTGTTTTATGTTTTGTTTTAAGTATCGGTTGATACTTGGTTATTTTTATGTTTTGATTGAGTAAGAACATGAGTGAGAATTCATGATCGCACTCAAACATATGTACTTAAAAAGACCGCTGTTCTCCGCTCTGGAAACAGCAGACTTCGACGGTTAGTATTCTAATATACTCGGTTGAACGGTTATCTCTATTTTCCTATTACACCACTGAAGCCTCCCTTAGCGAGCCCAGACTGTTACTCTCCGGCAGAAAAACACTCGGGTCCTATTGTACACAGCAGCGTGAATAGCGCCCCGGCGTGAACACGTTACAGGCCTCCTTGTATATCCTGCGAACAGCTTCTGGTTGAATGGACGGCAGCAACATATACAGTGTTATGGACATGTCTTTATGGACTCCATTTAACTAGTAAGACACCAACTCCACCCATTTTGGCCCATGACAACCAGGGCGAACTGTGGGGCCGCAGGTACCTGTTAGAAGTAATCCTCTCAAGTTACAGCATGTTCAGAGCACTATAGCTCCTCCCGTAGCCTTCTGATCAATGTGCAAGCAAGTGCCCGTTGATCGTCATTGCGTAACAAACAATCCTAACATTTCCCGGAATTCTTCCGAGAACATTTCCGATGGAAGGTAGGGTAATAGTGTCCCAAAGATAGGGTAAGTATATCCAAAGTGACACGAAACTGGTCTTTATGGTAGGGTAATGTGACTTATTTAGACAGGGTAAACTCACCCAGCCCTCTGACCTATTCTTAGGCCAGAGCGGACATTATCATATTACTACCACTACTTAGGTAGACCTATTCCTTAAGTACCTTCTGTTCTTAGGGATATCCGGACCATCAGATATCTCTCACATATGTGTTTATATACCTGCCTAGTCTACCATCTGACCACTTGGTCTTATATCTGGGCATAGACATAGGTTACCATAGCTCTATAACGTAGGGTTGTTACAGCCATACATCGACAACAAGAATATGCCGACAAGCGGAGGCTTCCGACCCCTCACTTCCAAGTTGGGAACCGGGTCTGGCTGAATACCAAGAACATCCACACCAAACGGCCTTCCCTGAAGCTGAACAACAAGCGTTTTGGCCCTTACCCTGTCATCACCCAGATTGGAACCCATGCCTACCAGTTGGACCTCCCACCCACCATGAAGATTCATAACATGTTCCATGTCTCGCTCCTTGACCTCGTAGTACATAACCCCCTCCTGGGCCAGGAGACCCCACTACCGCCACCAGTAGAGGTAGACGGTGAACCCAAGTAGCAGGTAGAAGAGGTCTTAGATACCAAATTCGTCCCAAACCAGCTACGATACCTAATAAATTGGAAAGGGTATGTGTAACGGGGGCTCCTTCAGGTAGATGGTTCCTAAGGATGCGACCGCACCAAACTTCGAATCTCTCGAACACAGCTCTTGCAAAAGTGTAAAGAATAAAAGTAAACGGTAAAACTTAATATCGTTAAGCTCTGGCTTATCTCAATTAAAGTCTCTCAAGAGGATGTTGATTGTGGCGGGGCAGGAGAGTTCTCGTATAAGCTTCAAGTAGTCAGACTTATACCAAAAACTCCCCCATCAGGTTGCCCCGACCAACATGAGTATGCCCTTCTCCGTAAGGGTTGCCGGCACCATTACCACATCCCCGAAGGGCCTAAGGTGTCAGCACACTCTAGCAGAAATCTCCCACATGCACATTGGTTCCTGCGAGGTGTTTACCAATACACCTGCCAGAGTGAAAACCTCTGTGCATCGGTGTCTCGTCAGTGGCTAACTGTCGAGACTCCTAGGAAAGCTAACTAAATGACTCTCTTCCCATGTGCTATGAACTATGCAAGCACCCGTAGACATCAGGTGTCCTCCGGTTAAGTTCTATCTTTCTTGATTGCGAACTTACGGGGTCTACGATGCTCCCACGTAGAGCTATGTCGGTGGCGGGACCCGTGGGCGCTACCCATGGTCCCTTACCTTCGGCACACCACTCAGCGTGATAAGTATCATGCTATTAGAGTCTTCCAACAACCCACAAAGAGCCTACGGCAAAGAGGCACGTGTAGGCTTGATTGGCGTAAAACCTTCCCAGATGTCTCCGGCACTACCCGGGACTACTCTGGGGACCCTTCCGGATAGCTCACGCTAACTCCGTCAGTTTTGGTCCGTTTTACTCCGTTCTTTTTGGAGAAGGTACTTGACCTTCTCACCTTGGCCCCCTTATATATCCTGCGAACAGCTTCCGGTCGGACTGACGGCGACGACGCATACAGTGTTATGGACATGTCTTCATAGATTCCATTTAACTAGCATAACGGCAACTCCACCCATTTTGGCCCATGACGCCCGGGGCGAACCCGGGGGCCGCAGGTACCTGTTAGGAATAATCCTGCCAAGTTACAGCATGTTCGGAGCACTCTAGCTCCTCCCGTAGTCTTCCGATCAATATACAAGCAAGTGCCCGTCGATCGTCATTGCGTAACAAACAATCCTAACATTACACGGAATCTTTCCGAGAACGTTTCCGACGGAAGGTAGGGTAATAGTGTCCTAAAGGTAGGGTAAGTATGTCCATGGTGACACGAAGCTGGTCTCCATGGCAGGGTAACGTGACTTACCTAGACAGAGCAAACTTACCCGGCCTTCCGACCTATCCTTAGGCCGAAACCGATGTGGTCACGTTACTTCCGCTACTTAGGTACACCTATATCTTAAGTACCTTCTGTTCTTCGAGATACCCGGACCATCGGGCATCTCTTGGACATGCTCAGGCATGCCCGCCTAGTCTACCATATAGCCTCTTGGCCTTATGTATGGACGTAAACTTAGGTTGCCACAGCTCCATAATGTAGGGTCGTTAGATCACTCCCCTCTTCTCTAAGGACCGACCCGGTCCGCTAACGTCGTCTCTTATTTCCTCTATTCGGTTCGCCTTCAACCCTATGGTCTCTGGGTTTGTGGGGATACCGATGGTGGAAATCTTTCATGGCCTGTAAGCCTGTGCCCTCTAGCATCTCATATGGCTCCCAAGAGTTCTCCTCTGCGCCATAGCCTTCCCATGAAACTAGGTACTGGACGAAGCAATTTGGAAACTTCGCTTTCATATTACCGTACCATCGACTATCTACGACTGCCTCGATAACGTAGCTGGGCTCATTGTCTACTATCTCCGGGACGGGGACTTCTTTAGTCCTCCTACCACTAGGGTCCTCACGATAGGGTTCTAAGAGTCCGACATTGAATATAGAATGGATTGACCAACGGGCAGGCAATTGGAGTTCATAAGCTCGGTTGCCAACCTTACGTTTGACCACGAAAGGCCCAAACATTCGGTGGTCCAGCTTCTCCATAGGACGCTTCGTGCGGATGTTCTTTCGATTTAGCATCACGCGGTCAGCTTTCTTTGCCCTGCCATTTGTTACATCTTCCACCGTTACATATTCCGGTGATGGCAACCTTTTCTGGTCATGCCATTTCCGTTGTCTCTCTGGAGCTCGCTTAAGTGTATTTCGGACTTCTTGCCAGACACCTTCCCAGTTCTTTACCAACAGCTCGCTACTGGGATGAACACCTTGCTGTTCCGAGACTGTACCCGACCAGTTGGTCCTTGGGTTAAAACCATAGTTAATCTCAAAAGGAGACAACTTTGTGGACTCGGAAGTGGATGTGTTGTATGCGTACTCTCCTACAGGTAGCAGCGATGCCCAATCATCCTGTTGATATGAACAATAATTTCTTAAGTATTGTTCCAAGGTCTGATTCACCCGCTCAGTCTGCCCATCAGTCTCAGGGTGGAAAGCGGTCGATAACCGTAGTTTCAGTTGTAACTGTTGCATCAGGCTCATCCAAAACTTGGATGTGAATCGGCTATCTCGATCGGAGATAATAGATTCTGGGAGTCCATGGAGCCGCCAAACTTCCTTCAGGAATATCAGGGCCATATCCTTTATCGGGATTTCTGTGGCCAGAGGTACGAAGTGTGCCATCTTTGAGAATCTATCCACGATTACCCAAATTTTGGT
This sequence comes from Tuber aestivum, assembly GCA_900010015.1. Classification (NCBI taxonomy): domain Eukaryota; kingdom Fungi; phylum Ascomycota; class Pezizomycetes; order Pezizales; family Tuberaceae; genus Tuber; species Tuber aestivum. Next base: position 342 of record LN891019.1, on the reverse strand, counting down.
ATACCCCTCTGATTCCGGTAGTGCTACTATGAAGTCCATTGAGATATCCGTCCAGGGTCTCAAGGGTACACCAACAGGTTCCAGCAAGCCAAACTTCTTATGCTTAACGGATTTGTTCCGTTGACAGGCATCACATTTACGGACATACTCCGAAATGCTCTCATCCATCTTACGCCAGAAGAAGTTAGCCCTAACCCTGCCTACCGTCTTGTATGTCCCAAAGTGTCCCGCGATGCGAGAGTCATGTTCAGCTTCCATTATCTTGTCTTTCAGATCCTGCGAGTCAGGAATGTACCACCTATTCTTATAGAGGAGAAGACCTCTCTCTACTATCTTGTCCTT
>LN891018.1:503815-524122 GCA_900010015.1 Tuber aestivum | reverse complement strand
GGGGGTACACCCCCTTATATAGATAGGAAATCCACCATGATCACTAATACAAAAAGAAAGTCCTTAGCGTCGCGCGCAGCCGCGATCCTTCCGTCATGTTCCGCCAGGTTCCGTCGCGCGGCAACCTATCCCAATCATAACACAAAGGAAATCCTACAATGCAACCAACGAAACCACAGCCGATATATGCAACCAAAAGTCCAATGTTCCTCCACGTCCAGTACACCGGGTGGCCGTGACAGAACGGTAGAACCAGTGCAAATCCAAAACTATTTCTGAAGGCCAAAGGCCTAAAGTCTTCAAGCTTGTGACTCAGCTTGCCAACCAGCATATATGCAAAATCGCCAAACTACCAGAAATGATCTACAAAATTGAGCTTAAGCAGACTGAGCTTAAAAACTTTGTTTCCTCTTAAAGCCCAGAAACAGAGCAGACCAATCAAGCTGTTTTTCCTGGTTTGGAAAGTGATCCTACTCCTGATGACCTAGGTATCAGTGACAATTCCGAGAATACCAAGTAAGCTCACTCCTCCATTACTTAAGTAATATTATTCTAATAGAAAGAATTCAGGTAAATCCAGGTACAATCGCATCCTGTTCTCCCAGACCTCGCTCTCCCAGATTCTTTGCTGTCCCAGATGAATTTCTACCAATTATATATTTCTTTATACTAAAACCGAACCTGTTGTCCTGGATAACTCGCTGTCCTGAATGGATTCTTAGGATTTTGGCCATCTGGGACAATGGAGTGTGACTGTACATACTTGCATGGTTACAGTTTTAGTCTTTCCTTTTATTTTACTTTTTCCCACTTTTTTCCTTTATTGTTTGGTATTGTGGGTGGGAAAAATGTATCTGAAATAGGGACTTTGTGAAAAGACTCTGATGTGGGTCAAACTGGGTTCTTAGCTGATGAGATCACTAGGATTTGACTCTGGATGCAAAATTGTAAAGTCTCTATTTTGTGGTCATTGAAACTGGTATGGTTGCTAGAAAGGTCTGTAGCCTGAGCTTAGTGTAACTTTTCAAACCCAACACAGTTAAGAGCTACCCTCCTGCTCGCTTCACCGGGTGCTCGCAACGTAGGGAAAGATTATATAGGATGGTCCCTTGCTATCACACCTACAGCTCCTGAACAGATCTTCTGGAGAAGAGACCTGAAGGTTATTCAAATGTACGAGTTGAGAAGGGAATACGAAGTGCGGGTATTTCCGACACTCGTGAAAAGTGACGTAAGAGCTAGCTGAAAACTGAGGTATGATGGTGATTGGTCTTCGGACTGAGCTTAGTTTAATCTAGATAGCATTTATATGCCATTTCTCTCCGAGTGGGAGCCTGAAGGTGAGGTCGGAAGGTTGTCCGCACTTTTCTGTCTCGCTTGTTGGGGGGTTTCCCCTGATGGTATTATAATCCCCGTAGTAGAGTGTTGTCATGGTTGAGAGTGCAGATGTGGTGGAGCACAGGAGCACAGGTGTATGCGGAGACATGCACGGGAAGTGTATCAGTGGAGGTATACTCGAGTACGATCCTTGCTCAAAAAGTGATGAGTAGGTTGCCATTTTGCACCAAAATTGCACCACTTTAAGGGCAATTAACTTGCCCAAAAAGATGATAGAATTAATCAAACTAGGACTATGTGTTTTCCAATTGCTTGACCTGTTTCAGTAAAAATTGTGTGATTTTTGTCACCCTCGTGTGAGTGCTGATAACTAAAGATTTATTCATGAGGTGTTGCATTGTACCTTTTTCACTGAAAATTGGTATGATTCGAGGTATCTTTTGTCCATCCCCAGTGATTCTGGTATTTCTCTCCCAAATTCTATTGATAGAGCTTGGTTTTTTTTTCTGAACAAACCCCATATGATTCTAAGAAATTTATTGAATTTTAATTCTTTTATGAGAACAGTCAAGGTGGGGGTTTCTGGATGTAAAGTTACTCGGTTTTGGTGGAAAATGCTACCCTACTCATGACTTTTTGAGCGAGGTTCGTACATGTATATAGCGCTTATAGGCACAGATGGGTGTGAGGGTTTACCCTCTTGTGGTGTCTTCCATCTATGTATTATATAGCTTGCCACCTTTCGTGGACAAGAACAACACACTTCTCTACACCTCCGATCCCATCTCGAACTGTGCACGTCCACTACTCGTACCTCCATCATCCCCGGCGACGGAATTAGCTCCCATTCCATACCTGCAGTATGGGTCCATATAAACTGGGAAAAAAAAAAATCGATATGCAGCTAAACCAGAATAAATTGCAAAGGCTACTTCCCTGAACAGGCCTTGGCGGCTACTGCCAACATTGCTTGAGGGGAAGTCAAGCTGCGGGGCGGCCCGGGAACGCTGGCTAATGCTGGAGAATGCGAAGGATCAACGAGGTCCTGAATTGAGCAACGAGCTGACGGTGCCTGATTGACCCTATACCCATTGCTTAGGCCACTAAGGCCTATTTAGCAGCTGCATGTATCGGCGTTAAAATAAAAATAAAAATTGGTTGCATCCGACAAATTTTCGCAGGTATTTAGTCTAGCTTGTGGCTCAAATGCTCCACTTGCGCCCCTGCCGGCAGGCACATGGTATTTTAAGTTTTCAGGGTTTGCCGGGATGGTGGTCTATCGGACTGCGGGAGGCCACTCCGGGAGAGTGCAGAAAGGAGTCTTCTCACTTATGAGAGCCACGAAGGAGGGAACTAATATGCATGTCCAACACTTCTCTCACCATATAAGTAGCCCACAGGGTTCTGCGGTAATATTTCCCGCGGCCGATTACACGCTAGAGAGTACGGTGCCGTAGTGAGCCGAATAAACGGGGTATGTACTAGGTATAAAAACCTAGAATTTCCTCCTCTAGAAGGGCGGAGAACACACCGAAGCACAAAACCTTACTATGATAGAGGGTAATCTGGCGCATGGTCCGGGGATTCGGGTTCTTATGGTGTTAGGGCGGCGCATAAGGGACAAGCTTACAACTAACTTGGTAATACTATACAAGTACTCGTACACGACGCGGGTGGCAGAGGAGGGATAAAAACGAACAGTACGGTACTGGGAAGGGAGTTGCATCGAGGCCGTGGCCATGCCCAGCGTGCCGCGTCCACCACAGAATATGTTATAGCCGCACAGGACACGCAATACCATCAGCAGGGAACTGGCTTAAATGCCATGGGACTTTTACTAGAGTGTGAACACCACATTTATCAAAGCTTTATTGCTTCAAGCTTGCTGAACCCACTCAAGCATCTACCAGTAACTCCCCTCATGTCATATAAAGTGGTGAATTGCAGTAGCTCTTCCCCAATAGCAGGTTATGAGAAAATTGCCGCGATACCCTTCAAAATGTCGCTATCCGGAGAGGTTTATTTCCTATTCGTGCCTCGACATCCACACCAGAGCAGAAGAAATAGCTTAGTCCATGCGGTGGACGGTAATGTCACTAACGTTGCGGGGAAGTGATAATAACCTTCGCGCTGCGGGTACACATTACTTTTTGGAAGCGATAATCTGCATCGCACCGCGAATAGAAGTATCGCTTAGACATGCTGGATTGTGGGGCGGCCTTGTTGGGCTACGGGGGCTGTACGAGTACGGCAGGATAGCACTTCAAAGGGGGTGGGATTTCCTGCTACCGATGCGGTAGGCACAAGCGGGGTGTTCAGGGAACAAATTTGGGGGGGTGAACTCTGAGTTACCCGCGAGGTTCCACAAAAAAACCCCTTTCCCCACCCCGCGGGAACCCCATGAACCACCCTCCATCACCCAACACCTACAATACCCTACCCAACGAAAAAACAGAAAATGTCGCAATCATTTAGCAATAACGTTAACTCCTTGAACACGGTTATCACGAATCACTTTACTGCTGCCGATGACCGATCTAATATCCTAGCCTGGCTATCCCCACTGGATCCCAGGTTACGGCATAAGGACATCCGAGACCGCCGAGTCGAAAATGTAGGGGAATGGCTCTTACGGACGGAAGAATTTAGGAGATGGTACGATGGCAGTGGGGGAGGTGAATCTGATAACGCAGTTTTGTTTTGCTATGGGGATCCCGGGGCTGGCAAAACTTATATCAGGTAACAAGAATGAACCTCATGGCATCGAGGAAAAGGGCAAGTGCTTACAAGCCACGATATTAGCTCATTGGTGATAGACACCTTGTGCGATGCGGCTGGGGGAGAGGACGTCATGGTTGCATGTTTTTATTTCGACTTTGCTACCCAAAAGGAGCAGTCCCCTACGAATACGCTGGGCGCCCTGCTGAAACAGCTGGTTTGCGGACTGGAGGAGACGCCAGAGGAGATATCACGATCATACCAAGACCAGAAAACTTCCATTGGTGGGCGGGAGCCTGGACTTTCAGATATTGTGAAGATGCTGCTGACTACCTCTTCCAAAAAGCGCACGTTCATATGCATCGACGCTCTGGATGAATGTGTCGCGGGAGATCGGGCCAAGATTCTCAATTCACTAAACATAATCCTCCAAAAGACCCCAGGTACCCGAATATTCGTGACCGGGAGACCGCATATTCGACCTGAGATTGGAAGGCGTCTTTCTGGAAAAGTAACTAGCGTGTCAATAAGTCCCAAGAGAGATGATATTATAAGATATCTTCATACTAGGCTCGACGAGGACACAATCCCGGAAGCGATGGACAGCAGTCTAGAGGCTGACATCCTAAGGAAAATCCCAGAAGATGTTTCCGATATGTACGTATAACCGACAGCGCTGGGGATGTCACCTTGGGTCGTCCACTCACTGGCACATATCTAGGTTCCTACTAGTCTCGCTAAATACCGATGCGATTCTACAAGAGACCACAATCCATTGCAGGCGGCAAAGATTGAACGCAATGACGAATGGCTTGGGGTTAGGGGATGCTTACAACGCGACGTTGAAGCGGATACAGGGACAGGGTGGGCAGAAATCGAGGCTTGGTATGGCTGCATTAATGTGGATATTTCACACAGAGCGGGCGTTGAAGCCCGATGAACTTTGCCATGCCCTGGCAGTAGAGATAAGGTCGCCGAATCTCAGCACCGACAATGTTCCTTCAATAGGGACATTAATAGCCTGCTGTCAAGGACTTGTTGTCGTAGACAAGGAGGCTTCTACAGTTCGGTTGGTCCACTCTACCCTTCAAGAGTTCCTCGGTGCTCATCCCGAGCTTTTTATTACAGCTCACGCGACAATGGCAGAAACTTGCTTAAGCTATTTGAATTCTCGGCAAGTCAAGGCTCTTTCGACCTGTCTCTCTCCCGATCTGCAATCCATGCCCTTTCTCGAATATTCTGCTCTGTATTGGGGAACTCACGCGAGGAGGGAACTTTCGGATTGCGCGAAATCGCTTGCGCTGAGGCTATTTGACGACTACAGTAACCACATATCCACTAAAATCCTCTTAAAGACACAGATCCCATATTGGTGTGCTGTGGATCTCTATCCTGGTTCTCAGTTCGGTGGCCTACACTGTGCATCCTTCTTCGGGATTGTTGAGATTGTGGCTGGCTTGGTAGAGGAGGATGGTTGCGATATCAACCAGAATGACTACATGGGTAATACACCTCTCGTGTGGGCTGCTCACAATGGACATGAGGGAGTGGTGAAAATATTGCTCGGACGGGACGATATCAACCCCGAAAAACCAGATAAATACGGCCAAACGCCACTCTGTTGTGCCGCTACAGGTGGGCACGAGGGAGTGGTGAAGGTGCTGCTCGGACGGGACGATGTCAACCCCAACAAGCCAGATATGGGCGGCCGAATGCCACTCTGGTTTGCTGCTCGGAATGGGCTGGAGGAAGTAGCGAAAATACTGCTCGGAGGACGTGACGTTAGCTCCGGCAAACCGGGAAACGGCGGTCGAACACCACTCTGGTGGTCTTCTTGGAAGGGACATGAGGGAGTGGTGAAAATTCTGCTCGGACGAGACGACGTCGACCCCAACATCCCAGATGTAAACGACCAAACACCACTCAGTCAGGCTGCTTGGAATGGGCATGAAGGAGTGGTGAAGATGCTACTCGGACGGGACGACGTCAACCCCAACGCACCGGATAACGAAGGCCGAACACCACTCTGGTGGGTTGCTTGGAAGGGACACGAGGAACTACTGAAAATTCTACTCGGACGAGACGATGTCGACCCTAACATACCAGATTACGAAGGCCGGACGCCACTCTGGTGGGCAGCCTGGAGTAGGCAGGACGAAGTGGTGAAAATTCTAGTCGGACGGGGCGACGTCAACCCTAATACACCAGATAACGAAGGCCGAACGCCCCTCTGGTGGGCTGCTTGGAATGGACAGGAAGGAGCGGTGAAATCACTGCTCGGACGAGGCGACGTCAACCCTAATAAACCAGATAGCGAAGGCCGAACGCCACTCTGGAGGGCTGCTTGGAATGGGCACGAGGGGGTAGTGACAATGCTACTAGGGCGGGACGACGTCAGCCCCAACAAACCAGATACCCGCGGCCAAACACCACTCTGGTTGGCCGCTTGGAAGGGACACGAGGGAGTAGTGAAAATACTACTAAGGCGAGATGACGTCAACCCAAACATCCCAGATGAGAGCGGGCAATCGCCACTGAGTCAAGCAGTTCGGTACGGGCACGAGGGAGTAGTGGAAATGCTCGTTGGACGGGACGACGTCGACCCGGGCAAGCCTGACCAATTTGGCCAAACGCTGCTCCAGTTGGCTACTCGGCTTGGCCATACAGGCGCGATAGCGCTACTACACCCCCCTGGCGCGACCTAGGGCTGAGGAGGTATTGCCCTCTTTTCCGCCTTCGAATACCCACAACCCGCGCCCTATTTCTGCAAATACCGCAGCACTTCCGTAAACATGCTTGTCGCGGCCATTGCCTCAGCCCTGTCGTCCCCGCCCAACCTCCCCCCCCGCGGTTTAGGCACCGCCCCGTCGTGATTGTCGAGTTTCATTCCTTCCCAAGTCAGCCTTCCACAGAGGTTCGTCTTGTATCTTCCTTTGGTCGAAGGAAATCATGTATGATGTGAATGCACGTTTCTATTTCACAACCGTCCAAACCCCTAGATGGAGCCTCTTACGCGGTCGAGCCAGGACCCGTCAGTTTCTGTTCATAATCTAGAGTGTGGGTTTTGTTAGGAGCTATAACATGGACGGGGGTTCGGCGTACACTAAGAGGGTCTTGGCGGACGGTGGTTTTGTTCGGTCTGTCCGTTGACCCCGCCCATGTTAACTGTTGTATCGATATGGGCCTCTTGAGCTTTAAATTCCCATACATTTTTTCTTTGCGGGTGTTTTCTGGTTATAAATCCTCCTTGCATATTGGCTCGTTTATTTATTATTTATTTTTCTACAGCCCCCCCCCCCCTAAATTGTTGGCCTGACAGAAAGAAAAAACAAAACAGAGTGTAAGCATTTTGATAGAGTGCTGGTGAAAAGAAGTGTAATAACTAGCTGTTAAGTAAATTAAAGCGACAACCGATATCTAATTTACTATAGACACGTTTTAATGAACATGAGTATGTTATCGCACCCTCCGGGCTGAAGGCGAGGTCGAGGGGTTAGGAGGCCTTCTATGCCTTTTGGTCTCGCCTATCAAGGTAAATTAATACTGGTGTGATGGTCTTAATTGTGAGATTAACCCAGCGCCCAATTTACGTGTAGAGGTATCCTACCCCAACTTGACAGGAATGACCGAACGGCCTCCCACAGCACCGCACAACACCGCCTTGCGAGCAACCTGGGAGGAATGTCCCATACTTTCCTAATCTCAATTTGCCCACGACAGTTCGTTTTTCCTCTCAAGGCAGTCTGTCCGGATTCCTAGATCTGGCGTCACGAACCCGTGTAATCTCCCGATCTAGGCTGTGGAAAGCATGCCGTGCCCGGGATACTAGTATCGGAATAATACCTACATGCATGTATTGCAATCAACCGACTGCGCGCGGCAAACTGCAGTCGTATAGCACAATCCCCGAAACCGGCATCTCGCACTATGTTATCTATTGCCGGGCAATGGTGTCCGAGGCTTCTACCATAGGAGTCCATGTTGCAGAAGGTGCTGAAAAATTAAGTCTTAGTAGGCCGATCCTGGGCCGCCAACCTGCAGTGATTACAGAAAAAGACTTGAGGCGAGAAGCGAGGCTTCGGTAGCATATGGGGAGTAATACGTGCAGGAGAGCGCTACAGAGGAGTAGAGTGAGATCGATATTTTTCGCCTGCAATGCACTGGGTTAAGCGTATTTATAAAGCTAACGTTAATTCATCCTTTCTGTTCCTCCCTCGTACCGTGCTTGTACATCACGTGTGCCCCCCCCCCGCGCGCTTCTGGGGTCTCGAATGGGGTCTAAGTTAACGCTTTTGTCCGCGCTAGGCTGGCTAACGGTTTCTGGCAAGTTTACGGTAGGTTGCCTTAGTGTACGAGTACGAGTACTGTATCAGGTCGTGCTGAAATATACTCCGGGAGTTGCTAGGCTTACCGTTTGAATCCGAACGACAGACGAGTGACTATCGGTGACAGAGTTAGAAAAACAGCTAAGGAAAGGGGGGGCGATAACTAGGTTGCCTACCTAGACGTAATAGCACACAGGCGTAGCGGTGTGTGTGCCGAAGTAGATTTGAGTTTCTCTTGACACGTGCTATACAAATACCCCCCCCCATTCCGCTTGGCTCAAAAGTTAGTCGGTAAAAGAAAGTGTGACGCGAAGAGGGTAAGTGGTAATGAAAGTGTCACTATCTTCATGTAATTTATTAGATGTCATGATTAAATTAGATGTCATGATTAAAAATGATAGATAGGTAAGAGAGCATTATTTCGATTGAACGGTGAAAATCAGGATTCCAAGAAATGGGGTTATCAGAGTGTAAATAAGGAATTAGAATTCGATTCTAAATTACAACCAAGACCCCACAATCGCCGCCGCAGTTGCCCCCTGGCATAGTATACCATCCCACCACCTCACTGCTATCTTCTCCATGCGGTAGCCGGCCTTTGATGTCGGAGCCTAAGGACCCCCGTGCGTGGGTAGAGCTTGCAACACCGGTAGGTCCGGCGGGGATCTTCTATGACTTAGTGGGGTCCCGCTCATGTCCCCTGATCGGTATCAACAGGAATAACCCCCCCCCCCCCCACCTGAGTTCCAGTATCTGTTACTCTTTCGGAGTCGACAATTTCGAGTCTAGAAGGGTTTGACTCTGAAGATAAATGCCGCAATGGTTGCCGTCACGCCAGGCCGTAGGGTCTGCCACCAGTCATCTAATTATCATCCAGCAACCTTTTCATCTATATCTTTTCCGTAGCCACAGCCATCTTGATTGCCAATTTGGCGTTTTTAACGTAGTGTGGGGGTCCTAAGAGTACGAAGTGGTTGAGGAATATTAGGCGCGGTGGTCGAACTGGATTTCTCACACTTCACGCCAGTCTCTCTGCTGATTATGAACGGAGTGAAAGAGGGGGGGGTCTGGATATTATCGTAGTAGTTTTTGGGGGTATCCAGGTAAAACATACACAAGAGTGTCTGCCGAGGGGTAGTACCTCCCAGGGTTCACCGGAAATTTACCCATTGGAAGGGTTAGTTAGTATAGGAGTGAATCTTGGATCGCGAATTCTCTTGGGCTCGAATAGGAGACCATCCGTTCGCGTGCTCAGTAGCTGGTTGAATCCCTATTTAGTGACAATTTAGGCTTCGATCATTACTAAAATAGGGTAGATTATGGAAAATTTAGAAAATTATCGTGGCACCACACCGCACCCCACTGTGCGAGCAGTGTATCTAGTGGCTTCGGCAATCACTATGACAAACGGTCCCCGGTTTTATGGTCTCGTACGAGGTTGTGGGGAAAGCCTCCCGACTGTATCCATGCCACAAAGGAGTACGGCATAATGCCCTCATGCGCCTGTAGGGTTTTCGACTGATCCGTCCATTAGGCTTGATGTACTCGTAGAGTCTTTGTGTGTAGATGTATGTCGAGCTGGGTAATTTAACCGTGGGGGTGCTAGGATGTTCGTTCAATGGGGTTTAGGATTTGTACTGTGCTCGAGCACGGTACAGTACAACTGGTATCGCAGGATAGCAATTGGGTGGATGCGTTCCTTCTGCTGTAACTTAGATGTGGAAGGAGCAGGAGCATGTCCTTGGCACAAATACGGCAGAAATGGTTTTGAAGGTCTCCTGGTTACACAAAAAAATCCCGCTTTTCTTCAGCTCCCAGGAACTTTAGTAGTTGACTGTCTCCATCACCCATCACCCACAACACCCTTAGCAGCGAAAACCGAAAATGTCGAATTCATTCAGTCACAATATCAACTCTTTCAACACTATTGTTGCAGATGACCGATCTAATATCCTGGCCTGGCTATCCCCGCTAGATCCTAGGTTACGGCATAAGGATATTCGAGAGCGCCGAGTCAAAGATGCGGGGGAATGGCTCTTAAAGACGGAAGAATTTAGGAGATGGTACGATGGTAGTGGGGGAGGATCCGAGAACGCAGTATTGTTTTTCTATGGGGATCCCGGTGTTGGCAAAACTTATATCAGGTAACAAAGACGAACCACAAGCGATGGAAGGAAAAGGACAAGCGCTGACAGGCCCTGATACTAGCTCATGAGTGATAGACAATTTGTGTGATCGGGATAGAAGGGAAAATGTCACTGTTGCAGGCTTTTACTTCGACTTTGCCTTCCAAAAGGAGCAATCCCCTACCAACATGCTGGGCGCGCTGCTGAAACAGTTGGTTTGCGGACTAGAGGAGATCCCGGAGGAGATATCACGAGCATACGAAGACCAAAAAGCTTCCGTTGGTGGCCGGGAGCCTGGACTTTCGGACATTGTGAAGATGCTACAAATCACCTCTTCCAAAAAGCGCACATTCGTATGCATCGACGCTCTTGATGAGTGTGTTGCAGGTGATCCTGTCAAGATTCTCAATTCACTAAATCAAATCCTCCGGGAGACACCAGGTACCCGGGTACTCGTGACCGGAAGACCGCACATTCAACCTGAGATTGGAAGACGCCTTTCCGGGAGAGTAACGAGTGTATCCATAATTCCCAAGAGAGATGATATTATCAGATATCTTCATACTAGGGTGGGTGAGGACGCGATACCAGATGCGATGGACAGTAGTCTAGAGGCAGACATCCTGAAGAAAATTCCAGACGATGTTTCAGAAATGTACGTAGAAGCAGCGACGCTAGGGGGGTTGTGTCGAGATACCCACTGATAGAAACATATCCAGATTCCTTCTGGTCTCGCTAAACATCGATGCGATCCTTCAAGAAACCACCATCCATCGCCGGCGGCAAAGGCTCAACGCAACGGCCGATGGCTTGGGCTTGGGGGACGCTTATGGTGCAACACTAGACCGGATAAAGGGACAGGGCGGGGAGAAGGCAAGGCTCGGAATGGCCGCACTGATGTAGATCTCCCACTCGGAGCGGCCCTTGAAGCCCGACGAGCTGTGTCACGCCTTAGCAATGGAAATAGGGTCGGCGAATCTCAATAGCAACAATGTTCCCTCAATAGCGACATTGCTAGCCTGTGGTCATGGACTTTTTACTGTAGACAAAGAGGCTTCCACGGTCCGGCTAATCCACTTTACTCTACAAGAGTACCTCCGCCGCCATCCCGAGCTTGCCGGCACAGCTCATGCAACAATAGCAGAAACCTACTTAAGCTATTTGAATTCCCAGCAAGTGAAGGCTCTCTCGACCAGTCCCTCCCCAACCTCCAAGACTTGCCCTTCCTCGAATATTCTTCCCTATATTGGGGAACGCACTCATGGAGCGACTTTTCAGAATGCGTGAGATGGCTCGCTCTGAAGTTATTTGACGATTACAATAACCACGTATTAATCAAAATCCTCCTGGAAGGGCAGATACGGTATTTTCGCAGTGTTGACCCCAATAAGCCCCTGTTGTTCAGCGGTCTACACTGTACTTCGCTCTTCGGGATCCTTGAGATTGCAGTTCATTGGGTAGAGGTGGAAAGCTGCGATATCAGCCAAAATGACTACGCGGGTAATACACCCCTCATGTGGGCTGGTTGCAGTTGGCACGAGGGAGTGGTTAAATATTACTCGGACGTGACGACATCAACCCCGAAAAATCAGATAACCGCCGTCGAACAGAACTCTGGTGTGCGGCTTTGTGTGGACAGGAAGGAGTAGCGAAAATTCTACTTGGGCGGGACGACGTCGGCCCCAACAAACCAGGTGAGTACGGCATGACGCCGCTCTGCCGTGCCGCTATGTCTGGGCACGAGGAAGTGGTGAAAATGACGACGGCGGAACACCACTCTCGTGGGCTGCTTGGAGCGGGCACGAGGCCAAACACCACTCTGGTGGGCTTCTAGGAAGGGGCACGAGGGAGTGGTGAGAATACTGCTCGCACGAGACGACGTCAATCCTGACCAAAGGGATGTTCATGGCTGGACACCACTCTGGGCCGCTACTTCTTTTGGCCATGCGGGAGTGGTAGCGCTACCGCAGCCCCGAGCATCTGCCACCCCCAGCACGACCTAAAGCCGAGGACATCATCCTCCTTACCACCTTCGAATACCGACCATGCACCATTCCCGTAAGCTCCGTAACAACTTCATAAACACATCTGTCACCGCCCCTGCCTCCTCCCGTAGTTGGGAATGCTGGTTTTAGTAATTCCTGTCTTTGCTTTCTTTCTGGCGTAGCCTAGGTCTACCACAAAAATTCAACTCCTTCTGGTTGAAAGAGATCACGTACTGCGAATGCACACATCCACCACATACTCACCCAAACCCCCTATATTAATTCGCTATGTATTCTAGTCAAGATTTCTCAGTTTTCGGTTATAATGCAGAGTATCGTGCTGGTGGGGGGTGTTCCTCTTGTCGTTGATGTAAAGTCGTTGATGTAAGCCCGTGTCGCTTGAGATTTTCACGGTATTTACTCTTGCAAATCTTTTCTAGTGATGAATCCTCTTTGCGAATTTGCTGTTTATTCCTTTCCCTCAATTCCATTCTTCCCGTTTTCTCCCCACTGAAGCATCAACCTGGCGGTTGACTATAGAATATAGAGGAGGAAAACATGAAGAGCAAGTATCCCTGATACCCGCGGAAAGCAACGCTGAAGCCCCCAGTTCGCATAGTCTCCTGTACTGCACTGCACCCACACAAACCCAATACGCAACAAAACCCTTCACGTACGGCTTTAACGCACACCACCGATATTACAATTCCACTGAGCAACATTCAGCGTACCAGCCAAAACCAAAAGTCTGCCCCCGTGCAACACAGCAATTTATGCCCCTTTAACAGCCTTGACAATAGCAGAATTCCGCCAATAGCCACCCGGAACCACCCCCCACACACCAAACATTCCGAGAACACAAGACAGCCAGTGGTGTTGAGGACACTATGAGAAGTAAGCTTTACATTTTGCAAGGAAGGTGTGGTGGTCCGGTGGTTTAGGCACGGATAAAAGGGGGGAACAGAAACTGCCAGTACAATCCCATTCTTCCCCCCAGTAAACCACGCTAACGCCGTATTTAACACTTGAATAGAGCTACCCCCGTCCTCTGTGCGCCATATGTAACCCCCCCGCCCCTTACACCTCCATTGAAGCCAAAGGTATTTCTCTACTCTGGCTCTGGTGATGGCTTCTGGTAAGTTTACGGTAGGTTCTAGTATAGTACCGTGTGTTGGATTGCACGCTATCTAAACTTACAGTTCGAATGTTGGAGGTCACACAGAAGGGATCGAAACTGAAGCACAAAGTAATGGGATTGGTCAGAATAAGAGAAAGAAAAAGGAGGTTGTTCTTACTTATTGTTCTACAGATCCACCCCAGACCGCCATACTCATAGCAATCTGTAGTATGAATATACATCAATATGACTCCAGTCATTTCCTAGTTCCACATGTCCCAAGTGGCCCAACGGCCGGCCCAACATATCCGTACCACTCATCATATTGCAGTAACACTTCCAACATCGAATCTTAAACTTAGATGAGTGACCACAGGTGACGGGACCATGGAACTAGAGGGAAAGGGTGGGGCTAATTAGGTTACTCGCCTAGGGGCTGAGGATAGTGGTGCTCAATTGCAGTAGTGGGTATGAGTAGCGGAATAGAATAAAGTTATAGTTCTACTCGCGATAAACCAACGAAATAGACAAGAAAATAACACCGAGTAAAAAATTAATACCGGTCCCAAAAATAGAGAAAATATATCAATCATACATCAGGCCTGTAGCCAGGAAGTAGGCTTACAAGGCTATGGAGGTAGAATTTCAATATTAAATAAAATAAAAGTTGTCTAACTTACACCTTTGAAAAAAGGTAATATTCAGGTAGGTTATTTCACTTCTTTTAAAGGCTAACAAAACTTTTATATTATTTAATATTAAAAATTCCACCTCAGTATCCCTGCAGTCCCGCCTCCTGGCTACAGGACTGATACAAAATAAATATGTTTTCTCTAATTTCGACTTGGTATTAATTTTTTACTAACTTAGGTATCATACTATTTTCATGTCAATTTCGTCAGCTTATCATGAGCAGAACCATATCTGTTTCCTCCTTTGCACTGACTGTACGATATCCCTTCGTTTGATGCCGAATTTCACAGCTTTCTAGCATGAGATCTGTGGTGCGATCAGCAAAAGCTAAACACAATAGAGTAAGCTTATGATGTGGTGATTAGAGGAAATGAGGTCTAGGTTGGATCATAGGTAATAGGAGAGCAATGGAAGTAGAAGTGGGTTTGAAGCATGTACGAAAACAACCAACTTCATCAATGGCTGAACAAGAAGAGCGATATGACAGCGACAAGGTTGAAGCTGAGTTTGTGAGATTGGAGGAATATATTGATATGGAAAGAGCTGACCATGAGGATATGAACGTAAATAGAGGAGTGGATCAGGAAGAGGAGGAATGAAGACAAAACCATGGCGAAAACCATATCAGAGAGCTTCAACAGCTTTCTCCACTACCTCCCATTCCTGAATTTGACCATTTTGTTCATCCTATGCCAAAACATAAGCCCCATGCACTACTTCCAGTTGATTTTGATACCGCAGGAGGGGCGCAAGGATATTTTCAACTGTTTTTCAATGAGTCCCTATTTCAACAACTCGCCGAGAATACAAATCAATATGCTGTAGTAAAGGGTGCAGGAAATGTGACTCGGAGATCATGTCCCTGGAAACCAACCTCAGCTGCCGAGTTAAAGATATTTTTAGTATTATTATCTGTATGGGTGTTTTTCCATCCTCTCAAGTGTCAGATTACTGGAAGCACAATAATAGTTTTCCTTCTCATCGTATAGGAATGTATCTCTCTCAGAACCGCTTTGAGCAACTAAAGAGATATTTCCATATTTCACCACCCTATCAGTCTCTTCCCCAAGCTCAGTGGTATCAGAAATTTCAGCCTTTAGCAAGTACATTGGAAATGAGATACCAGTCTTTCCTATTACTGGCGAGTGATCTTGCAGTAGATGAAATGATGGTGCAGTTTACTGGACGATTGTCTCATACTACTCTTATCCGTGGCAAGCCAACCCCTCAAGGATATAAGGTTTTAGCCTTATGTGACCACGGATATACCTATTCTTTTCTTTTCACTAGTGGTACCGAATCTTTTACTGAGCTTAACTCAAACCTCTATTCGGGTCCTTTGAGATTAAGTCCAACTTTATGTGCTGTTTACCAGTTGGCTTCCAGTCTTCCATTCTCTCGATTTTCTTTTACGATATATATGGACAACTACTTTACCAATATTCCACTCCTGAAGGCCTTAAGGAAAAAAGGAATTAGTGCATGTGGCACCTCTCGACCTACTTCAGCCGAGTATCCAAAAGCATTTAAATTCGGTAAAAAAAAGCTCACCTTTCCACTCAATACCATCTCTGGAGTGGTGCAGAATGATGTTTTAGTTTGCTTGTGGCAGGACAATAATCTTGTTCAATTCATGAGTATGGTACACAGGATTACTTCGGAGCATGAAAACTATCCTGAAAAACAGGGCCGACGACCTCGTACCATGAATACCAACCGCCAAAACATTCTACGTTACTTTGGTGACCATCCTCTTGTCATTATGCCAACACCAAAAATTGCGATTCATTACAACTACATGAATGCGGTCAATTTAGCTGATCAATATTGGAGCTACTATGCTACACAGCTACGAGTTTCTCAAGTTTGGATGCTGGTTTTCTTTTGGCTTTTGGACACTACGGTAATCAATGCTTGGACGTTAGCAAAGATATAAATACACCCTGTTCTCAGCTCTTCAATTGAAGCCTGCTCTCCTACCCAAGCTCGCTCTCTAAACCAAGCCCGCGCTCCAACCCAACTAAGTTACCACAACTATCGAAATTTTCGAATTCAGCTTGCACATTCATTGACATTTACTGGATACCAAAGCCTAAATCCATCCCATGCTGTGGAGTTAGAGGCCATTGTTTCCAGATCTCAAGTCCCCATTGCCAATGGTCCGCATTGCCCGGGGATTACACCCTTAGGAAATAATTCCTTGAGTCATCGAAGTGGTAAGTTTCTACAGTATCTTCTAGGTCCTAGACCTTATACTCATAATGTCCTGACATTTGTGAACACAACTGCTATTACATACAGGCAAATAATCAGCCAGCATCTTTCAATTCTAGTAGTATGTGAGAGCAGTTGTGTTCACAAATATCAGAACATTACGAGCACTCGGAAACTTTTAATACTAAAATCTTTCTATATGACAGGGTATGTAGCAAAGCATACTGAACTTCTGTTGTCGCGAAAAGAATCTGGAAAGCATGCTCTTATTCGGTGAGAGAGACAGAAGCAGTTTCACTGCCTCTTTTGTCGTTATGTTAGGAGAGGTGGAGCTTTGTCGGATATGGTACGGGAAAAGCTGGTGCTTCTGGGAAAGAAAAAGGATTATACATCTTTTTTGTGCTCGTATTGCAATGTTCCTCTTTGCAAAAACTTCTGCTTTACCTTATTTCATGAAAGCTAGTGTAATACACCCACGATTGTACACAACTCTGATCCTTTCTCAATCTGGTATCACCTTCATTTTTGAACACTAGGGCGCAACCGCAACCCTTAGTGAAAGCCGCGAAATCAAACGAAGGGATAATGCCAATGACAACTCTGCCCATTTGTGTTTTAGGGCACAGTATGTCGGTAGCCTCTCCGATATGGTAAATTTACTTACTTTTAGACCTAGTGACGGGAGGATTTCCCCGCTTTCCCGTTTAAGTGATTTAGCCGCAATTCTGGGGCGCTGACTGATCCCAAGCTCTTATCCTTAAGCTAGCAGCCAAACGGCACTCGTAACTAGTTTTAACAAGCCTACGGTAACCGAGTACTGCCTGATCGTTATCGGTGGTGGTGGCGGGACTAAGATGCGAGACGCCGGGTAAGATACCACATTTGCTAGCCACGTTCAACTATCACCACCACCACCACCACCACCACAATAGAGCACAGAGATCAGTATTTTTATGGACGGCACTTTGCTTAGGAGTGCCAGATCTAGTAACAGGACTATTTCCTCTCAGCTTGGGCTCAGACACACTTTAGAGCAAGTAGAATTAGTTGGGACTTTAGTGACGGTGTGGCTGGTTGCATCTGTTGTCGCACAGCTTAATCTCGCTGCGGTACGAGGGAAGAGGGTAGGCCGTGCGAAATGTACAGTACTGTACTCGTATCAACAGAGCGTGGCAACACACCGCCTGGGGCTCGCATTGAGTGGACTATCGAAAAGCGCTGCCCGTTTCACAGAACCTGGTACGAGGTTGGGGGAAGAGCTTCTGAGCTTGCATTGATATCGCGGAGGAATATACTAAATTTACCATGGGTTAAGATATCATAGGTAGAAGATAGGTCTTTCAACGGATTGCCTCAGAAGGTTCAATATACTATACTATCAGTATATACGCCAAGCTAGCTAATCCACCGAGGGCGCTCTTAACGTCCGATTGTCGCAGTGGAAGATTTTTGATGTAACGCAGAGATAGCGCTTAAAAAAGATGGGTCATTGCCTGCCGCCGGTTCTCCAGCCACATACAGTGTGTTGAGGACACAAACTTAAGAGGTGATTGATTGGACGCCCCCTTTTGGTTTACCCATGGGGTTCCACAAAAACCCCGCTTTTCTTCAGCCCCCAAGAACTTTAGTAGTTGGCTGTCCCCATCTTCCATCATCCACAACACCTGAAGCAGCAAAAACTGAAAATGTCGAATATAATCTGTCACAACAACAATTCTTTTAACACTATTGTTGCAGATGACCGATCTAATATCCTTGCCTGGCTATCCCCGCTAGATCCCAGGTTACGGCATAAGGATATCCGAGACCGCCGAGTCGAAAATGTGGGGGGATGGCTCTTAGAGACTGAGGAATTCAGGAGATGGTACGCCGGTAGTGGGGGAGGTGAATCCGATAATGCAGTTTTGTTTTGCTATGGAGATCCGGGCGTCGGCAAAACTTATATCAGGTAACAAAGACGAGCCACAAGCGATGAAAGGAAAAGAAAAAGCACTGACAAGCTGCGATATTAGCTCGTTAGTGATAGACAGTTTGTGTGATCAGGCGGGAGAAAATTCCACCATTGCATGTTTTTACTTCGACTTCGCCGCCCAAAAGGAGCAATCCCCTACGAACATGCTGGGCGCGCTGCTGAAACAACTGGTTTGTGGAATGGAGAAGATCCCGGAGGAGATATCACGAGCATACCAAGTCCAAAAAACTTCCATCGGTGGCCGGGAGCCTGGGCTTTCGGACATTGTGAAGATGCTGCAGACTACCTGTTCCAAAAAGCGCACGTTCGTATGCATCGATGCCCTAGATGAGTGCGTCGCAGGTGATCGTGTCAAGATCCTTAATTCACTAAATGAAATACTCCAAAAGGCCCCCGGTACCCAGATACTCGTGACCGGAAGACCGCACATTCGACCAGAGATTAGAAAACGTCTTTCCGGAAACGTAACCGGTGTACCCATAAGTCCAAAGAGAGATGATATTATTGCATATCTTCATACTAAGTTGTACGAGGATACAACACCAGATGCGATGGACAGCAGTCTGGAGGCAGATATCCTGAAGAAAATCCCACAGGATATTTCCGAAATGTACGTAGAAGCAGCGACGCTAGGGGGGTTGTGTCGAGATACCCACTGACAGAAACATATTCAGATTCCTTCTTGTCTCACTGAACATCGATGCGATCCTTCAAGAAACCACCATCCATCGCCGCCGACAAAAGCTCAACGCAATGACCGATGGCTTAGGCTTGGGGGACGCTTATGGTGCAACACTAGACCGGATAAAGGGACAGGGTGGGGAGAAAGCGAGCCTCGGAATGGCCGCACTAATGTGGATCTCCCACTCGGAGCGGCCCTTGAAACCAGACGAACTGTGTCACGCCTTAGCAGTGGAAATAGGGTCGGCGAATCTCAATAGCGACAATGTTCCCTCGATAGCGACATTGCTAGCCTGTGGTCAAGGACTTTTTACTGTAGACAAGGAGGCTTCCACGGTCCGGCTTATCCACTTTACTCTACAAGAGTACCTCCGCCGCCATCCCGAGCTTTTCGGCACAACCCACGCGACAATGGCAGAAACCTGCTTAAGCTATCTGAATTCCCAGCAAGTGAAGGCTCTCTCCACTAGTCCCTCCCCCAACCTCCAGGACTTGCCCTTCCTCGAATATTCTTCTCTATATTGGGGAACGCACGCGAGGAGAGACATTTCATACCGCGCGAAATCGCTTGCGCTGAAGCTATTCGACGATTACGTTAACCATGCATCAATCAAAATCCTCCTGGAAGGGCAGAAATGGTTTCTTGGGGCTGTTGACTACAATAAACTTCCGCTGTTCAGCGGTCTACACTGTGCATCCCTCTTCGGGATTGTTGAGATTGTAGCTCATTTGGTAGAGATGGAAGGCTGTGATATCAACCAAAATGACTTCGCGGGTAATACACCTCTCATATGGGCTAGTCTCAATGGGCACGAGGAAGTGGTTAAAATATTACTCGGACGTGGCGACATCAACCCTGAGCAACCAGATAACCGCGGTCGAACACCGCTCTGCTGTGCGGCTTTGCGGGGACAGGTGGGAGTAGTGAAAACCCTACTTGGGCGGAGCGACGTCAGCCCCGATAAACCAGATGCGTATGGCATGACACCACTCGGCCGTGCCGCTATTTCTGGGCACGAAAAAGTGGTGAAAATACTACTCGAACGCGACGACGTCAACCCCGACAAACCAGATGCGTATGGCATGACACCGACTCGGCCGTCGCCGCGTAATTCTGGGCATGCGAAAATGGTGAAAA
>LN891018.1:449254-503735 GCA_900010015.1 Tuber aestivum | reverse complement strand
CACGAGGAAGTGGTTAAAATATTACTCGGACGTGACGACATCAACCCTGAGCAACCAGATAACCGCGGTCGAACACCGCTCTGGTGTGCGGCTTTCTGTGGACAGGTGAGAGCAGTGAAAACCCTACTTGGGCGGGGTGACGTCAGCCCTGATAAACCAGGTGAGTACGGCATAACACCGCTCTGCCGTGCCGCTATTTCTGGGCACGAAAAAGTGGTGAAAATACTACTCGAACGCGACGACGTTAACCCCGATAAACCAGGTGAGGACGGCATAACACCGCTCAGCCGTGCCGCTATTTCTGGGCACGAAAAAGTGGTGAAAATACTACTCGAACGCGACGACGTCAACCCCGATAAACCAGATGACGACGGCCGAACACCGGTCTCGTGGGCTGCTTTGTGCGGGCAGGAGAGTGTGGTGAGAGTACTGCTAGGACGGGATGACGTCAACCCCGACAAATCAGACAAGGACGGTGATACACCACTCTGGTGGGCTGCTTGGAAGGGGCACGAGGGAGTGGTGAGAATACTGCTCGCACGGGACGACGTTATCCCTGACCAGAGGAATAATTTTGGCTCTACACCACTCTGGGCTGCTACCCGTCATAGGCATGCCGGAGTGGTAGCGCTACTACAGCCCCAACCATCTGCCACCCCCAGCTCGACCTAATGCCAAAGACACATCGTCCTCCTTACCGCCACCACCTTCGAATGCCGGCCATGCCCCATTTCCGCTAGTTCCGTAGCGGCTTGGTAAACACGTCTGTCGCCCCTCCTACCTCCTCCTGGAGTTGGGAACACCGGTTTTAGTAATTCACGTCTCCGCTTTCCTTCCGGCGTAGCCTATGTCTACAGCAAAGTTCATCTCGACAGCTCCTTCCGATCGAAAGATATCATGTGTTGCGAATGCCCCGCATTCACCACATACCCGCCCAAATCCCTACCATATACGGATTCGCTGTCTATCCTAGTCAAGATTTCTCAGTCCTGATCATAATGTAGAGTGTGGCTCCGGTGGTGGGGTATTTCTATTTTATCGAGATAAGCGCGTGTCGCTTGAGATTTTTATCATATTTACCCTTGCACATGTTTCCCAGTCGTAAATACTCATTGCGCATTTAATGGTTATTAATTTTGTCTACCTCTAATCCCTTTCCTCCCATTTCCTCACTACCGAAGTGTAGACTCGGGGGTTGTTTATATACTATAGAACCAAAAATATGAACAGCAAGTACCGTATCCTCGCTACTCATGAAAAGTAACGCTAAAGCACGCTATCAACCAGACCATCCCCGCAACACGGCGAGTTCCCACCACGGACACGGTTGGGAAAAAAAGGCCACGCTTACACGCCACTATCCTCCAAGTATCAGCCCAAAGGTGAGAATAGAGCGCTATCAACACTTTTATTCCCATCAAGGAAAATCACCACAATATCAAGTCTCAACCGCGATCTCAACCCCCCATTTCCACGACTACCCTCCCCGTACGGCACAGCACTGTACAGTACCCACACAAACCCGAAACCCCCCAATACGCAGCACAACCCTTCAGGCACGGCCTTAACCAACATCACCGACCGACACGACACAGTGGTACAGAGTCGGACGGCCCCAGCGTACGGTAAACTCCCAGTATCATAGTATTCCCCCTCCGGTCAACCCGGCCAGCAGGGTGCTCATCAACTCCGATAGAGGCCATCTCTCTCCCCCCCTCCCCCCCTCCCCCCCACCCCCAACAAGATACGCCATGTGCATAATCATAGTGAACCCCCACCCACTATCTTGCATCTCGCTTGCAACCTAAAGTATTTCTTTTTTTTCTTAATACCCCCCACTAACGCTATCCAGTAAAGTTTACGGTACGTTTTCCATGACCTACCATAGGTATTATATTACACGCTACCCGGACTGACAGTACTGTACTCCTCCTGTTGGAGTTATACTTTTTGTGCTAAACGGTAGTGAGAGATCTTAGGTGGTCAGTGATATAGCGTAGGCACAGGAAGTTGGTTCTTGGATCGGTATGGTATCATATAATATTGCATAAGCGGTGGGGCATGTCCCTAGCTTTTAATAATATCATAAATTGGCAACTGGCTGTTGTGGCTCTTTGTTGAAAAAATGATTGACATGGAGGTAATGATCGGTAGTGAGGGTTTACACAGCGGAGTAGAATCACGCAAGTGGAAATAGGAGGTTTCTCTCAGGTGAAGAGAAAGACCATGATTGATTGCTTAGAGATGACTGAGATGAAGAACTTGAGGTGAGAGGTAAAGTACAGGAAGTTGTTCCCTCGCAAGAGAGGACAGAAGGAAGGAAAAGACAGGGATGAGAAAAGCTTGCATGGCATACGCGTCTTACAGGGGTACAGACATATGCTACTGACGCCTTCATGTATGAGCACATCCCGCACCAAGTGCGGCCATCAACTGCTATTTCCAACACTCTTGCTCTAGCTTGGTACGAGTGATCTTTTGTGACTGTCCGAGCGGGTATCATAGTTTCTTAAGGTAGATGCAGTCTCTTTTTTTGCCGAGCGCTTCTCATGCAAAGTTGGGTAGTCTACCGTGGGACCAGATATTCCGGAAAAGGGTTTGTATTCTACAACAGTGGGAAGAAGTGCTCCGAGGATGCCTCCAGAATGTGTAAACGGCGGCCAGGTTCCCCACTGGGGAAACTAATTTAGTAATGCAACCGTAGCAACAGAGAATGACACCGCACTGACCAGTGCCAGCAATATATATCAAAAAAGAACCGTCCCTATCCCCACAGATCCAAGAGCGAGATAGAGGACTTTTTGTGTAACACTGGAATATTACTTAAACAGGTGTGGCATTTCCCGTAGCCGATTCGGCGGTTACAGGTAGCGCGCTAGTGGGCAAAGCTGAGAAGAGATTGAATGTACTTAGGGGTACGGCCCTAGCTACTTGTATGAACGGGGTTCCACAAGAAAACCCCGCTTTTCTTGAGCCTCCGGGAACCCTAGTCGCCGACTGACACCATCATCCCCCATCCACAATACCCCAAGCAGAAATAAACACAAAATGTCGCAACGATTCAGTAATAATACCAACTCTTGGAACACAACCGTTACGAACAACTTTACCGTCACCGATGACCGATCTGATATCCTAGCCTGGCTATCCCCTCTAGATCCCAGGCTACGGCATAAGGACATCCGAGACCGCCGAGTCGAAAATGTGGGGGGATGGCTCTTAGAGACTGAGGAATTCAGGAGATGGTACGATGGTAGTGGGGAAGGTGAATCCGATAACGCAGTTTTGTTTTGCTATGGGGATCCGGGTGTCGGAAAAACCTATATCAGGTAACAAAGACAAGCCACAAGCGATGGAAGGAAAAGAAAAAGTGCTGACAAGCCGCGATATTAGCTCGTTAGTGATAGACAGTTTGTGTGATCAAGCTGGAGAAAATTCCACCATTGCATGTTTTTACTTCGACTTTGCCTCCCAAAAGGAGCAATCCCCTACAAGCATTCTGGGCGCGCTGCTGAAACAGTTGGTTTCCGGACTGGAGGAGATCCCGGAGGAGATATCACGAGCATACCGAGACCAAAAAACTTCCATCGGTGGCCGGGAGCCTGGGCTTGGGGACATTGTGAAGATGCTGCAGACTACCTCTTCCAAAAAGCGCACGTTCGTATGCATCGATGCTCTAGATGAGTGTGTTGCAGGTGATCGTGTCAAGATCCTTAATTCGCTAAATGAAATGCTCCAAAAGGCCCCCGGTACCCAGATACTCGTGACCGGAAGACCGCACATTCGACCAGAGATTAGAAGACGTCTTTCCGGAAACCTAACCAGTGTACCCATAAGTCCAAAGAGAGATGATATCATTGCATATCTTCATACTAAGTTGGACGAGGATACAACGCCAGATGCGATGGATAGCAGTCTGGAGGCAGATATCCTGAAGAAAATCCCACAGGATATTTCCGAAATGTACGTAGAAGCAGCGACGCTAGGGGAGTTGTGTCGAGATACCCACTGACAGAAACATATTCAGATTCCTTCTTGTCTCACTGAACATCGATGCGATCCTTCAAGAAACCACCATCCATCGCCGCCGACAAAAGCTCAACGCAATGACCGATGGCTTGGGCTTGGGGGACGTTTATGGTGCAACACTAGACCGGATAAAGGGACAGGGTGGGGAGAAAGCGAGCCTCGGAATGGCCGCACTGATGTGGATCTCCCACTCGGAGCGGCCCTTGAAGCCCGACGAACTGTGTCACGCTTTAGCAGTCGAAATAGGGTCGGCGAATCTCAATAGCGACAATGTTCCCTCAATAGCGACATTGCTAGCCTGTGGTCAAGGACTTTTTACTGTAGACAAAGAGGCTTCCACGGTCCGGCTAATCCACTTTACTCTACAAGAGTACCTCCGCCGCCGTCCCGGGCTTTTCGGCGCAACCCACGCAACAATAGCAGAAACCTGCTTAAGCTATCTGAATTCCCACCAAGTGAGGGCTCTCTCCACCAGTCCCTCCCCCAACCTCCAAGACTTGCCTTTCCTCGACTATTCTTCCCTATATTGGGGAGCGCACGCGAGGAGAGACATTTCATACCGCGCGAAATCGCTTGCGCTGAAGCTATTTGACGATTACATTAATCATGCATCAATCAAAATCCTCCTGGGAGGGCAGGAATGGGATTTTTGGGTTGTTGACTACAATAAACTTCCGCTATTCAGCGGTCTGCACTGTGCATCCCTCTTCGGGATTGTCGAGATTGTATCTTATTTAGTAGAGATGGAAGGCTGTGATATCAACCAAAACGACTACGCGGGTAATACACCTCTCATGTGGGCTAGTCGCAATGGGCACGAGGAAGTGGTTAAAATATTACTCGGACGTGACGACATCAACCCTGAGCAACCAGATAACCGCGGTCGAACACCGCTCTGGTGTGCGGCTTTCTGTGGACAGGTGAGAGCAGTGAAAACCCTACTTGGGCGGGGTGACGTCAGCCCTGATAAACCAGGTGAGTACGGCATAACACCGCTCTGCCGTGCCGCCATTTCTGGGCACGAAAAAGTGGTGAAAATACTACTCGAACGCGACGACGTCAACCCCGATAAACCAGATGACGACGGCCAAACACCGCTCTACTGGGCTGCTTGGGGCGGGCACGAGAGTGTGGTGAGAGTACTGCTAGGACGGGATGACGTTAGCCCTGACAGACCAGATAATGGGGGCCGCACGCCACTCTGGTGGGCTGCTTGGAGCGGGCACGAGAGTGTGGTGAGAGTACTGCTCGCACGGGACGACCTTAGCCCTGACAGACCAGATAATGGGGGCCGCACGCCACTCTGGTGGGCTGCTCACAAAGGGCACGAGGGAGTGGTGAGGATACTGCTCGCACGAGACGACGTTATCCCTAACCAGAGGAATGGTTTTGGCTCTACACCACTCCGGGCTGCTACTCATGGTGGCCATGCGGGAGTAGTAGCGCTACTACAACCCCAAGCATCTGCCACCCCCAGCTCGACCTAATGCCGAAGACACATCGTCCTCCTTGCCGCTACCACCTTCGAATGCCGACCATGCGCCATTTCCGCTAGTTCCGTAACAACTTCATAAACACATCTATCGCCACTCCTGCGTCCTCCCGGAGTTGGGAACACCGGCTTTAGTAATTCGCGTCTCCGCTTTCCTTCCGGCGTAGCTTATGTCTACCACAAAGTTCATCTCGACAGCTCCTTCCGATCGAAGGAAATCATGTGTTGCGAATGCCCCGCATTCACCACATACCCAGCCAAATCCCTACCATATACGGATTCGCTGTCTATCCCAGTCAAGATTTCTCAGTCCTGACCATAATGTAGAGTGTTGCTCCGGTGGTGGAGTATTTCTATTTTACCAAGATAAGAGTGGGTGCGGCCCGAGATTTTTATCATATTTACCCTTGCACATGTTTCCCAGTCGTAAATACTCATTGCGCATTTCATGTTTATTATTTTTATATCTACCTCTAATCCCTTTCCTCCCATTTCCTCACCACCGAAGTGTAGACTCGGGGGTTGTTTATATACTATAGAACCAAAAATATGAACAGCAAGTACCGTATCCTCGCTACTCATGAAAAGTAACGCTAAAGCACTTCAACCAGACTATCTGTAATACGGCAAATTCCCACCACGAACACGGTTGGGAAAAAAAAGCCACGCTTGCACGCTACTATCCTCCCAGTACCAGCCCAAGGGTGAGAATAGAGCGCTATCAACACTTTTATTCCCATCATGGAAAATCGCCACAATATCAAGTCTCAACCGCGATCTCAACCCCCCATTTCCACGACTACCCTCCCTGCACTGCACAGCACTGTACAGTACCCACACAAACCCGAAAACCCCCAATACGCAGCACAACCCTTCAGGCACGGCCTTAACCAACATCACCGACCGACACGACACAGTTCTGCAGAGTTGGACGGACCACAGCGTACGGTAAACTCCCAGTATCATAGAACCCCCCCTCCAGTCAACCCGGCCAGCAGTGTGCTCATCAACTCTGATAGAGGCCATCTCTCTTCCCCCCAAGCAAGGTACGCCATGTGCATAATCATAGTGAACCCCCACCCACTCTTGCATCTCGCTTGCAACCTAAAGTCTTTTCTCCCTTTTTTCTTAATACCCCCCGCTAACACTGTCCAGTAAGTCTACGATAAGTTTTCCATAATCTATCATAGGTATTATATTACATGCTACCCGGACTTACAGTACTGTACTCCTCCTGTCGGAATTATCCTTTTTGTGCTACACGGTAGTGGGAGATCTTAGGTGGTCAGTGATATAGCGTAAGCACGGGAAGTTGGTTCTTGGATCGGTATGATATCATATAATATTGCATAAGCGGTGGGGCATACAAGTATCCCTAGCTTTTAAATAATATCATAAATTGTCAAGTGGCTGTTGTAGCTCTTGCTCTAGCTAGGTACGAGTGATTTTTTGTGACTGCCCGAGCGGGTATCATAGTTTCTTAAGGTAGACGCAGTCTCTTTTTTTGCCGAGCGCTTCTCATGCAAGGCTGGGTAGTCTACCGTGGGACCAGATATTCCGGAAAGGGGTTTGTATTCTACAACAGTGGGAAGAAGTGCTCCGAGGATGCCTCCAGAATGTGTAAACGCGTTAATTAATCTAAGCGGAAATGACATAAAGTTTATCTCACCAGTTCTCCATTCCGGGTGTGTTAAATCCCTACTCGCCCCTATTATACTTCAGAGAAGCCTCCCTAGTGACGCTAGACCAAATTAACCCCATCACCCCCCACCTCCCCCACCACCACCACCACCACAGCCGCCACCACCTCCACCTCCACCTCCACAGCCACCTCCAGCTCCACCCCCACCGCCCCCGGCGCACCCACCTCCCCCACCCCCATCCGAATTTCCACACGACCCGGCTGCAACCCCTCCACCGCACGTCCCACTAGCACAATTCCCTGCTTCACCGCTTCCAATACTAAAACATGATGGATCAACCGCGTAATTATCCCTTAAAAGTTGCTGAATAAATATATCCACGAAAGGGCCCATGTCAAAATTGTTGGGCTCCTCGTCGTTACCTGACTTTTTCTGGTTGCGTTTGTGTTCGGCAATCATCTCCTGGTAGAAGGCTTTCCGCCGCGCCTGCGGGTACTTGTCCGGGACTTGGACCACCGAGTGGGCGGATACGTGTGCCTTCGGGTCCGGAGTGTCGGGAGCCGGAAGGGGCTTTGAGGAGAAGTAACGCTTCATTGTGGATTGGCAGCGAGAGCGTGTCGCTTCGCAGTACCAGCATGTGCCTGGTCGCCTCAGCCAAGTTATTTATAACAGTAGGGTAGGTTAAAGGGGGGATGCGTACATTCACTATAAGGTTGCCCGTAAAGCTTTTGGTACTTCTGGCAAGTCCACGTGTACGCTTCCCCGAGCTTTGCCTCATCAATCTTATCGTCGTGCCCAATAAACTTTCCCGTAATAGCCACACTATACTTCCAATAACTCGAGGGATTTCCCATGAGTGTGTGCCACACCAGGTCCACATTTAACGTCGGAACCACACAGCGGTCAGGATAGTTCTTGATCATGTCCATGAATCTCTCAAACTTTTTCACCGCTGCTTCAATAGTATCCACGATGGCAGGTGAGTGCAGCCAGTCGATCTCAGCCATTTTCTGCACAAATGCGCCCTGCCGAATCACCGCTCCTACGAGATGGATGGAGAAGGTGGAGGGATTGCTCCAGAACCTGGACATCATCCTCCGGAAGGAGATTTTGCCCTCGCGGTCAAGATAGCGATATGGTACGACGCGGGATTTAAGAAATTTACGATTCTTCAAGGAGCGGTTCATCTCCAGCTTTATATCGTTGAGGTCAGCCGTTCGAGGGTTCGACCCGCATGTCCGTAGGGAGTTCTGAATGTATATACAGAACTGGTTCGGGAACATCCAGGTCTTATCGGGGACCATGACTTCAGCATTTGGTTTTCCGTCTATATCCAGAACCGTTCCTGGAAGTGGCGTTCCAGCTGGAGATGTTAAGCGGTTCAGGGCTTGCAAAAACTTTGCTCGGGAAAGGGTGTCTATGTTTATGACCGCCCGGCAGGTGCTGTTTGGACAGGTTTGAGAGAATTTGGAGTCAGCGTAGCCAGTGCTGTCTCTGCTGTCCGTCATTGGAATTCGAATGAGGTTCGAGCATAGTGGGCAGCTGACCGAGAAGCTGTCTGGGCAGTCGAGGTTTTCCACGCTGAGATTAGTGTTCGTTTGGAAATTATTTATGGCGGTGATTGGGAGGTTGTAGTCGAAGTTGTCGCTAATTAGGAAGTCCTGGCAATATCTTGTTAGTTGTTGGAATTTTTAGCCCTAGAGGGGGGACCCACAATCATGCTCCATGGCAAACCCGTCCTCCAGAAACCAAGTTTTCCGACCCGGTAACAATCTTCCAAGAAACACCTCGGGTTCAGGATGAATGCGTGCCACACCATCAACACATCTGAAAAAGTTAGCCACATCATCCCAACTTTGGCGAAAAAGGTGAAAGCATACCCAACGGTGGCATGGCCTCAACACCAAACACCATACTCGAATCCAAAGCCTTATCAAACTCCTCCGCTTTCCGCACAGCATTATGAGCCGTTATCTCCTCCTCGAACTTGGAATTGCGAAGTGTATGCCACCACCGGGTGAACCTCTCCACCGCCCTCACAACGTATACTTGCCATCGCTTCTCCCCGACACGTGCCTGCTCTTTCTTTGTTTCCTCATCGGTAACGGCAACGTCCGGATATCCGAATAGATTATCCCTCGCCGATATCTGTAAGCGGAGTTTGTGGAAACATGCCAGGAGCTTTAGATGAATGATGCATTGGTCCGTGGTGGGCAGGTAGGAGGAAGGATCTTTCTCCCCCTGTCCGTGGAGGCTTGCAAAGGGCGGGTTTCCGTGATTATAAGACATTGCAGCCCGTCCGTGTTCGCACTATCATATACCGAGGAAGGAAGGAAAAAAGGAAGAAATCCCCAGAGTCTTTATACTCCGCTCAGTACCTCACCATGAAATACCGTTTATGTAAGCAATAATCCCACGATACCTCAATGAAGCCGCAGCTAGCAATGGTCAGACGTAAGGCATACTTGGAAATTGTATTGCGTAAGCTCCAACTTCTAACCCAGCAGCTATCATAGGTGAGGCTCAGCAAGCTCCAGCCCCTGCAAATCTACCCGCATGCGATACCAAAAATAGACAACTCTTTAAAGAGGATGCAGTACCGGCACCTAAAAGACTACCGTATGACGAAGTAACGACAATTCCATGCCACCATACTAAAGCCAATGAAGGAAAAAAACATGTCCTTCACACCCGTACCGTAGCACACACACACCCTCTGCTTCACTGAGCCCCAAAAGGCTTGGCAAGGCTGATTCGCTTACCGGTACCGCACGAGCACCGCACAGTCGTTCTACCGCACCGTGTGAACCCGGTAGTCTATGCACGAAATGGCTGATGGTTCTGGGGGTAGACATCGACGAAACAGCTGTAGGCGATTCCACCTTGAGATTTCCGCCTCCTTGCAGTCAGCTCCCACCCCTGCTCAGTCTGGGCAAGGCGGTATTTCCGGAGATCAGTATTTATCACCCGCGCTACCGAGGGAGAGGGTTTGTAGCAGTGCACCATTGCCCGTATCGCAGCAGAATAGCAAGAATACGCTATTCGGTGAAAAGACGGCTTTAAAGAAAATGGACCAGCTATTTAATCAATGTCCCATCCTCTCCGCACACAAACGGAGCCAAAAAAAAAAAAGTAAATGACGGGCAAACCTTTTGGGAGCACAAACCCCCACACCAACACCTGTACTACGGTGTTATCGGGATATCAGTGGCGCCGATGGCGGGCGTTGTAATATACGAGTACGAGTACTGGAATGATCTGGGCATTGGGGGAAATCGGTGCCGTATCGGTAAGTTCGCCCGGGCGGAGTACGATGGCGTACGATAAGAGCGGGAGCGGTCGTAGAAACTAGGAACGTGCATAAAGCTTACCGTTACACGAGGGATAAAACGGTTGTGGCTTAATGCTAAAAAAGCCAACTGACCAAAGTGCCGGCACATTAGCGCACTTGTACTCGAGTACCGTTATTCATACCGGACCACAAGTGCAAAGGGATGTACTACCGGTAGCACCGGTACTCGTACATTACAGGTACTGTACCACAACTAAAACACACCAGGGCCCTGCAGCGTATGATCACTCGGGACCTGCCTCCGATTCCCGGCAACGCCTTGGCAGCCCCCACCTCGATATGCCAAATGTCGCTCTTTAAAGAACCAGCCGGTGTCGAAACGATTGCCGCAAGCGCACTGCAAGTTAGAACTTCAGTGGGAAGGTGAGTTACCGCGCCAGCAAGGACCTATCCGATCGAGCACAGAGGGAACTACCCTCCGCCAGCGTCCCCAGAGAGTAAGACAGTAAATCATCAGGGAATTTGGGTTCCTCCGAGTATAAGATACGCCTCCGACCCTCTCACTCTGGGCTTGCCTGCCTGCGCCCATTCCTCTCTCCCCAATCAACAGCCGCATTAGTTGAAACGGAACTATGATTATCCTTCACAAACACATCTGGAAAGAACAAACGGATGAAAAGGGGACGGGCGGTCCCTGAAATCGCGTCAGAGGTACGTCGGAAAGTCGGATGGGCCGTTCGGACTGTGAAATGCGCAGAATAGTTCCAAGGTTCGTGGTGTGTGTTACCAAAAGTTGATTAGGAACTGCACGTCCCGATGATCTGTGTTAGCTGTTTCCCGGTGGGTGTGGCGATTTCAGACATGTCTGGGGCTACGAAATACAAGCTATCATAGGGAGGTTACTTTAGAAAACTCTGCGGATGAGAGAGATCATAAATAGCCCCAAGCCCTTCCCATTTCTCATACCGATTGCCATTAGCAAGTCAGAACCCAAAGGTGAAGGGCGAGGGTAACCCCCTCCCTGGAGATGCTTGGAGCAATCAGTAGCAACGAAAAATCGGTATATAATAAATGATTTATTATACGTATGATAGTTGTATCCTCAGAGACTATCATCCAAGTGGTTATTTAATAATCTTTTTTTTAGAGAAACTCCCTTGCGCTCTTGAGTTGCGGCTAGACCCCTCGAGAATGGATATGATGTTTGAACCTTAATTACTTCATCCATTGAACCTCTTTGTATTACTTCCAGAACTGATAATCGTCAGATCCAACCCCCCCATATATGATCTTCCTATGCACCGCTGGCAACCAATATTACCAATCGTGGTGGAATACCGGTATTAGGGGCCTAGACGTTGCATTCCAGGTAATAACTTTGGATAAGATGACCACCGGTAGCGGTACTGTTACCCAACTACCCGTGACTACATCTACCACAGAAATCCCGCTTCAAGTAATTTCTATCACAATCATAGTGACCGTTACAGATTTGGGGGTATTCCGAGCACTGCCGCCACCCCCAGTCCTGAGCTTTTCTTCTATCGATTACCGCACTGGGCTAGTGGCTTAGATTGACGATCGGACCGGGAGTGTTAGCAGCTCAGGATACTCGAGTAGAGGGGAGATTATCATACGTCTCTCCTGTCCAAGTACGAGTACGAGTACTGCATAGCACAACATCGGTATGGATACCAGGCCCCACGACCATCCCTTCCACCTGCTAACCAAGTCATGGCATTCTTCTATTCAATCATTTTCTCTGCAGTTGAGATACTTTTCTCTCTTTACTCTCGCCTTTTTTTTCTCTTCTTAATCAACATCCTGCTTATGATACCCCCCATGGGTCAGAGATGCCTATTCACCACAAACATTTTGGCAACTCAAGCCGTGTAGTCAAAAAAAAAAGCCAGATCGCGGCTCAGATAGGGTGTCAAGAGCGTAATTGCGCAAGCATGCCTTCTCCGAGATCTCGTATTACCCATCGAGCTCATCTCAGCAGCTGTCTTGAAGCCGGAGGATCTGCCCGTACTGTACTGTACTACAGTATGACACCGGTAATGCCGGCAGCGGGGTCCGCGTTACACAATAACCTAACCATGATATCACATCCCACACCGCCCCCCTCTCTCGTTCCAACACCGCACGATCTTCCGCACCGCCCTCCATACCACACCACCACAGTAACCGGCGGCCCAATTCGCCCATCTAAACATGTCATTCCTGCAGATCTCGAATCACCTGTGCCCACACTTGAGCCATCTTTACCAAAAGGGCAACCACCCGTGAGACGTGTTATCACTCGATATCACCCTCCCTCCCCTTTCCCAACTCTAAGAAGTACACCAAAAACACTCCTCTCTCCGGGCTTCCCCGGAGAGGCGGGTCTTGAAGTGAGAGGGTGGAACAACCAAATACCGTTGCATCTCGCGGTGCAAAACCGGCGTCTGAGTTTGGTGCGGGAACTAGTAGCACACAGTGCCCCCCAGGGCGGTAATTAGCGGGTAGGAAGGTCGGGGGGGGGGGGGGGTGGACCGTGCTGGCCCCTGCTGTGGATGAAAAAGACCGATAGGATTATTTCTAAGTGCTAATAGAGGGCGAGAGGGCTCTACCCGTAGTCAATGTTCAGGGCAGTGGTGAGCGTGGGACTTGCACCCTGCTGCTCGAGATTACGGTGCCGAGATTGCGCCGGGGTTGTTGTGGATAAGAAACTTGATGTTAATTCTACTCGTATTATAGGAGATATTGTAAATTTACGTTAGCATAAATAACCGAAAATCGCAACGCTCCCAACATCTGAATCGAATCAACAAATGTTATTTACCTAATATAAAAAGAAATGAAAAATAATAAGAATAATGAAAATCGAGAGAAGTGCTACTGAGTAACTTAAGCTAAAGTCTGCTCTATATATTTCATGAAAATTTCCTCACATCTACCATGTTTAGAGTGATCAAAATACCCAAACGATTGGGAATCTCAATATATTTATATTCACCTTCCCCCTCTCCGCCCAATTTCTAAATTTCTGATATGGTTAGATAGAGGAGATCATGATGCTCCTTTTATCTCATAATCACAGTAATACTAGACCTTTTGCAATGGGTTATGGATCGAAGTAGAATATTGCGGGGAAAACATTTATTCTTGAAATTATCCCTCTTAATATGTCTATATTAGAACCTTCATTTGCTATTAGAACCCCTTAAATAAGAATTATTCAAATGATACATGTTCATAACCGTGCCATGACATTTTCTGAATCTTGTTAATGGGCTTGGTTATGTTGTTTAACACTGTTGAGAGAGACCCATTATTATTGGAGGCTTTAGGTTTGGGTTGCGAATGTTCGGGTATTTATGCGAACGTACAATATATATACCCGCTGCATAAATTAACACAAGTATCATATCGAATTGATACTAACTTGTCAAAAATTTGCCGCTCCCCTGCACCCTGTCGTCAATGTTAATGTACGATTGGTCGTACAGTACCGGGAAAGTTAGCTCTGTTGTGCCATGCGGGCATGTATGGAGCTAAGTTAGATCTGTTGCGCGGTTATTAGAGGATAGTAGGGTCGGCGCCAGCCAGCGTAGGTGGAACAACGTGATGGCCGTACACTTCCCCGCTATCAAAGTGCGCCCCATTACCACAAAGAGATTATTGGACCATCATCCAAGCATGAACATCAACTTGCATGATAATACAGGAACAAACGCCCTCCGCCCCCCAGTGCTGCTTCTGCCCAGCAGCGATATGCCACAAAACTTCGACCAGGATACCACGCGTAGCGCTGGTAAAACCTGGCAAACAACAACGGCAGCACACCGCTGCACCACTACACGGTGACAGAAATCTGCATCCGGACATCACCCTAGAAGACGGCAGTCGACGGGAACAAAACCGATCAGCGCGGCGACAAGAGTGATATGTATCATACAACGAAACAATATATCATACCTCCACATAAACTACGAAGGAGCTGACATAAACAAATTCGACAGCACCCCCACCTGCAGGCACGCAGCCAAACACTCACACCAAATCGCAATCCAAAAGCAGCTGTAAATCCCAAAACCTCAAGGACGAGGACAGGCAAACCCCACCATCGGGGCGGGAGATCAACCGACTATCACACCTTCTTCAAAAAGAAAAAAAAAATCGACAGAGCAGCTACCAACGGCAATGGATGAACGGTCGCGCACGTAACCGCATAACCACCATAAACGGTTACTGTACTCACGAAGTCCTACCGTATCATACATCCTCTCCCGATGGGCCTGGATCCCGGTGTTAATCTAGGAATGGGACGATGAGTGCTTCCCATCCGGACACGCCGCAAAGAGTTGGTATGATACCAGAGTTGCATGCGGCGAGATGGCACTCATAGAGCACCATACGCCGGCACAAATTATACCGCGGTTGAGAGTGTAGGTGGAAGTGTTAAGGGCCAGGATGGGCTTCGAAAAAGAACGAGGGCATAGGATTTACAAGAAGCACCTCGCAGGGGCCTCCCCCCACCCCCACACCCGGGACCTAACACAAACTTCCCGCATGTGCTGCACAATCCGGGATTTACCCGGCAAACCCCCACACACTGGAGCAGAGCGACGTCCTCTTCACTACAAGGTTTTAACAATTAATCCTTCATGATG
The DNA here is from genome assembly GCA_900010015.1 of Tuber aestivum. Classification (NCBI taxonomy): domain Eukaryota; kingdom Fungi; phylum Ascomycota; class Pezizomycetes; order Pezizales; family Tuberaceae; genus Tuber; species Tuber aestivum. The sequence continues at coordinate 488,624 of LN891018.1, read as the reverse complement.
GTCCTTTCGCCTGGCCCGATATCCCGGACACTCGATGGACACATGGGGAGAAAAGGCTGTATAAAAATTATTGCGCCCCGCCTACCAGGTAGGGAGATATTGTACCGCAAACCCAAACGAGTGAGAGATCTCATCCCCCCCGGCGCCATTCAAGCCTCACATTACCTCGGACTAACCGCCAACCACTCCAGCATTCAACCCACAATTCACAAGAATTATATATATTACCGGACGGGTATCCCCCGCCCCATCTATCTGTCATTTCCGGTAAAACCTACTGTACACGCCAAAAGAAGAGAAAATAAAAAATAAAATAAAGGGGGGGAAAAAGATAAAACAACCAACATCTAAATTGCTGCCCTGGACGGGAGGGTATGGTATTTCAAGCTTCTTCCAAACGCCTGGCAGCTTCTCCGCCAAACGGGCCTTTGCCATCCTCCACGTGAAAGAAGCTAACGCCGCATTCCTTCCTACGTCCGAGAAGGTACCAGACTGAGCTTCCCCAGCACATGAGCACACCGACCCAGCTCCATGTTGGCATAGAGCCGTGCATGAGGAGGGCTTGAAAGGCTGTCCTGGGGTAGGTTGACACTACCATTGTTAGCGGTGTTGTTGCCTATCCGATTGTTAGCTTATAGCTAGTGCAAGGGGGCGGGATGGTGAGGGAGGACGCACCCGAAGCAACAAAAACCCACTAACAAATGTGGCCCATGCTCCCATACCACTGAACAGTCCCATCAGCCAGAACCAGGGAAGGTCAAGGATGTAGCAGTTGCGACTAATGTCACCAAATTCTCCGCTAAGAAATACCCAGGGCAGGATCATAGCTATGCTGAGCACATTCACGTAATGCAGTAACTTCCATGCGGATCTAGTCTCTTCCCCACCATCGGTGGAGAACATCCCATCTGTTGGGCCTACGCCTAAGAGGTCACCCGAGCCGGTGGTATTAGGGTTTCCATGGAGAAGTGACTTGTATGCCTTGGTGAGGAGGATCGGGTATGCTGCTACGAATATTGTTGAGAAAAGGCCGGCTAGGAAGCCCTCAATTGCGAAGCGCGTGCCGGGGCGGAGGACTGCCATTGCTAGGGAGAGGACCATGGTTATGCAAGAGGACATGGTAGTTACGGAGAGGGAGCTGTTGGTTGTGAAGAGGTGGGTGAAGGCCATCGCTAAGAGGAGGGAACCGACGCGGGAGAGGTGGTAGATTGGTGGGTTTGTGTAGCTATTACTAATCAGTACACTGTGCGATATACTCATTGGTACTGGGAAACTTACGCAAAGCCAATATTGCTGAGGACAACTTTTAAGCTGTATATAATGGCGACAGGGAGGACCCTTCTGGCTTCAATCCATTTGAGCTCAAAGACGCCCCCCTCACGGTTTCCGGTAGTCAATTTCTTTGCAAAGTCTCGGAGGCCACCCCCCGAGGCTCGCCGTTTGCCTTTCGAGGGAGCGGGGAGCGGGGCTACCATGCTGCCTAGTCCAAGGGAGTAGAGCGAGCGAGAGAACGAGCGAGTTATCGAAGCGGCAAAATAAAGGAATATTTGTGTCATTATCAACTGGAAGAGCGTCGTGGTGATTGGATAGACAAATCTAGAGAGCCATCAGCTGCAACTCGACTTTAAGGAACGATCATAAATACTTATAAACACCGGCTATAAACGAATAGTCAGCAAGGCATTGCTTCGCCCGGAGGACATAGTGCAGGAGACTCACTAAGAAGCGTGAACCCATTAACCTTCGAAAGCGTGAACGCTGCGCCTCCGTAAAATGCCACTAGAAGCCCAATGTACATCATCCATCCCCGCTGTGTGTTCCACAACCACCATCCAAGCCTACCGTTTTGTGTCCACTTCGCGAACCCACGACTCTCCGGCTCACTCCCTCCCCCAATTCTCCACTCATGACAGCCGGCACCATTCCCTAGCCTATCCGGATCACCGCTATTTGGTAGAAGCGGGCTCGGCGTCCTACTCATCAAATTCCCCCCACCGCCCAGACCCTGGCCAGAGGCTCCTCCACGCATTGGTAGTAAGGGTATAGAATGAGGGCTCAATCCACTCCAAGGAGGAGACACACTCCGGTTCTGTGACTTGGGCAGGGAGCCATGGGACGCGGCGCTTGAAGGCCCATCCTCGTCATCGTCGGATTCCACGAGGAGGTTTGGTTGGCCTTGGTGCGAGGATACGGAACTTCCACCACTTCCACCGCTGCTCCGGTTCCGGGCTCGGGAATGGGAGAAGGGTGTGGTTGAGATGGAGGGAACGGATGATGATGCGAGGATCTCGTGAGGTTTTCGGAAGAAGCGACTTGCTGATGAGCGATTCATTAGGGGGCTCAGTGTGGTGTCGGCGGAGGATCGGTCTCGGAGGTGCCTTGCTTGCCGCGGCCAGGGGAAATGCAAGAATAAAGTCAATCGGAGAGCCAAGCGTTACTGGTCTTGGCAAGACGCGTGTTTTTGATGAGGCGCTGCATGGCGCTTGTACTCGAGTACTATTACAGTAGTACTTTACAAACTTGGCGACAAAAGAAATGAACACCCCCTAGTTTTCTATACAAAATGCCGATTTTCAATAGGTGCCTATGCATCACCACTACCCCAGAAAAATCTGGTGATTTTCTGGGCAATGCAATTTGACACCAAGACCCATGTAATTAAAAGCCATGTTACAGAAACTGCTATAAGGATATCAGGGTCCAGAGTTCTCAGTATCTACAGCCAAATCACTGCCAAGACAGGCAATTTGTATGGGAGTTCCACATTGCAACCATGTCAGCTGGCTTCACTTCTCCACTATCTGTATTGAGAAGAACAGAAAAAATTGGCAAATTTATATGTAAAATCCCTTGTGATTCCCTTCAATTCAATTACTGTTTGAGGAAGAAATTTTGTTTTGCAGCTTTGCAGTGGTTGGTCAAACTTGTGCATTTTGTATGGAAACCTTGGGGATGTTCATTTCTTTTGTCGCCAAGCTCATACCATACGGTTACTTGAGTACGGTACGGGAATTGTAACAATAATCTCCCCCTCCGAATACTACAGCAACACCTTCCTTCGTCTACAAGGATGATACCGGTATCGTGCCCCCGAGTAGAAACCCTAGCTAATATCGTCCTATCGAGGGAATCTCATGTGTACCCGATTGCTCCAAGTGCCCGCTGCATAAGAAACACATGCTATTCGAATTCCACATGAATCTCTAGCCTTGGAGCTCATGGCGCGGTCACTTCTTGCTCTTGAAAATTGGGTACACTGTTCCTTTTTCCGGCCCCTCTCTTCGATCTCAAACTAACTGCTGGGTGCCCACACCCCTTCTCCATCACTGCGATTCGTAGAACAGGGAGGCGGAAGAGTGAAAAATACTGCGCCGTATCTATAGAACTATTGTAGTCGTTCGGTCAAGTCTCCTATGGCATCAGCCTTCCTTTCAATGAATATGATACCGGTTGGGGGGTATCTCAGACCCCTGTCGCTCAAGAAAGCCAGGAGTACTAGTACTCGTACTGATAGGCACCCTCAAAGCTCCCAGTGCGCCATAAACTGAGTACCGTAAATTGAATACTGGGGAGGTTCAAAGCTCTCGGTGCACGGAAGGTACAGGTGTTTCGGTAAGTATATTTTTCGGAAAATACGGTACACAGCAAACCTCCTCGGGAGGAGGGATGCAGCATACCAGTACGAGTGCGGCCGATAGATATATTCGTTACGTGAGTCTGATAAGAAAGTTTCGGTGCAACTTTTGGCTGCGATTTGTCCTTACATAAGGCACGTGACGAATATATTTATCGGCCGCACTCGTACAAAGGTACTGCCATTTTCTTCAAGCAGGACACCTGTATTTGCGGGGTATATTGTGTACTTGGGCACTCGGTTCGCAACATACCGGCACTGAGAGCTTTGAACCTCCCTAATAAGGGTGTATGATGATACCTCTTTGAATGTCACGTGCACCCGTACTGTGCTGGCACTTGACAAAACGGCAAGAGTGGATTGTCCCGACACCCTCCAACCAAACAGCAACTCACGCAGAGCTGCTCGAGGAGACAACACCCAACACGAGGAAGCTAACCGTACTATCGTGGCTCGGGGGACCCTTTACAATGTTATCCTGCTGTGATTTGGGGGGTTGGAGAGAGAAAAAAAATGCGAAGCATAGACTATCTTCTGGTGCTGATTGGGAGTTCACTCACCTTTAGGGACAATCCACGCCACCTTTTCTTCTAGAATCCTACCGGTACGAGTATAGTGCGTGCCTGATCCATTGATAAAATAGTCACGTGGGTCTGATAAGAAAAGTTTGGTGAGCATTCTCGCTACAATGTCTTATCAGACCCACGTGACTATTTTATCAATCGGCTGCGCTAGTACTAGTACCGGTGTTGATAAGCACCGCCTAGCCATCTGGACCGCTCCCCACTTGATCCACCTCCATACACATCCACTTCTTGGTCTCATATCTTCATCAACTGCTCAGTATCCACGCCGGCCTCGTCCCCTGGCACAATAAGACTATACAGCGCTGCGGGGTCCGTCTGCCTTGATTGATGAGTGAGTTAACAATCCATCTTATTTTTGGCAATTCGACTGCTGGCCTCGATCACCCCGAACACCATCTGACCCGGGACAGAAGGGCAGAACGCTAGGTGCAGCCGGAAACTACTTCCTATTATCATAGCGACTCCATAGCGACTCGGGAGGTAATGTCTCGGGTCGTTCAGTCGCCGTTTTTGGCTTACCCCAGGCTCACGGTCGACTGCGGTCCATCACAGGTTACCATGTAACGTACTGGATCGGGGAACGGGTCAGGCGCGGGCAGGTCACTTTATGCGTGAATCTTGTTCAAATTCCCACCGCAGAATTTTCGCCAAAATCGAATCTCCGAATTCAGGACAAAAAAGGCAATATCCAGCATACTGTACTACCAGGATCTCCTGCTCTTCTTCTGAATTTTCCTCTTCCTGCTGTTGGACGCCAATTGAGAGTTCCAGTTTTTGAAATTTCTGGAGTGTTTTTGCTGATTCGCTTCCCAGTCTGACCCGCTTCTCGGTTCAATACGTTACCGTGGTGACTGGAATTATTGAATCTCACATTATGGCGTCCTGAATCCCCACCCTTAGATTAGGGGGTGACTACGGAAAAGACTGGCGTTCAGCCCTTACCCGGGACAAACAAAAAGGCAACACCAACCTCCTAGCCTGCGACCCAATTATCACGGCTTTTACGGTAAATGTTAGATAGTCCCCGGGCAACCCAGACACCCCCTGTGTACTGAATACACACAAATAACTTTCTAGAGGTCCACCCTGATGAGCTGTGGTAGCCGTACTGATCACTGTTTGTTACTTCATATGAAACCCCCAATCAGCATCTCTTCTGACTGGTCGGGGTGGGCCCGGGGGGAAGGGGTGCCTAGGCAACAACTGATGACTACCCCCCGTCCAGGACTCTGTGCTACGCTTGTAGTGCCTACGGTAGCCCACTTCTAGCGAGCAAAGTTCTTCACATACAGGGCTTGCCCACGGGCCACGGAAGCAACTAGATTCCCATGGTATCATTGTGAGGCTTAGGCCTTTAGGTAAACTCAACTTTTTATATCCACCCCCATCCGAAATATAGTGGAAGATTCTAACATTATATTACTATATTCCAGTTGTTTAAGACCCGCAATGGCCGTTCAAGATAGACACATACACCCTACCCATCAAGTCTCACAGTCTACCCTTGTTGCTCGTCGCTGCACCTCCGCATTCCGGATTCTTTACTCCGGGGTGCCCGTGTGAGGAATGGCTCCCCGGCTAATCCGCCTGTTACCTTGATCCGTTTGTGGGGCGCGCACACGGGCCGCCGGGAAGGTGATGGCGGACATGGTCGGTTGAGGGTTTGGATGTACCACACCGGAGGAGGGTTGGCTGCGTCCGCCGAGCCAGCACGACCCACAGGAATTCGCGGGTTTTGGAGGCAGCCCCGATGCCACTGTCGCAACAGGCTCCCGAGGAAAAGGATAACCCTTAAAGAAAGCTCTTGCTTTAGCGTTTTTCTCCCTCTTGGACCGGCAGAGACCCAACCTGGCCACCTCCCTTTCCTCCCCTCAACATCCACTGTGAGTTTGTTTCCAACCACACCGAAATCTACAACTCTCTACGCACCCTTTACTGTCTGCACATCGTTTTATTGTCAGCTATGGGGAAAAACTCGGCAGGTCACATGGTCAGAAGACTGCGAGGCCTATTCAGGCCAAAAGCCAAGCCCATCCCTCGTTCTCCATCCCCTCTTGCGGCTCCGGCTCCCGCTCCTCTGGTCTCTAATCCGTCTCCCGCGGCCTCTGTTCCGCAGACCCCCCCGGATCCTCGCAAAAAAAATAGATCTGGGCAAGAGACCAAGAGGGATCAACCTCACGATAGAGCTTTGCTAGATGAAGAGGTTAAGGCGTATGTGACTGCTGCTTTATCGCTTCTTGGCACCATTTTTCAATTTGGGTTTAAAATCTGACTTGCTCCGTCACATAGCTCCATTGACGCCATGGAAAAGATGCTGCTTGCGATGCACAACATGAGCCTTCTCACGCCCCTCATGTCGGGCAGCAGCAGCGAATTGTCCGAGGCAATGACAGAGTACGGCCGGGTATTCCAGAAGCGCTCGCGTGCTGATCCAGATTCAAGCGTCGATCAAACGGAAGACAATGCGCGTTTTAGATGCTATTCGCATGCATCCAAGTTCTGGGATGAGATGTCTACCATGCAAACGGCAGTTCACGAGACTCTTGTCAAAGACTACGAGTACCTAAACCGTCAGGTTGCAAACTTCTTTAAGCTTCATTCCTCCGACAACGTTGATGACCGTAAGGTCATCGAAGAATATGATAAAATGCTAGACAGAGTCGAGAAGGTAGCTGGTTTTCGCTTTCCACCAGGCCTAGAATGTTTTAGTGGCCGGGTACAGGAGGACGCACGCCGAAAGCCAGAATATCGTAAGCATTTGCGGACCAGGCCAGGGCGCATCCGGCTCCCGCACAGAGTTTATCCGGTGTCGGGCTTCGCTCATGGGCGGGAACCTCCTTCCCTTGAGAGCCCCGCGATGTATCCTGGAGCTTTTCGTCCCCATTGGGGAGAACTAGACGTTAAGGCAAGCCAATTACTACGTGAGGCCAGCTCCGGTGATAAGAGGTTCGAAACTTTACTTGAAATGCGAGACAACCTTATGATGTCGTTCGCGAAAAAACACAACGATGCTCTTCGCGGCCTGGAGACGGATTTTTTGGCTCGTGTTGCCGTTGGGCTTACAAACACTGGTTTTGATAGATTGAAAGATGCCTATCGTAAAGCGGATGAATGGGCTTCTGTGGTTGGACTTCAGACGTATGCGGAACACCTTCGCATCGGTGGAGCCCAGGCAGAGGTCTATGAGTCTCTCGTGTCAAACCCTCCTGGGCCTGGGCCCATGAGTGCACTGGAACTTATGGCTGATGAGTGGAACCCTAATTATCAACGTGGATTTGGCGTTGATTACTCGGCGGATATTGCCGCCAATTCCGACTTAGGTAAAAATCTTTCCCCAGGACCATTCCCCGAAAGCTTTATTGGAGAACGTGCAGAGGACGGAGATAATGAATCCGACTCCGAGTCCGACGATCCTGGCTCAGATGATTCAACCGGCCCGAGAGGTTTTGAGCCGGGGCCAGGCCCCCCTGGCGGTAACAATCCTCGGCCACCCGGTGGCAACTCAGGGTCTAACTTCGCTGGAGGACCTAGTACTGGCGGGTACTCAAATAATTCCGCGGGAGGGGCGGGAGGGGCGGGAGGCAGTAGAAATTCTGCCAGTAGCAATTGCCTCCCAAGCTATACCGGCAGTGGGAGTTCATATGAAGGAAACCGGCGCTTTGCCGAGGGCTTGCAAGCGGGTCTTTCGGGGCAGATTATTTATGAATCATCCGACAATGAATCTCCTTCGATGGGTTCTGATTCGTCTTCTGGATCCAACCGTGATTCCGTCCTGAGCAGGAGCTCTCTTAGCACGACCCAAACCTCCCTTGGAAGCGCTGATGACCTCTCTAAATCCCCAAAGGGATCCTCCCCGGGTAGATACGCTCTGACCATTGCCCAGCCCGTTCCCGGGGTTGGTGTTACACCTGTGTCCCCAGAGGCTGACCCCGCCAAGAAAAGTGGAAACCGGAAACTGTGCGGTACTACCTTTGGCATCACCGAAATGCCCATGGGTTCAAAGACTGTTGAGGGATCTGGAGGGGCTCAAGCTCAAGATGCTTTCGTTTGTCCCTTTGATAATCCCTTTGAGGATACCCCAATGGCACTATCTACGCTTGTTGAGGACTCCGATGAAGATCCCGCAGACGACCATAGGGCAACACGTACCGGCCGTAAGCACCGACATCTCAGAAGGGTCCCACGCTTTCTCATCCTACAAGGCGGCAAGCTGAAGGTGTTTGGGCGCTATAATTCCTACGCCGGGACCGGCCTTAAAACCAAATCCCCAGCCCGGGGCCTACATCCTCTTAAAGGCTACCAACGCCTTAGCTCCTCAATGAGCCTTCCAATCCTATCAACTTGTGACGCAGTTCCTAAGTCAGCTGGCCCCTTGAGTTGCCCTGGGGGCAATGACTCCACTACTTCTGGACCCGCGAGCGGCCTGTTCTACAAAAATGCTGGCGGCCAAGCCACCGGCACAATTCCCCAATAAAACTCAATAGATTTCCGCAATGTGAGCGACAGTCCCGAAATATGACCCTCCTTATTTTCTAATCGCATCTGCTAATCCTACATTTGCGTCCGGATTACTCTAGGCTCTGCTCTCTCCATTTCTTGTCTTTCTTCTGCCAACTCGCCATGGCTTTTTTTTCTTCTTTCTTTCCCTGGGGGATAGACATTGTGGGCTGGGGTGGCGATAGAGAAAAGCTCAGAGATAGGAGAGATAGGGTGGTACTGCATCGGATTGGGTCGAAACGGGTAGAGGGGGGAGGCTTTATTAACTAACCTTATTGCTTGTGATTCGTCTTGGAACTTATCTGCTGGGGGTAGTTTGTATGCTGGAGCTTCTTGGTGTGTAGACTAGACTTAGTGAATCAGGTTCTAACCCTTTTGTTCTGGGTTGCGATGTCAGATGGACGGTCTCGTAAGTCGTGTAATTGCCCATAGTGTTTAGAGCTTTCAGTAAAGTAGCTGCCACATGTTCCCTCCTACGTTCTCCCGTCCAACCCAATCAATAGTACAATGTATCCGGCCTGGGAACCCCGACCCCGTAAACCCTGGGACAAGAGCCTGGGGAGTTTCGCGCAATCTGCACGCACCGCTCCCCTTTGCACGCGTCGGAGCGAGGATCTGCAGCGAAAATGGCCATCATATTGGGACCCGAAGGCTGCCTTATTATTTGCCCGCTCATTTATCGATCAGGCATTCTAAGCCTGCCCAGCCAATCAGAGGTTGTCTCTGCCCTCTAGTCAGCCCATTGACACCCCGGAATGATCGAGCACCGCATACGGCCACAAATTGTGCACAATCATCCCCCCCACCCCCGTGCTCTTTGTTAGGGATTTTTGAGAGATTAAGTAAGAACTGGCGTGTGTTATTGGGCGAAAGGGTACTTAGACTAACAGACGTTTCAAAAAGCCCGCTGATTGAGGGTGGTAAAGTTGCATGAAATTCCGCCAATAGCGGTTTCGGAAGGTGGTCAGTTCAGATTTACGTAAGAAACATGATCTCTCGGGCGCAGTAGTTGAGATGCGGTTCCACTATCTTCGTTTCCGGAACGGGGGGGTATCGTCATTTTGGGTGTCAGTTGTTTCCGACCACAATTACCATCCTCACGCTTGGATGGGCGCGGTTCATCTATTTATGCATTATCAATAGACCGACACGAAGAGAAACGGGGGTTTCCACCTTTGGGACACACGACACACTGAACAGATCCATCCGGGCAGTGGGGGTACTGCTTGGGGAGAATGGGTTAGGGTTTGGGATTTACAGCGCGAGTGATACCATGTGACCCCATGAAGCCCCCGAGGGTAAAGGTTTTAAGTAATTGGTTAGCAGCGAATTGGGGAGTGTACAATCCTTTTTGTGAGCGAGGTGTGTACATACAGCAGCTCCTTCGTGCCTTCCGATCGTCATGTGAGTCGTGAACGCGATGCGTCCTTGTGACATTATACGTCTATCCCCTAGTTCATGCTAGATGTTATGGGGCAGTAGATATAGGAAATCCCGACCATTTCCTCATTGATCCATTTCATATTTGGTTAGTTTTTTCGGGGTTAGCTGGTTTTTCGGTCCATTCCATGCGATACGTTATGGGAGGGTAATCCCAAAGTAACGGGGATATGACAGTGTATTTGACCATCCAGGATTACACGCTGTATCCCACCACACCCCTGATAAGCTGGTGGGGGACTCGTGCCCTCTTAGGAATATTTTCGCCATCAGCGACTGGAGGATTCGCACGGGGCAGGGCTGTTTGTGGGTTCTAGTTCGTCGTCCAAACCCGTCTTCCCTCCATCATTACTATCCCTCCAGTCATGGGTTCTCCCTTCCTCTCCTCTCTCCCGATGCCGCTTGGACCTAGATTAATCACTGCCTTTGCACCTAGGACGATCTCCTCCACATCACGGGCTAGGCTGACAGCTCCCTCCTATTCGCCCTACAGCCGAGGATTTTCTATTCGATCTCCCTGCCGTTGGGCAAAAAGCACCTCCCCGCTAGGGGGAAGCTGTCATCCAGCACGAGCCCACCGGGGGGGCATTTTTTTTAATACCCCTGGGCACGGGAAAGGATCGGAGGGGGTCACCTGCCGTGAGTTTACTTCTCCCCGGTGACGTTTTCCCTCCCCGGTGTGCATTTCCGATTCGGTTTGGGATACACTATTTGTGGTAGGGATTGGCCAACGCTGAAAAATCGTGGCCTGTGCGATTCACTGGTCCCGATATGCGGTGCCATCATTCTGCACTATGCTCGCACAAGGTCGACGCAAACCGTCAACGGCCGCTGGGAGATCTCTCCCGTGCCCAGCGCTCCAACATCGGAACTCTAGGTTGGTATCAATATACGTGGTCCACTGAAAAGAAGACCCATTGTTAGCATTAGTTCCGGCACTGAGTCGACCTCAATGACCACAAACCTATCATAGCACTCCACTGCCCGAAAACAAACAAGTTCGGAGAATTAAATATAGTGCTTGGATAAGTTGTAAATCCACCGCAACTTCCCCTTATACTTATCCTTCTCACTGAGCTTCGTTCTAGTCTACAATTGGGAGCAGTGCGTATGATAACCCAAGGAGGAAAAAAAAAAAAATTCTCTATCTCGAACTAACTAACTACAGGTTATAGCTATTCTGGATACAACTTCAGCTTAGTGCTTTCTGCGTTGCATTCACCTGCCTTGTCCCCTCTTTGATTTGAGCTTGGTCGTATCATAGCAAGCTGCCGAGACACAATATAGGCGTACCTTATCACACTGAAGAATGTTTGTACCACCGTGGCCATTACATGCAAGTACACAAAAAAAAAGGAGAGGAGAAAATAAACGGCAGGGAGGCTATTATTTAGATGGGCACTCAGAGGAGCGCTGCTTTGTTTTTTTGTTCCTCCTCTTGACGCTTCCTCAACTCCGGTTTTTTAGTAATATACTTCTTTCCAGAGGACTAGTAAGGTATCATACCCCAGGAGACTCTTACAAACACTAGCACCACCACTACTGCTCCGGACGCTATAGGATATTGTTCCTCTCAACATAATGGCCAATTCCCAGCCTCCTTCAACCTACCATCACCACCAATATAAAAGAAAACGGCCCTTTATATATATATATATATCTACAGACACAAGAGGTTGTTAGCCTCTGTTTTTTCCCCCGAATACCACTTCACCCGACTCGTACACATCCGCCGGTCCCACTATCACACAGTCAGAATATAGTAGAACAAAATAGCAACGCTCTCCTTCTCCGGACTTTTTTCCCTCGGAATGCACTTAAAAATTGCCCCTACCCCCTACGGGCTACAATTCATTCATTCATTTTCCTTCTCTCAAGTGTTTTTCTATAGATGCAAAACGAATACTACAGTATTGTGGACCGGGACCGGACACACCCACACCGTATTACGCCAGTGCCTTCCAGGTGGTCCATTTAGTTCCGTGATAGGCCGCCTTTTCCCACGGTCTAATCTGGCTCTGCGCAGATGGAACCCTCATGTCCCGGAACTTGTCTCTTGTTCACCTCTCCCCTTCCCTCCCCCTCAAGCTAACAGATAGGATAGGATGGGGAAAAAAGAAAAGAAAAAGTTAAGCTATCAAGTTGTTGGAGGCACCGGCACTGCTAGAGTAAATCCACCTGCTCATCCAGTGAGCACCAATCGACACACTTGCTACCTTTTGGAGTAAAGAAAAAAAAAGCCCCAAGCAAGAGATAAGTCAAACGAAGTATTTCTATGCTCGAAAGGGCTACTCGTTTTCATTAAATTTTGCTTCTCAAGCCTACAGACAGAGATTCCACAGTGACCTTTATTTCGTAAAACCAGCTTTCCACCCCTTGACAAATGAATAGCATAACGGGATTGGCTTGGAGTGGCACATGCGTGTAGGGGAAATGGAAGGCAACTAAAGCAATAAAGCAAGGCTAGGGAAAGAGCAGAAGAGAAATAAAAAAATAAAAATAAAAAACGAAAACAACCCAAGGAAATACAGAATCAGTAATTTGTAGAAATGATAATCGCAAAAGCCGGGGTGGAGACTCCAATCCAATCAGATGCCACAAAATCTAGTCCGTCCCCTCTCTCGGCCACAAATTTGTTAATCTCAAGTCCCACACTCACTTTCATGAGGTTAGAACTTCCGTACCAGTCTTAATGCCAGTCCACCTTGCCACCCTTCTCACACCGTCTAATATTCCGTCGTTTTTCCCCCCCTCCTTTTCTCTCCGGCAGTCCTTCGAAGGGTTGCCGTCATAGCGGTTTCTATCAATGAGCCCCCTCATTCCCGCTCTTGATAGTGCACCCTCCGCACAACTGAAATGAGCAGGTGTTGCAACGTTTCATAGTCCTCTTATCTCTCTTGTTGCAAAGATCACACTTTGCGGTAGCCACGGTGATTTGCGTAAAGTCGTCAGCAGAGCAAGGCAGGCAAGGCTTTGACTTGATTGGTGGCATCTTGCCCGGGCACTTGGTTGGGCTGTTTGGGTGTGTAGTAGGAGCGAACGGGATCAGACGCTTTGTGTAAACGGCAAGCGAAGACAGCAGGATGCAATACCGGACGGCAGGTATTTGCTAATCTTGGTGTGCTGCAATGCACTACTTCCACCGCCAGTGCCTCTAGAATTGGACAGAGGATGCGGAAGACTCGCTGCTATTGGGCTAGAGGAGATTGTAAGTCAGTCAATCAAGTCGTAATCCGATCAATCGAGATGGGGATGCCTTGTTCTATGCTCTAGCCTTTTTATTGGAGGGTGTAAGAGAAAAATAAATAAATAAATAAATAAACCGGTATTTACCTCTATGAAACGAATGACACTTTGCAACCGTTTTTCCCAGAACCGCAGACCCAGCGTCTTGGTTTCAGCGCGTTGAGGATGAGTGTAGAGGGAGTAAACAAGAGGCGATGCTGCTGGAAGTGAGAATATATAGCTTGACGGGAGGGGGATTACTCTATCGTTTGCCATTGCCACACCTCCCTCCTCCCCCCCCCCCTTCCTACCTCTCCTCCTACTCCTAAGCCTACTCCCTCTCCCAGAAGTAGGGAAACCCTTCACAAATGGTAAGTATGAAAGAAACATCTAGGACCTGGTCTCGCAGTTGAGAAATGCACGGCTCCCTATCCCTACTAATCATAACACTCCAGTTCTTGAGAGAAATGTAGGGCATGTAGAGGGGTTCGCCTTGAGAATCCACAAGAAACCTCTTTCTTCGTGCCAAACTTTCGGATGTAGTGAGAGACGCAGCGGATAAGTGGAAATCCATGGTCAGGCCATGTGAAATGCGCTGTTGGTAAATCGAATTAGCCTGCCCCGACGATCTGGAACAAAGACCAGGCCCTCGGCGACTAGGCGGTGATCCCCATGTCAAGACCGGTGTGACCCCATTCCAACCTGGGAATACTTCAAGTATTATGATACTTTTGGCTTTTTTATTCTTCTTTTTCTTCTTCTTCCCCCTCTGCTTCCTCTTCCTCCGCTCCCTCCTCTCTCCTCCATTTCTCCCCTACCCCCCCTCCCCCTTCCGCCTCTCCCGACGCATGCGGAGGGAAATCTTTCGGATTCCGGCATTCGAAACACCCTGTCGGTGAAATACTTTCACCGGAGAACCAAATAACATGGCCACGGGGGAGAATGAGCGGGATGCGCGGTTTATGCGGAAGGGTTGAATGGTCCATCCCAAAGGCGTGACGAACCGACGGGTTTGCGCTCCCACAATCCCCGTTCCAGCGGCCAAATAGGATGCTTTGATAAAGGCAGCCCTAGTAATTGAGAGAGTTCGGACCGATACATGCATTGGAGGCTCAATTGTGCACGTATAACCTTCTGGATGGAAGTAAGAAAAGGGAAAAACGGGTCGACGGATCGTACAAAGAGGGAAAACAAGAGAATTTGGGTAGAAACAAGTTGCCTAGCCATTCGGACGACTTAGTGAACAGTTGAATTCAGCAGCTGACTCCGACCAATCCCGAGCGCGGCCCGCGGCAGGCAGACTTTGGTTGAGGAGCAAACAACAAAGGGGACGGGCGCTCAAGGGAGCTTCGAATTGGAGAAGCAGAAAGCGATGACTGCAGCGAGCGGAAGCGCCGATCTCAGGAACTGTGAAGTACTCTATGAGCGGAGCAGGAAAGGGGCTTTTGCGCAAGTCAAACTAAAATGCAGTATTAGCTCGGCGGTGTTTTTCAACCATTAGTTTTAATCCAATCGTAGTTTTTTTTTACCGAGATCCCTACGCACAAAGGTGCTGATCACAGGAAGGTTGTTTCAGCCCACCGACCACATAAGTTCAGACGAACCACTGCCGTGAGGTTTTCTACCATCCTATGCGCCCACCCGCTCATATGAGCTCAGTAATCCATACGACATGTGCAGGCCCGCCGGTCCATGTAGAAGGGCAAGGCGGAAGCCTCGGGATGTGGATAACCTATTGTTTGTGGGACGGACATTCGAGACCCTCGGGTGGGGCATAGCTTGCATGATAGCAATAGCGACATGGCAGAATTTGGCTACAAGCCCAAAAATGGCCAAGCGGAGAACAAGGCGCGGGGTGGCGGCAGGAAGAAAAGAAAAAAAGCAGCGATCTCCCAGTGGCGTGTTTCTCTGCATCTGTGTGGAGGGCCTCCGGTGGACATAAAATTACCAATCAGAGTGGAAGATTTTTATTTGACAAGACACACGAATATGTTTTGTTGAATTGAGATCAATTCTGTGGATCCATCGGAATTGGCTGCATCATAACTATGAGTGTGGTTGTTGTGATCGACTCTTTTTGAGATCACCCTGCTAATAACCTCCCCAAAATGCTCAACTCATGACTGCCGGAAGTTTCTAAAGCCATGGGCTTAGCTTCATGAGAGTCATGCCTGCTCTAACCTTTCTAGTGCCCAAACCCTGATTGCGAATTTTTATGTAACATTGAATCCTTCTGTAAGACGATGGCGCCTTGGTTAATTCGGATCTCCGGGGCGCACATATTGTGTATCATTTCTGAGTCTGACAGGCACACAATACCGAGCCATAATTACCAGACGCGGTAAGATAACCCCGATCAAACCACGTGTCGCAGTTCCCCAGGGCATCAGTTGCACTTTTGATCACGAGGAGCGCTGACATTCAGGGCATGGAGACTAACGAGTGAGGATCCATGAAGAGTACCCTATCAAGACCCCGAACGCCGACCGAGAGGCGTGAGTAATAGAAGCTGTGAGGGAGGCTCCGCCATTCTGCTTGTCAAAACTCTGAGACAAGTTGTATCTGCAAGCCTCTCCTTATTTCCCAAAGTCGGGCACCCACTCCGGTTCATCTTACCCACCCCCTAATTAGTTGCCGGGTTTATGCTCGTGATACGGAACACCTATCAGGAACGCGCGGTGTATATTCCTCAGTGGCGCCCCCCCCCCCCCCAACCTCCAACATCTCGACTTATACCGAACCCTATTAATCTTTAATTCGTACCCCCACCAAAAAGCGGATCTAGCCACTGTTTTGGGTTGATATCTCAGTTCATCAACCGGGCAGCCGCTCCGAGCATAGAGAATCGCAGGATGAGACCAGCGACCTGAATCACCAATGACTTAAATGTCGGTTTTCGGGATCTGAGACTTTATACCCCCAGGGAAGGCAAAGGCAAGAAGTGGGCGAACCAATTCCATGGGCCTAGATTCGTAATAAACTTGATATAATTCCAATGATTGCGGTTCAGACCGGCAACACAACATCCGCGTAGGATCGCAAATACAGTCTGTGGTTTCCCAAATGGAGAACATCTAGAGACACAATCCGCCCCGACGGTTCGGCGATGTTGAACCCTTTACGTATATCATCTTTTGGCTTCTGGTTCTGGAAATACGGGGTGTGAATCCCAGCCTAGGCTTGTTGAACACCTACCACGTGATATGCTGCTGTGTTAATTTCAGCTCTCAATGGTGTGCAGTCGGACACACCAAGCACCTTTCCGCCCTATTTCCCCTGCTGCACAACCCCTAAGTCTCTATGCTGGCTCCCGGAATTTGGCACGCATCAGACTGAACCTAAAGCAGCCACCCGATTAGGTGAAGTTAGCCCCCGAGTGAGAGAGCATGATGATAAATGAACTTTTTAGAGCACCTTTTTAGTAACACCATCAGCCCATACCCCTGAATTCAAACCGCCAGTAGCAATCAGTTACCTGTAGTTTTTTTCTTCCTTCCATGATTCCACACATGTATATATCTGATCAAACTTTATCGCATGTAGTGCTCGTACAGGACTCGCGTAGTCCAGGCCCTCATGGAATTCTCCAAACACAAATCAGACAAACCATTCATAAGCAATTTCAAAGTGAAAGATATCTCGGAAGAAGAAATTCAGTTACACTGCACGAGCATTGATGCACCAGCCAAGCCCTGATGCCGCAACCTGCCCATCACTGCGTGACCAGATCCTCGTAGCCTTTGGTTTGTTCAAGGCAGCCCGGGAATCGCCGGAAAGGGTTAGGGTTAATCTCAAAAATTCATATTCGCCCTAATCCCTTCGAGCCAAGATTACAATACCAGAGCGATGCCGGTAGGCGGACACCAGAACTTAAGACCTTTAACCAGCAGGCGCGACAGTATTTAAGACTCAAATGAGTAAGGATTCCAGCCTCCCTTCTCGAGACAAGCTGACATACCCAACCTATACCCGTGTGCGAGTGATCCGATGAAACACGTTTTCCCGCTAAGAGGTCAAAATAAAGTGTGGTTCAAGATCTTCCACAAAGCAGCCCTTCTAAGTAGCTATGTCCTTTAAATAAGTGGCAAATGTCTCGAAAAAAACTCACCGCGGCAAATATTTGTGAAAATCCTACCACTCGGGGCCACTCACTAGGAGAAGCTCTCGTACTGAGCTACACCCCCCTTTCGACCCTTGACGTGAAAACGGGTTTCACCAGGTTATGCTCTAACTGCCCGGAGTACCGGTACCAAACTCCCCCGTCCCGGCCCATGAAGAGGTTGGCCAATGTGAACAATGGTCCTGCTAGTAAAGAACTGGCATCCACTGTAGCGCCTCTCTCTAGAGTTGGTTGAAACCAATAGCTCTATGACCTTTGAACGATAGGGGCGAGGAAGACTACACTCTTCACAACAACCTTTCCGAAACAATTCGCATAAATTTTATCTAGAGGGTACGGTACCGGTATGTTGGCTCCGGGAATGGCCCCCCCTCATTGGGAACTAGTCCCGGCAGCTCACGAACCTCATTGGGAAAGTAGCCCACCTGTAGATTAACCTGCCTCTCCACGGACAGGAAGGAGAAACAACTCGTAATGAACACAGTCGCAAAAAAAAAAAGGACTAAACCAAGGTCTTAAAGTAGTAGGTGATTCCAGGCAACCTCAGTGTATTTGGAAAATTCGGCGGCTAATAGGGCAAAGTATTCCTTTCAATCGAAGCAAAGTTCAGCTATCATAAGCAAAAGTGCACCTCATCCAAACCGGAATTTCTATCCATCGTCAGTCCAACCTAGCAGGATAATACAAGAATTAGAATTACCAGCAGATCAAAACCGAGGGTCAGAAACCACGACCCGGCCCGATAAGCCCGTCCCCACCCCCAACACCAGCTACAGCACCAGCGGATATCCAGCCAGATCCGTCGGAAATCCCAGAGCACACGTAGGAAGGCGATACCCGGGAAGAAGGATAGCTGAATCTATATCTAAACGTGGTTAAATTCTCAGAGTTATTAGTATTGTTTCCCCGACAATCCCGTAGGTACCATCGACGAGATCCCGGATCATAGCTAACTTAACCTCAGCCCCGACTAACCATTATTCCCGAACCCAGTCTGGATTTCCGGTCCTTGATCGTAGGTCCTAGAGTAAACCATTCATCGAAATAACGATAAGGCAAACGTGCCAGTGGCTTTAGTTTGTTCTCCAGTGAATTTTCGACGGGTGTTGCTAACTCCTGCCACCTTCTCTGCAGGCGGTCTATCCGATGGTACCGGTATAACTGTACTCATACAAGTACTCGAGCGCATACCCGTGCTCGGGGGTTGACAAAAGTCGGGCACGTCTCCACATACAAGTAAAGAAGGGGTAATTACCGGTAGAGGAAGCTCGGTTGGGGGATAAAATAGTTGAGGGAAAGGAATCGGGTGCATTTTCGGCTGTACCCGAAAAACCCTCGTTTTTTGCACCCGAGTACCCGTTCCACCAGATGGAGTGATGTAACCTCGATACCAAAACCTTCAACCATCAGACTAAATGACTCTATTAAGTATCAAACCTCTTATATCATCTTCACACGCTCCAGCCCGCAATAAATTTGAATGAAAGCTCATACATATCGGTCGATAGGTTCCAGAGGCATAACCTCTCACTCCATGCGTCAAGTGTGTCCACTCTCCTCGGATGCCGTTATCCCTCTCCACTACCGTATCACAGCCATCCAAAGCAGCCCACCCACTATACTTTTCCTGGATCCGCACGGGGCTATTCCAAAAGAGGCACCCGTTCTGGGCCCGGCTGTCGGAGACACGAGTACCCCGCTTATGGCCTTGCGTGGCCGTTTGCTTCTCTAGTCTCAAAACCGATCTCCACCCAAAGCCACAACTTGCTCCACGACGAATGAAAAAACCCTCCAAGCGATTATTGAAAATACAATCCTCGGTCACCATGTCAGTTTACCGGATCGATTGGCCTCTCCGCCAGGTGCTTGCTCAATGCCGTCCCGGACTTCGCTTCGTACCTGCCCATAATCGTCTACACTGCCTTCACCTCAGACTTGTTGAACTGAGTGGTGTCCAGGTAGGCTTATGCGGTATATCGCCACAATCTTGAAGTCAAGGCACGGATACTTACAATGTGGCTCTATGGAGGTATTCGACTGGTGGGACGACCGGCCATACGGATCATTCGTCTACCAAAGTCCCAAATCCAAAACAGGTAGTGTTCGCAATGATGTGACTGAGTAGTTCATATTCGCAAAAATAATTACAGTATTACCAAGTCTCCTAGTATCATGACGGTGGAACAATTGAAACGGCTAAGGGACGGATTAAAGTATCAAGTAAAGTATGAGCTCAAGGGGGTTTTTGAAACAGCAATTCGTGACACATTCTTGGATCAGATGGCTTGGGGGGGGGGGGGGTGGATAGCTACGATATGTCATCGGTAGATGTTTACTACATCATACTAACACATTGGCCGGGTTATAATGAAAGTTCTCACCCACGACCGCTCCGTTGGAGAAAAATTGTTGGAAAAACTCGATGAGATGGAGTTTGAGACACCATGGTCCAAAATTCCAACGACTCAGATCTAGCTGGAGTTAAATAATAAGGAGCAGAGCAGGATGTTGGCTGCTAGGAATGGCGTTTAAGGCTCTGTTTGGCACAACACAAAACAAAAAGATTCAGCTTTTGTCGAAAACAGAGCATTTTCCACGATGGAATAAAAAAGCTTAGGAGCAGTTCGTCGATTCAAAGCGCGTTTTGGGCCGACATGAAGAGTTATAGAAGCAAGTTAACAGTTGTTAATGCGTGGTTAAGGGTATATTGAATCGGTCGCTTGGCATGGAAGCAGTTCCAAAATGGATTTTGAATTGATGAACTGCGCACTCCGAACAGCCTCAACATTTCGCGTTTATGGAAATGCTGGTGTTTGGAAGGTCCGGGGTTTATTTTATTTTATTTTCTCCTAGATATGTGACTAGCGTTTAGGGCATACCAGTACCGGTATATGAGATTGCATGAAAAAGAGGATATTACCCTAAGGCTGATAGGTTTACATGAAATACCGGCACAGCACTGAAAAATTCTGAGAAGGAAAACACTATAATAATTATTATAATGGTAATGTTGTGTGGTATGTATGATACCTACCAAACACCCCCCCCCCCAGAATTTTGGTTTAATTCAACAGAAAAGGCTGAGAATACGAGTATGTAAGTGTGAAAAGCTCAGCTTTTCTAACACGCCAAACAGGGCCTAACCCTCTTTATGCATTTGACGGCGTTACTCTGAAAAGTGGTTTTCAAGTTGGTGGCGGGGCTAAGGGTGGTCTCTTGCACCCGCTAGATGCATAAGGTAGGTTATTCCACTAGGGAACTTAAACTCATCCCCTACCGGTGCTCTTCCCCATATCTACAGTCTCTCCGGTCCTTCTAATTTTTATTAAACTCTCTTCCCCCTCCCATATTCACTGAATAACAATCACGACCACTATTCGACGCGCTATACCTAATCTTTTTTGATTTCCCCTTTGGCCCTTCTGCCTTCCGAATTGCGGGGGAAATTGATTTTCGCGTAACATACCGGTAATCCATTCCTTTACTCGTACTACACTTACAACCAGGGGTGGTTGGACCAGACGGACTGCAGGGGACTCTAGACTACCGTCTTATTAGTAGCCCCGGCCGTCCCCCATGGTCCCCAGCCATCACGCATAGGGCAACAGATCACCTCTTAACACGGTACCGGTATTCCACCGGCGAGATATCAAGAATTTATGCCAGTGTCCCTGGTATCAATACCGGTATTCAATCAAATGAAGGACCATGAATCAGCGCCCTCTCTTTCTTGCAGGGGGAGTTCATCCACGAGATCGACAGGGGAAGAAGATCAATCGAGTTCATCTTTATGGTGATCCAGGCAAAAGGGGGTGTGAATAACGGCCTTAACCACCTCTGGGGGCACGGGAGTTACCGGTATTGCATATGTGGGGGGCAGGTTAGGGCGCGATCCTCGATTGGATCGGTTGCCGTGCAAGTACTCGAGTAGCACTCGTTAGCAATAGTGAGGCGTGCCACTAGGATACCGGCAGAGTGACATTGGGAATGCCATCACTGGTGACCACCACCAGGGCTTACGCCAAATCACTGCAGCTTTCGCGCCGTGCACACCTTATGATACCTCGATTGAGTACTTGTACCGGTACGGTATTGACCCGCACCGTTTCGAGTTTGGACCCTTTCTTTTTTTCCCTCCATCAAATCTGAGGTCATTGCGCTGAGAGAGAGACAGCCCACCGCGTCCCCTTTCGAGCACAGAACGAGATGTCGCCCTCATCATCGACATCTTCTTCACTCTTTTGATTCTTTTATCGTGTCCCCGCAGAACGATTGGGACGAAACGCGTGCTTCGTTAATTGGGGGAGGAAACGAACGACTTTTCTCTTCCAGAAAGCGTTCAACGCATGCATTTCTCACGATCGTTCATTGGTTTCGCTCTTTGTTTCTTCCCTGAACCCCATTTCCTGGCTGGGATTGGTTCATTCCTTTGCACTTGTCTCGCTCGCTCATTCGTTGACCAATTAATCAATTGAGACCCCGAGCATGAAGCTCGGGACTGTGTCCTTTCTCCTGGCAGTGACTGCTGTCTTTTCAATCGGCGTTGAGGTTGAGGCGGCGGATGATGATAAGCCGAGTGGTTTGAATCCGATTAGCTACCCCCTGGGCGGGAATGTAAATGCGGGGAGCCCGGTGACGATAACATGGCAGGTATGTAGATTGTCGTCTCCCCAATCTGCTCCTACCCCCCTTGAATTGGCTTACTGATCTTCTTCCCAGCCAAGCACCCCGGGAACCGTCACGATACATGCATTGAAGGGTCCCCCGGATAATCTGAATGATCTTGGTCCTATCGTGGGTCAGTGAAATTGTTGACTGGAATGGACCCCCTTTTGGCGATGTGGAGGCTGACAGGTCTTAGCCAAAATTTCCAATTCGGGATCTTTTGTTTGGAATGTTCCAAAGACTTTTGAAGATTCGGCAACCATGGGTGCCGGTAACAAGTATGGGCTCAAGATTATAGACGACGCAACTGGAAAGTTTGAGTATAGTCCACCGTTTGACATGACTGTTCCTGGATCGACGTTTGGCGATACGGCAGCGGGTGCTAAGACGAGTTCCGAAGTTCACATTACGACCGCTGCCAAGGAAAGTGCATCTACTATTGCTCCTGCCTCCATCTCCGCCTCTGCCACAAAAGAAACATCAGATGTCGAATCTAGGTCCACCGGGACCACCGAACCGACAGAATCCTCCGCAGGCGGAATCCTAGGCGGTGGTGGCGGCGGTGGCAGGTTCAACCTCAAAAAGTTGCCCGACCTCGGTCTAATATTTGCCGCATCCGGCGCTGGCGTCGCCGGAATTATAATAATAACAGTTATAGCTGTTGTCTGGGCTAGGATCCGTAGGGATAGGAAGAAAGCAGGATACTACAATCCCAAGTCCTTCCGAGACAGGCGTTCACACCTCGAGGCCGAAACCCCGATCATAAGAGCTCACCACAGACGTATGTCTTCAACCTCATCCTTCGGGGATGGCGCTCGAGCTTCGGAGGTATTCTCGATGCATAACCGCTCCCCACCACCACCACCACCACCACCACTGATGCCCACTGCTCCACCACTGCTTCGGAACCCCCCACCGCGACTCGGTCCACCATTGGTCCCTCCCGGACCATCCCCACCGTCAGGGCCGCAGGCCAGACAAATCCCACTGTCGCCACCGCCGCCAATATCGCCGTTACCAACCGCGCTCTTGACGCCCCGGAACCCATCATATTCCGTCGACTTCCCGTTCCCGAGCCAGCCGTGTGCGCCCTACGCCCCGCGAGTGCACACACCCGCGGGAGCAAACTTTGAAACGCACGCCTTATAGGAATTTGGGGTGGCCGGCTCTCCGTTATCCACGGATTTGAGTCAGTCACCCCCACCACCATCGTACGAGGCGGTAGAAAGAGAGAAGGATAAGCGCGCAGCGGCGAGATCTTCGAATTGGAGTCTAATGAGCTATTACGATTACTACTTTCGATGAGCGGATCGAGACCTCGCTGTCCTGCCCTCCCCCGGCCGGACGCGGACGGAAGTGGATAGGCGCAGGATAAATAGATAGGTATCATACATAAACCAATGTTTGATGGGGGATTTGTATCATATCATTTAGTTTCATACTTATTACACCATCGCACACATGCATACACACATGCATCCAGACGGACAGACACATACAACATTGAATCTTTGTACATTCATATTTTTCATTTCATTTTATCTATTTATTTTTTCGAAAGGGAGGGAAAAACATTGGTGCCGGGGCGCTTTTGTCGCTCTTTTCTTCCTCCACATCTCGTCACCATCATCACCGTCATGAGCATAGTCACGGATTAGAAAAAAAAAACCCCCCAGGGTGTTGACCTCTTTTTTTTCTTTTCTTTTTTTTCTCCTCCCCTTTCTTTTCTTTGTAGAGAAATTACTGGTCAAGTGCTGGAAGTCGTGCAGTCTTTTCTTTCCTCTTCATTCGTTTTTTTTCCTATTTTCTGTTTTTTATTTTCTATTTCGTTGGTTCGCCGGTTTGTTCACGGGTGTTCCCCCTTCCAATCCGTTTCCTGCCTTACCTCGGGCGGGCGGCAGGCGGGCCTTTGACCATGATGGAAGTAATAGGTAATCGGTAGTATAATAATATTATTATATAGTTGTGGTAATTGTTAATCGGTCGGTGGGGAATCTCGTTCTCTCGATCTCCCTCAACACTATGGTTACACGATCGCAAATGTTAACTAGACTACCGTGGGCGCATGATACCGAAACTGAAACCGTACGGTGATTGTATGTCTGTCCTCGTTTTATGGATTTCTGGTTGCGGTGGGTATTATACATACCCGCATCGTATCACGGTCCGGTTAACTAACGTTGATGCTCCATTTGGTTTTTGTTTATACACTCTTGATTTTTTTTCTTTTTTCCGACTTTTCCCGGTTCCTACCGCGGAACCCCCGGGTTGGTTAAATACAGTCGACAGCAATGATGGAAAGAAAGAAAGAAAGAAAGAATTGTCGTGACCCCAACCGTGACATCGTGTCATAAGCCAAGAAACAGGTTCGTGCCCATCCCCCCGCTAGAATACGAACTACCTCCCGCCTCCGGTTTATACGCAGTCGACACCTTCCCCGCCTCGGACCCTCCCCCACCAACGGGCTTATACCCAGAATTCCCGCCCATCCCCATAAGTCCGATCCCCGCACCGTCGCCGGCGGGGGTATACTCATGTCTGGATTTCCTCCTGACACTGTACGCGAGCCAAAAAGAGGCCACATGCATTATCCAACCCAGCGCCGAGAAGGCGAGGAGGACCTTGTAAAGGTGGCAGACGACGGTGTAGTCTCCAAAGTTTTCGCTCGAACACTCTGTCACCGTTGTGCTCCCCAAGGCGCGTGCCAGGTAGCCGAACACGAAAGCCCAGAGTATGGAGATGAGGATGTCGGGTATCAGGACCAGCATCGTCGGGAGGGAGCGGCAGCAGAGGAGGATGAAGGATACGAGGACGTTTAACATTGTAATGGAACCCTATGGGGACAGGGTTGGTTAGCGTGTATGGGGATGGAGATGGAGATGGAGATGGGGGTAGGGGGAGGTCATCATACTATCACGTCTAGAACGACGAGTTCGCGTGGAATGCCTAGATCTTCCCTCATCAAGTGGTATGTGAAAAACCCGGTGATCCCGACGACCACCACCGCCGAGATGAGTTGTATTAGGCGGAGAGTTATCAGCCAGCCCTTTGGCCATTGAGGGGGTTGTTTTCTGAACGCCATAATGTATTTTTTTTTTCTTTTCAACCGGCAGTTGCACCAGAATGAATGGATTAATGGAGGAGAGGAGGGAGACCAGGAAGCGCGGAAGTTATAAATCCTGAATCAATTGAGAAAACGAAAGGGCTCCAACCCCGCCCACGTCCTCAGGCTGCACCTACAGTAAATTTAACCATTCTCCTAAGAGCTGAAAGATCGAAACAAGTTACCACAATATCACAGAAAAAGCAAAAACCCCCCACCCCTCCTCCCGCCAACCGTTGGAGAGCTGAGTTGAGTTTGAGCGATTGACACCGTGGCAGGTGCAGAAAACAAACACCTTATTTCCACGTTGAGTTAGGAAATTTCCCCGCTAGCAGGCGGGCAAGCAAGCAAAGTCCTTTTGGTTCTTCCCCCCACTTCGTACGGCTGAGTCGCACGAGGAGTTAATGCCCAGGAGTGTATGTGGGAAGGTTAGGCCAGGTAGTCTGACTTGCTAGCCAATGAGAGAATGTGTACTCGAGTAGTAAAACAACGGCGGGGGGGAGGAGGGGCGAGGGGGAATCAAGAGAGATGGAAAGTGCAGTTTACAGTTTGTAAAGTCATGCCGGGAGAATGATATGTTGGGGGATAAGGTAAGAATGTACGGGGCGGGATTGCGAAATACGCCGCGTCTTAGTAAGGTTCATTGCATGCAAGGTTACCGCGATAATCATCAGCATAATCCACGCGGACAGAGCGTGGTTGGAAGCTGGGTATTCTGAGGACCACTTGTGCGTACCCGTGTTCCCGACGTACTGTACCACCCCGGGAGGTGAGCTTTGGTACAAGTGTGATACCATACCAAGAATTCTGTAGTCGTGGTGCTTGTTCCGGGAATGAGGTACAGTACCTATGTTCTCATGGTGTATTCGGAATTGAGTATCTATAAAGGGTGTTTTAGGGCTAGTAGAAGTATTACTAAAATAGAATCACAATATCATGACATTGTAATACATTCATGTTGCCTGATTGAAGTCGCCTTTTATTTTTATTTTTTTTGGTAGGTCACCAGAAAAAAGGGACAGGGTTGACTTTCAATCTGGCTACATGAGTAGGTGACCGAGAAATTTCGTATTGGATCCTGACTTAAATAGCTATTTTCATACCTTCATTGGGATGATATATTAGGACTAGCGTCCATACTGCTAACATCTGGCTTCGAATACACGATGGAGATACAAGTACTGTACGGTACTGAATTATACCCGTACTGGACGGCAGGGAGGCTATATTTGGTGTAGCGTGCAGATACCGTACGGACAGGATTGTTACCGTATCAGTACCGTGTATCTTTAACCGTTGTTCTTGGGCAGCCCTACCTGTGCCCATCGCGTGGGACAAAGTATAATACTTGTACGGTAAAAAATCTCCAGAATCCGCTAATGTACCCCAGTTCACTCGCTAATCTCGTGGCCACGAGACAATCGCTCCTGAGGAGGATTAGTGCCCTCTAGACACGGTATAGCCTAAGCACCCTGACTGTGTTGGATCTCACTAACTCGATTTCTCAATTCCGTTAACTTGCCCGACTACCGGTACTTGTAATCCTATCATGGGCTGACGTAGTGATTTGTAGGGACATCCGATACCTGCACCCACGGAGATGGCGAATTCTAAGGATTCTTACTGTACAGTACCAAGCGAGATGTTTTCGTCCAAGACGGGGGGGGGATTCTGCTGGTTAGCTACCCCTGTCTTGTAGAATGCATCTCTGGTACGACTGCTGTACCTGTACTCGCACTATCTATAACCAAACTAATCTACAAGTAACCAGACCACCCTTCTAGGGGCCCAGGCCATGGATGGCTATGATGGGTCTCACCCTGCAGCGCACCTGTCACTTTCGATTCGGTTTCTAAGTTAGTTACGGCAATGCGGGCTAGGATTGGCCGACGGGCAGGCATTGGGACTAGCTCCCGCCTACGGGAGGCGGCACTATGAGTACGGTACTGGTATTATGGTCGGTGATATTATCCGGTTTTTCGCCAAGAACGGAATTGCTTTGAGCTGAAATTCAGCTCTTCTAACAGCCAAATCGTCCAATAGGGTTAGCGATGAATACACCCTCGTCATAAAATAAATTGGGCCATTGAGGAGCACCACGCGCCGCAGGGTTGTCATGCCCGATATACTTGGCCGCTCCAAAGGTATGGTATCAAGAAATCTTGGCGATTGAGAGGCCTACATTATAGCCGGGTTTCGGGATACTTGTGGGATGGGCAAGTACGAGTACAAGTAAGTTACTCTTCCTTATTTCTGTGGGCCTTGCTTTCGACCGAGTAAGGGTACAGTATTAGGTGAGAAACATGGCCTTTGTAGGCATCGATTTGTAACCAAGCCGGTAGGTTTCAGCTATCCAATAAACTGCAGTCGTGTACCGTTTACGTGGAGATACCGTATTCTGTCACGATGCCAAAAGCCGGACCCTTCTTGATGGGCGATTTCCACACGCAGCGCACAGCCACATAGTTTAGACGCCTAAAACAGTCCTTGTTTTACCTGGGAGCATCGCATGGTTCTAGTATTATAAATGCAAGAGCCATTTCCTTTCCCAATTCTCGCTCAATCAAGAAATACGAGTAGAGTTGATGGAGGTGAAGAAAGGTAAAACCTGGGCAAGGCAGGTAGCTCTAGGAACGGTTTCCCCCCAACCATACTCGAGCGCTTTGCCAGGATGTGTTCGGCGTCAATTCCATAGTATGGTTTCGGTTCGTCAAACGGCGCTGAGTTCGGATACCCAAACTTGGTCCAAGCATAAACACCGCCCTTCTTGGCGAAAACTTGGATAGCATGATAGCTGAAAAGGATGATAAGCCAGGTTTCGTATGGAGCGTGGCACTGTGCATGAACCAGGTAGTGAGTATCATAAAAGTGCGGCGGTCACTCGAGTGCAACAAATACTGCATCCCTACGCTGCGAGGGGCAATGCCTCGGTCTGGGCAGGATTACTTATATTGCACGGCCATCGTATCGTATTCGGGTGCTGAATACTGAGGATTCAAATTAAACATTACTGGTACTTGCGTATGATACTCGAGTGGTAAAATACTGTACTGTACAATGATAATATGCAACTGCAGAGCTCCCCATTGTACCAAACTACACCTAGATCCACCCCCTTCCCTACAAATCAAATCACATAGTCTATGTATGGCAACATCCAAAATCTCACAACCTTAACCCGACGGCTACCGCATCCTTCCTCTTCCCACGAGCTGAAAGCCAACCATAAATCTTGCACCTAACTTATGGTACGAGTACGGTACAGCAGCTCTGAACCACTCGCTACTCGAGTGCACTACACCACCTATTAAATTTAAATCCTATCGTGGGACACCCTCAGCTTCCTCCCCCCCCTCCACTCCTCCTCGCTCCGCTTCCCTCCGCTTCCCTCCGCTTCCCTCCTGTGCAAGTAAGCACCATCATACCAAAGTGTAAATCTGTGCACGGCCCCATGAAAATAACTGTAGGGTGGTGGTGGTCAAAGAAAAGGGCACTTGTGATTATCAAGCGATCAAACTGACGAACCAGATTGTTCGGATAAAGTGTTGTTCCATGCACACTTGAGAATCTATAATCCTATGATATGCTATCATTCGTGCTTCTTAGCCAAGATTTAGCACCCCATTTGTCCAAGCTCGTGGCACCGGTTCTTTTCCACCAAAGGGGGTATGGTCCGTTAGAAGTGTGGAACGAGTGTAGAGGCCTATTATAAGTTACAGTAACTTAACTGCCGTATTGGAGCTACCGGTAGACCATACGGATGGCGGCATACGCTGTTTTCCACAGAAGAGTTAGACCCTCATACTCGTAAACTCTGCCCCTTCAGCGGAGGAGAATTTGTGCCACCCACTAGGGCCGGTGGGGCGTCAAGCCTTGGTCGAGGTGTTCTGATCATGACCCTTCCAATAAACGCTTCTGACTCGGGAGGAGGTGTTGGAGGGTTGTTCGGATTAGGTGATGTTAGTACCATTTTAGGTAAAAGGCGAGCTAGACCGTGTCTCCGTCAATGCGGGCGGAGGGATATAATACAAGCTGGTACTACTCGTACACTTATTTTTAGCATTGGAAAATCCAGACCCATTTTGTCGTGCACACCACCTGTCAAAGACATGGTGACCGGAGGGAAGAGAAAAATCGATTGCGTGGCCTGGGGAGTTGGAAACCACCTTGTTGTACTCAGGCACTGTAGGGTACAGGTATCATACGATGCGGGATTGCTCATGTTTTATTGCTCTATTGTGTTGTAGTGCCATGTCATAGGTGTTTATGTATCATGATAGTTGAGGATAAGGATATTGTACAGTACGAGTACAGTATAAAATACGCAAGTACAGTATATTCGGCACGAGGAGGCAAGTCAGGTCTTGACTCGACCTTAATAGCCCAGTGATACGGTAGTGCTTTGGTTGTGCATTGGGAGAGCAACAGCATTCCGAGAAAGAGCTCCCGCAAGAAAGAAAATGAATATGAAATGGTGTGAAAAGTAGGGATATCATGACATCAAAAATTATTTTTTGTGCCCAAAGCATCATCACCAAACTCCAGCCAGAAGAAGAATTTGTAACAGAAGAAAGCAAAAAAAAGGAAAGGGAAAAAAAAAGAATAGAACATGAAGATAGTTATAATGTTGAAAAGACAAGCGCGAAGCCTGAAGAAAAAAGAAAAGAAAAAAAAGTAACTAAGCCAAATTCCACAAATTCAGGAAATTCATCCGTCTCATAATCTCCGCGTCCCCCTTCCGGTCCGACAACTCCTTCATCCTTCGGCTATCGGAACCCATGAGGACTTCATCATCCCCTTTGTCCCAAATGCCTGGAATATCCGCCGGTTCTTCACCTTTTGAGATCGCCTTGAGAAGGATTTCTATGTTGGCTTTGACACCGGAGGTGCGTTCGACGGCTTGGATCACTTCGGATCCCGGGAGGCCGAATTTCTTTTCGCAGTAGTCAAGGTAGCGATGCATCTCCTCGATCCCAGCCTTGTCTGTTTCCGTGGCGGTTTTACTCGCAGATTCCGGCACTTTTGCTCCGGAGGCCTTGGACCCGGGGGTATCGACGCGGGCAAGGGCGGTGGACTTTGCGGGCTTGCTGGGCACTTGCTCATCATCTTCTAGCCATGGAAAACCAAAATTCATCTCCGTTGAAAATGCTTCTTGGTCAATCTCGGCGTTGAAGATGGCCTGAGTGCTCATATTCTCGTAGGAGAGTCTTGACTTCCTGGTCTTGGGAGACTTGGCTAGAGTGGACTTGGGTGGCGTCGGCTTGGAAGGTGGCTTTTTGTCTGGGGTTGGTCCCTTGGGTGACTTGGCCGGAGTTTCGGATATTTTGACGATTTGGCCCGCTTTTGTGGGCTTTCCCGCGGCCTTTTTGACAGGAGTTTTGACCACCTCGACCAAAGCTTTCGAGGTTGACACAGAAACGCCTTCTACAGACTTCTCCGCACTTGTTGGAACGGGCTCACCCAATTCAATTGACGGCTGACGTCTATGCCGAGGTGACGGATCAGGGGTAGATGGTACTTCTGATATGGAAGCGTATCCCTTCCTCTGCCTCTTAGCAGTTTGATTGACTCCGGGCGTTTGCCCATCGTCGGCATGCTTGCGTTTCTGGGGAGGGGTTTGGTTTTTAGGTGTTTGGGGCTTAGCTGACAGAGCGGTTTCCCCCGATGTAGCTAATTGGGAAGTAGCCGAATTAATAACTACTCTCCATTGGGGCAGTTTTGCGGCCACCCGCTCAGGCTCAAGCATGACGGGGGCAGTGAGACCATGATTACCTGGTAATCTTCGCCTTGCAGGTGTAGAACTAGTGACAGGCGACCCTGCATCCTTCTCAGGACCTGGGTATCGTGGCTTCACATCCTTCTTCGATGGTTCACTTGAACGAGATTCCAGCTGTATCGGGCTTTGTAACTGTAAGCTCTTGGAGCTACGGAAAGACGCAGCGGTCCCTCGCTCCTCTTGGGGCGCTCTCGACTTATTGTCCAACTTCCGGAGCTCAGGAAGGATAACGCCGTAAAAGCAGGCGCTCCACTCCTGCCGGGTATGGGTGGGATGCTAGGGAAAAAAATCATTAGTTCACAATATCGAGCCTAAGCAATGGTATTAGATCGAAAAGGTTAATAAAAATACCTCCCGGCTTAGCGACTTGAATATCTTCATCGGTTGATCCGATAAATTGATCTCCTCCGCCTTATTCATCAGCAATTTCTTATCAGCAGCGGTAAAGCTACTAAAGAGTTCACTGTCGCTCTCGCTATCACCATCGGTGTCGTCCTCCTCTTTGGCAGGGATTGCTTTCAGCGATTCTCGAGTCATGGGAGGTGACTCGGGCTCGGGCTTCGGCTCGGATGATTCTTGGAGCACAGGTCCATTGGGCATGATTTTAGAGAGGTGGTCCACCCACCGGCCGCGCCAGCTGTGCATGGTATGGTGTGGATACTAGAGTGAAGCGTGAGCAAGGCAAAAGGCTAGCATAAATATCGAACCAAGGGCATACTTCGTCGGCTAACTTATAGTATATGGCATTGCCGGCCAGCTTGACGCCTGGCACACTGATGGCTCGGAGGAGGATATCGTCATCTTCCTGGGTGAAGGGAGTCCGTCTGGGAATAAATGTTAAAAATCGGGTATGCAGACAAATGGTTTCTAATATCCTACCCAGATTTTCCGGGCTTTGCAATCTTTGGTTGGGATAATGAGCCGGACGGAACCCTCTTTTCCTGCGCAACGACTCGGTGGTCTTCCAAATTGACAAGCTTGCGTTCCTTGAGACAGGCGTCAATGTATTTGAAAGAATATCTAGGACGCGCTTACATTAGTCGATTTTCCCCAATTTTTTTAGGGCTACGGTTAAGATGACACGAACAATTTTTCGTTCTGTGGCATCTCTTTTTTTAAATGGTCAACCAGACAAATTTCGGCATCCTTTTCGCTGGTGACAACAACACCGCCATTCGCCTAGATTTCGCAACGCAGGCTGGTTAATATAAGGGTGCAAGGAATATGCGTGGGGACGGTATTCACACATGGATGAGGTTTTTGTAGCTTTGGCGAGCGGGAACTAGTAACGAGAGCCAGAACTTGGTGCCCTCAAAGAGACTACCGTGCAGAGGGGCGGAAAGATTTCCCTCCTGTATTGTGGCCATCGAGTCGTTCGCGGGTGTTGAAGGGTTCTGTCGATGGTACCGGTAGGTGGGGGGCGAGCGATGAGTGGATGTAGAGGGGAAGTCGGGGTTTGGGACGCGTTGATAGACTGATGTGTGGGATGACGCGACTTGATGTGGCTGGAGTGTCACACCGTCACTCGGTTCGCTTAGGGTTTGGGGAGAACCATCTCGAGTTAACAAATGGGTGTGTGGCGTTCATAATGGATCTGGACGCCACCACCTTTGGAGATTAGACTACCGTACTCGTACGGGCATGGGGCACGATTACTGGTACCTTACGCATGTTGATCTCCCAGTTTTTATCCTGTTAATAATAATCTAAGTAATCAACACGAGTTTCTACCGAGTCCCTTCAGATGAGGCGGGATGAGGCTCCACATCGACGTCAGGCGACATGAACGGTTGCAGTGTGTCCACATCGGAGCCAGAAAAGTTGCGTATCTCTCCTTTTTGCCCTTCGTCCCTTGTAAACCCCATCGCCAGAAAGAACTGACTCGCCTCACCTTCACCTTTCCTCTTCCAGTACAGCGGAGCTTGTCCAAGTGCTAATGCTATTGCAGGCGAACTTTCATCCTTTGTGCTTTCTACCCTCATCCTGACCCCCTTCTCGGGGATTTCTTGCTTTCTGCGGCGTGAGGAGCGAGAGTGTAGAAGTGTTTACGGCATATAAGGTACCTCATCGGTACGCAAACTCCGCCTTACCACACGTTGGAGTGGGCCCAATTATCATTAAGCCGCAGCCCCTTAATAAAGGACAGATTGACACTGGTTCTTGCGAGCTTCTCGGCTCTCCGGCTACCGTACCCTCCCTGTCTCCCATACCGACACCTTGTTCTGTTCCCTCCAGTTGCCCACCTTTCGAGAACTCTGAGTTAAAGGCGGGTGCAGCGGTGTGGCGCTTACACAAATATTTGAATCCTAAAACACTATTTCTCCGGAGATGGGTATAGTCCGGCAGGTCGGGTTGGTGATATTGGGGATATCCTTCTTCACTTTTATTGCACTCTTTGGGCACGTTCCGAGATTGAGGTGACATCCCTACCCCGAGTTTTTGCTCCATTGTTCGTTCTTTGTGCGGTTGGGTACCGGTCGTTCTGGACCCGTGGTTTTTCTTTTTCTCTTTTCCGACCCTGCCCTTTTTCCACAGCATTCCTTTCTCGAACACGATCCTGTGCCGTACCAATAGTCTGCTTTCATGGGTGGATTGGTTTCTAACCCTGGTTGGCGCGCCAAGGTCCACTCCCATAGGTTGGATAAACCGATTCATGTGGGGCATCCTCCCGAGATGGCTTTCCTATCTCGATAGAAGATTTACGGGTGGTTACATTGGCCCTTTAGTCTCTGGGGTCGGCAAATACCTGATGCACGAAAAACACCCCGTGGTAATGGTGAGAAACTTATCAAACTTTTGTCTATATGTTTGTAATGGTCAGAGTCTGATAGGGGCACTTTGTAGGCATTCTACCTCACTCTTGTGTCGGGGGGATTGTACATGTTTGTCAAAGATGGCTGGCAATACCTCCCGCTGATTCACAAGTTATTCCTCCCTTCCGTCCCTGAGCGCTTGGAATCTAACATCATTCAGGATTTTTGTCCCCGTTGTCGGTATACTACCGTACATTACCATGTACCATGCTGCCAACTCCGATCCTGGCTTCGTGACTCCCGAAAACCACGAACGCGCGTTACGGTCCTATCCATACGACCATGTGAATTTCCGTCCAGGGGTGATTTGTAGGACCTGCCACCTCCGGAAACCCGCGAGATCGAAACATTGCTCAACATGTTTGTACCCTTCAAATCATAGCATTTCCCGTTCTAACCCCGTGCAGGCAAACATTGTATAGCTAAGCACGATCATCACTGCGTAGTTATCCGCTGTCAAATTGTCTGCTGATAGCTAACTAGCGGTAGGTGTGGATCAACAACTGTGTCGGACAACTCAACATACGACACTTTATTTTCTTTTTGGGAGCAACTGATGTCCTTCTGACATATGGCGTTTATCTCACCTTTGATATTCTTCAAAACGTGTTCATGCACCGAGCAGTCATACCTTCTAATGTACCGTTGTCAAGTCTTCCCTGGTCAATATACATGCACCTCCTGGGGATCATTATAGTCGAGGAAATTTACATTGGCGCAGTATTCCTCCTGGCGTCACTAACCGGAATCCTTAGTTACGCCTTCACAATATACCATCTGTTTCTCCCCCTTGCCCTCCCTGCGCGTCCCTGCTAACCTCAACTAGCTACCTAATATGGGCCGGCACAACCACTAACGAAACTATGAAATGGTCCGATTGGCAAGACGATATCAAAAATGGCGACATCCTAATAGCGGAGCCAGAAGAGGACCCACCATGTGCCGAAGATAGTGAGTACGACGAAGATGAACTCTGCCGGCACTGGCCGAAACGTACAACTCAGCTGTTCTACCGCCGGGACCCTGAGAACGCGATAGACTTACCTCGCGGCTTTTTGTGGCGTAGAGTCGAGTCCCTAAGCGAAATAGATAATGTATACGATTTGGGGTGGAGTAAGAATTTCGAAGACGTGTTTTGGCCCCAGAAGTTATAAATTTTTATTATTTCTTCTTTATTTCGCTACTCGGGCTGATCGACTGTGGGTAGTTGTTGGGGTTATTATGACTTCCGGAGTTTGCGTGGAATTGGATAAATCAATTTAATCATGGTCCATCACTCGGCAGTAAAAGAGGCCCCTCAAAAGTGATCCGCCAAGTGCAGTCCTCCTCAAAGTTAGATTGTGCCTTATTGAGCGTAGTAACCCTCGGGTGGGCCTATCCGAGAATAGCATAGTGGTATGGGATTTTTGTATAAGTATACAGGGCGAATGCAGTGTCGATGGCGGTGGCTACAATCTACTCTCCCCTGCTCAAGTCTCCCGAAACACCCCCTCAGACTTATTCAGGGCGTATAATGTCTAGATGGTGCATCCAATTACCGGTGCTACGACATGTTCGTGCACGGCGGTGTGCAATCTGGCACAGGTAGAGGTGCATCGGTAGTTACGGGGGCGATACCGGTACTGGGTGGGCGTATTTTAGGTGCATCAATTCTGACTACCGACCTATATAGCCTTGGGAGTGTGGTTACTACCCATATTTCCCTGTGGCTTTGAGACTGCCGTCAAATTTGCTTCGGTATTCTTCCTCAAAGCCTAGCGCAGGATATACCTATCGGTTAGATCAACTAAGATCTAAGACGGAGAATCTACTAGGGGACGCTATAAAAATCAGGTAGTAGCCTACACAGTGCGCCAATCCTCATGGCTAGGAGGACTCTCCAGAAGCGAACTAACAACCAGCACCGGAAATATTCACGTGCTCCTTCCAAGCCGTGACACGCTCTTATCCGGGGTTAGAACATGTTCAGAGGGGGGAAGGGTGGGGACAGCCAAGTAGCCAAACCCTGACTTTGTGCCAGGAGGCCGTTCCCCCTCCGCCCTCACCATCCTACCCTCGTCCCACTTGGGGCGTGATCCTGTTTTTTTTAATTCCGTCTTGACGAACCAACGAATGGCCTTGAGGAGGGCGGAGCTCGAAAACCTGGGAAACCGAGTCTACTTGGGCCCTAACGGTGTGCTCGTAGGTCATTGCCTAGGCGGTGTTATAAGAGTTATGTAAAATTAGGAATTGGGTTCCCAAGGTTGGGGGGGGGGAAGTGGAGCGTGGAGAAAAAACTGACCGGGACGGGAACTAGTAAGTATTCTCGGATGGGGGTCATTGCCTCGTGGAGGTAAATAGGTTAAAGTTAGACTATTGAAATTGAGGTAGTTTGTTCTGACTTTCTCCCTCCTTCTATAGCCAGTATAGTCAAATAAATACATTCCCGATGTTCAGCCTCCTCCAGGGTCAGTATTATGGTGGAAATACCAACAGGTCTTTCGATCACTGCATCCTCCTATCAGCGCTCGAAAAGACCTCTCCGGGTCCGGTGGCCCCGGGCGGGTTTCCAAGAAACCGTGCTAGAATAGTCCGGGCTATAGTCAATAAGCTGTTGAGAAGCTGTTCTAAGGTCTCTTGGAGGTTCGAGAAATGTTGGGGTCATCCGCTGATTGTTATCGGGAGCGGTGGTGGTGAGAGAGAGGGGAATAATCCCCGGGGCTTTCCCTTCGGTATTGTGTGATGTATCCGCGTACGGATAGGAGCTAGTATGGTACTAGAGAGCCATACAGAGTGTGCCTGTCCCGAGTTTTTCATGTTGAGCAAGAAAACGCCTGCGATTGCTTTCCTTTCCGTACCACCAGCCTGTTTTCTTTCTCTCTTTTTCTTTCCCCCATAATCCTAGGACTAATAAACCAAGGCTGGATTAGACCACAATTTACAGTCCATCAAACTTATTCCTATAATTCTCGAGGAGCACAGTGTTAAGAAGGGCGATCCCTGCACAAAGTGGGGCATCATCTCACTGTAGCATTGGCTGGACAATAAATGAACCTCTGTGGGCTATGATACCAGTTTCTACAGGAGACTAGGAGGGACCGTGGAAGAAGGGCATCTACAGGGTTAGCAGCGATGCCCAGTGACTTGTTGAAGCATAGGTTGCCAGAGGCGAGGGATACTTGAATGCGGATGAGGGGTTGGTTGTTCGGTAGCAGGAGTTTTCCATTATTATTATTTTCATCATTTTCCTTCCAAGGGGCGTCTACCCTATGTATGATACCAGTAACTAGTGTGTCATTTTCCCATTCGAGTTAAGAGTGTTGTTTGTGGCTTTTTCATGACAGGAAAAGATACTGAGAAGATCTACTGTATAAATACTAGCCATCATGTAAAATCACTCGTTTCAATGAGCTCAAGCTTGGAAATGTCGAAATCGAAGTTAGTGTTATAAGGGGCGGCCCCCCCTACCAGTTACATACAGGTTCGGCAGGTTTCTCTGAAAGATTATGCGCCCCGTGGAGACGTGCATTCCAAGATATTGAGGGGATCAATAGTCTTGCCCTCTGTTCTTCAGCTAAATGACATGGCCAAAAGCCCCACCAACGACCGGACGGATAAGGGAGCCAGGACCCACTCCCGTCCCCCCTCTGAAGGCGCCGACGACCCTGTTGCGAACACTGGTCGCACGAGTGGGTGGGTGGGTGGGTGTCGATTGCATAGGCGGGTATATCGCCAGAAATGAGAAAACATTACCCGAGTAATGTCGGTTGGAATATACCCCGCCGTCGCCCAATTCGCGCGATAATTTCTCCGGGAGGAGGAAGGATTTAGGAGCGCCCAGGCCCCTGGCCAGCTCTTTTGTTTGTATGTACTATATGAATTCGGTGGGAGAGCTCTTGGATCAAGATTTTCCTAAACTGTGATAGTCCAGATGGGGTTGGACGCCTGCTAACCGTTTCTCGCTCTTAGAGTGTTAATGGATTGGATGGGTACGTGCACTTGGTTAATTCTACATTCTTGGCTTAACTTATCAGTTGCGTGCGTTTACCAACGTTTCTTGAATTTAGTGGTCGGGTGGAGAGGCGGGGAGAATTGAGAGAGGAGACGGGAGTAGAAGTCCTTGCAATTCAGTGTCTCCGCCACCCCCGTAATCTCCCGATTCTGCGTTTAAATTCCTGGGAATGGTTGACGAGGGGTGTGTCGGATCTCGTTAACCTGTGTTCTGCAATTCTCTTGACTTATTAGACTAAGCATGCCGGGGGCTAACGGGTTGATAATGTAACATTGTTGAATTATTGTAAGGGTATTTGCGGCACATGTAGCAGTTACTTTTGAACCCTTCATCGCCAGGAAAAATCCCCTCAGCTAGGCCACCCAAGATGGGGGGTCATACGGGCGCCACAACTCATGTGAGATAGGGAGCTGATGGAGGGAGGCAAGATCTGATGAATTCTCCAAATTTGGATTCACACTGGACATGCAAAGTGATCCTCTCTGGGAGCGTGACAACCCCCAAAAGCAACAGCTAAGAAGCTTCCCCACACGCCCTGGCTCCCACTCGGGGCACGCCCTTCTTGTATTCCGTCCAAAGCGGTTGGTTATTAACCTCGGTGAGAATCGAGTTTGGGAGCCTTGGAAAGCAGCGGTTTTCGGGACCGTGGCGTTGTACTGTATCATACTGGTAATCGTTGTCCCGGCCCTTAGTAGTACATCATTTCCCAGAATGATACACGCTCATTTGGGGGGCGTCATTGGAGAGTGATGAAAATGGAATTATAGGGCTGCGGGCATTTTCTCGTGGAGGGAAATGCGTCAATGTGAGGCTATAAATATCATATTTCCGATGGGGCGTCTGGCCCGGAATGCAGCTATGGTGAGGGAACTCTATAGTCGGAGTAGGCGGACATTGGTAAAAGGGATGACTAAGTAATAGGACACTCTAAACCCAGTTATATAACACTACCACTCTGTCTTGTCTTCAACATGGCGGTGGCATTTGTAAACCCGTTCACGAAACTCTGCTGTACCATAATGGAGCCCAGCCCTATAGGCATCAAGGATCCGCATGCAGGCAAGAAAGTAGCGGTGAATAGTAGCTGTAGAGACTGAGTTGAGGGCACAGGTGTAACGACCCTACGATATAGAGCTATGGTAACCTACGTCTACGCCCATACAAAAGACCAAGAGGTTTGCTAGTAGACTAGGCGGGTATGCAGGCGCATGTCCGAGAGATATCCGATGGTCCGGAGATCTCTAAAAGAACAGTAGGTACTTAAGGTTTAGTGTACCTAGGTAGTGGTAGTGACGTGACAATGTCCGCTCTGGCCTAAGGATAGGTCAGAAGGCCGGGTGAGCTTACCCTACCTAAGGAAGTCACGTTACCCTACCTTGGAGACAGGTTTCGTGTCACCATGGACATACTTACCCTACCTTTGGGACACTATTACCCTACCTTCCGTCGGAAATGTTCTCGGAAGAATTCCGGGAAATGTTAGGATTGTTTGTTACGCAATGACGATCGACGGGCATTA
>LN891018.1:411437-426035 GCA_900010015.1 Tuber aestivum | reverse complement strand
TTGCAACACATGTACCAATTAGCAACACCACAGAAACTTGTCCTTGCAACAGCCATCACACATTCTGAACTATTGTACTCTGATTCATTTGACAGTTTAGCAAGGGGTATACCCCAGAGGATAAAGGCTGTGTGATTGAGCCCATTGGGTGATATACCAGGTATTAATTTCTGTTATTGTCAGTTTTTTTACCACAACAGTTTTTTTTTTTTTTGTTGGGTTTATTGAGTTGAGGTACATTGGTTGCAACGCTGACAGTTGTACCTCCGGTCGCGTAATTTTGACCCCCGTGGATACCGCCGGGCTCGCCACCTCCCCCTGTGTTGTCGGGCTGGTACAGTGAGCCGGTAGTGTATTTTCCCCTCGTAGTCGAAACTCCCATCCTCGTTGCCCCGTAATTTACTCAGAAACCTCGAGAGTGGTCAGCTATGTTACATAGGTGGGCTGGTGTCTAAAGGACTCGCTCCATGGCAGTTGTCAACCGCACCCGGGGTCATCGAGAATATACAGGATGAAATGAGGGGATGCGTTGCCCTACCTGCGTAGGCTACCGCATAGCACAGTACAGGGGGTGGAAAAAAGTAATGCGACACTCGTACAACACAAACTCCCGTTCACAAACAACATTGACAACATATTGTACTACCCCTTTCCACAACAACATTTAATAAATAAGATAAGTAAAGGAGATAAAATAAAATAATCCTCAGTATTTCCTGAAAGTAAAATAAAAAGAAAATATTAAATCAGTAATGAGTTTGGTGCCCTTTTCTTTTGATAACCTCTCTGACCCACTTTGGCATACTTCTGCAAAGATCCATAAACCTTCCATTAGGAATAGCATTCCATGCCTCCTCCACAGCTCTGATTAGCTCTTCCCTACTTGCAACTCTTCCATACCTTTTCCCCAAGTAAGCCTCCATATCTCCCCAGATATTTTCAATTAAGTTCAGGTCTGGAGACTGTGGTGGCCAGGGCAATATATCCACCTTATTTTTCTTTCTACACTTTGTAGAAAATCTGTAATTAAATTAGCAGTTAGATTACATTCATAAGTAGGTAGTTTTATAATAAAAAGACAGAATATAAAATAATTATAAGATAAAGAAAGGAGATAGAACTTACCCTTTATGCCCTGGAGCACCATCTTCAACAATTCTAGTCCAACCAAATCTCTCACAACACTCATGCCAGAAAGGAATTAAAACTGGATCCAGTATACACTTAGTATACTTATAAGAATCCACTTTTATCTTTCCTGGCACCACTACTAGCTTTGACCTCAAATCTCTACAAAATGCTCCCCATACCATAACTGTATCCCTTCCTGACTCCCAGATCTCATCAAGGCAATCCTGATCATACTCCTCAGAAGGTTCCCTTATTACCCATCCTCTCTGCCCAAAACCAGCTGTAGAGAAAGAGGTTTTATCTGTCCAAATGATTTTGGACCACTCTCTTAATTTCCAAGCTCTTTTCCTCATACACCAACCAAATCTAATTGGTATATTTTTGGGACGCAATCCCCATCTAAAATATATTTTAGTTTTGTAAAAAGTTAAATATATATTAGAGTACCTACTTTTTGCGAGGTTTTCTTTTATTTAAATTAAGACTCCTAGCTGTCTTCCTAATTGTCCTAGCTGATGCTTTTAATCCCTTCTCTTCTTTAATATCCTCCCAAGATAGCCTTCTGTTTCTTTTATTTTCTTTAATAAAAGACTTCAGATCAAGAAGGTCAGACTCTTGAAAGATTGGGGGTCTTCCTGATCGCTGGTAGTTGGAAGGACTACCAGTTTCCCGGTAGCGTTGATAGATGCAGGCACAGGTACTATGGTGGACTTTAAGGCCCATTTTTTCCTCCAATTCAGCAGCAATCTTTCTGAAAGACCATTCCGCTATTTCTCGGAGAGCAATAATACGGATTCGGTCATCGTGGGTAGTTTCTCGCTCGAAGCGTTGCTTCTTCTTCGTTAACGATCGTCAGCGTTCAATATTTTGTGCATTGATCGCTAAATTATTTTATTTTTTTATTATCTTAATCATATGTACATAGTTATTTAACTAGACTACTTACGCTCTCTGCTCCGGGTTCCCTTTACCCACATATTGCCTTCCAGAATTTTTCTGACAGGCCGTGAGGGACTCTGTCAGTATCGGAGGAGGGGGGTTGGTAGTGGAAGTGTGATCGTGCAAAAGGCGGTTGCAATGGTGTCGCACTACTTCCTTCCCCCCCCTTGTACTCGAGTACGAGTACGAGTACTAGTACCATCCCTCCAAAGCACTCTCCCACCCTCTCGTCTTCCCCGAACGTGAGGATAACTATGACGCTGTGGCAATAGTCACGCCCTCCTTGCTCCCCCTACGGGGGGCGGGCCCGAAATTCAAGCCTTCTGCCGAGAATCCGACACTGTCAACTCTGAGACCTGCCTTTCAACCAACAGGCAAGGGTTATTGTCAAATTCGACCTGGAATATGGCGGATGATCTGCTCACTCACTCACTCGCACATCTTCTTCCCCCAGTCATTTACAGTGCCGTGCGCAACCGGGGGTATAAGGCAAGTCAGATCTCAACGGCCAACTCCATCACGGACAGCGGCCTGCGCTGCACAAGTGCCGAGCAGCAACTTGGTGCACTTTCATGACTCGACTCACCGCACCACACCTTTCCCATTGCAGCCTGCGCATCCCCCCACGAACTTGTTCGAGTCGTATAGACAAAAATGACTCGGTTGGACTCACCACGATGCAACGTGTTATTGTATTCGAGTAGGGTGGCCTGCGCGGCCTGTGTCCGTAGGGTATGGTATGGTACCGTACCCGTAACGCCGTGACCGCTGCCGCATGTCGTCGGAATTCCGGGGCTCTAGCTGGCCTTTCCACAAACGTCCGTGCAATTATGAGTAAATGGACTACTGGTAGCCTACTTGCACCTGTCGGCTGGAATGTGCTGCCGATACTGTACTCGTACTGTACTAATATCTTATCGCTCCACCCGTGCAATAGCTCCCCCACCAAAGAGTGGAAAAACAGACATGTGTTGAAAACAGACGGGCGATAGTTGCCCCGGTGGGGTTGATATTGCCCCCCCTTTTTTTCCGGAGGTGATAACCCCGCGGGGAGGGAGGGAGGGAGTGTGGACAAGGTCTGGAGAGGAAGGAACTGAGGATACTTGGCACGGTTACGGTATGGGATGAAAAAATCCGGAGGATACGGTATTCAGTGGCTTTATCGTATGGTACCGGAATAACCTAGATAGGAGCCTACCATACTAGTAATTTAACAATGTGGTGCCGCGGAAACTCCAAGAATTGGCCCATGTGCTACCGGTATGTCGTTGGAGTTGCCTCCTCTTGTGCTCGGGAACGGCCTGGTTCCTTTTTTGTTTTTCCTTATGTCTCATAGGGGGGGCTCATCAGCCCACTTTTTGGTGTGTTCTTCTTCGCCTCGTTTCCAGAGTAGGAAGTTTTCAACTACATAGCACGTGGGCCGATTATAATTGGAATCCCCACGGTTATGTTGCCGGGCCTTCCTCTCCGAACAGGGTCTGGCAATTTTGCTCCTCCTTTCCGTCTCGGGGGGGGGGAAGGGAATTTTTGACCGCATGGCACAAGGTTCAAGAATGGTATAGGGGGAGGGCCGCAATTGCGGTACGGTACAAGTAGTGTACTATGGTACTCGGGTATGGACGTGGGAGACCGGACCGCCAGGGATTCTAGAGGCCTGACCGTTCTTGCCCTCATAGGAAATAACGGAATGAGTCTGGCATGAGAATTGCTTGAACAAGCAAGAAGCTTTGACACCTCTAATCCCTGGCTGTCCGGTCTCCCACGTCCATACCCGAGTAGTACTGTACCAGTGGATTGGGTATGTTAAGGTGGCTGCGGCAGCGAGGCATTATCATCGGTTACCAGCTGCGGGGCTCCCGAAATTCTGATTAGCGATACCGGTGTTCGGGGGGTGGGGAAGCGCTAGGACGAGTTGAACTGACGAAACACATCTGCGGCTCCGTCGTTCTAAGCCTTGTCCGGTCTTGGCGTTTGACCTCCAATCCTGGGCAAGCCTTCGTGTCGCATGATTGACGGGGGTGGAAGGGGGGGTGAAATGGGCGGATGTAACACTATGCGCTTGGAGGCTGCGCTGGGAGGTACTTAACCGGGGGGTATTCCCCCAACGAGGCATCGCATCTGTTGAAGCCTTTTTCCCGCACTCACTTCCCCGCCCGCGGAGGAAGAAAAATCCATCCATCGCCCACCAACGTTGACCGCCGGTGTTCCCCTCTAGCTCCACACTCTCTCCTAGTCTAACAATGTCCACAAAAACTCTCCTAATGGGGTGTGCAGCATCCGCCATACTGCTCTCCTGCCGCACCCGGTTCGGCGCGATCACCATGTTTTTACTGCTAGCCTCCCTCGCCTTGACCTGCAACCTCCTCTACCGCCTCATCCTCTGGCCCAAGCTCCTCTCCCCGACCCGGCACCTCCCTGGGCCTACCAGCGCCAGCTTCCTGATGGGCAATTTCCCCATAATCCATGGGGTGCGATCGGGGGCCCCGCAGGCCAACTGGATGCGCACGATCCCGAATAGTGGGCTGCTACGGTACCTCGACCTCTTTAACATCGAGCGGGTGCTCCCCACAACCGCGGAGGCGCTGAAGGAAGTGCTGCACACGAAGAGCTACTGCTTCATCAAGCCGCCCATTCTAACGAGCGACGTCGCCAAGATTCTCGGAAGGACGGGCCTGCTGTTCGTGGAGGGTGAGGAGCACAAGATGCAGAGGAAACTGCTGTTGCCGGCTTTCTCGCACGCGCATATTAAGGCACTGGTGCCCGGGTTCTGGTCCAAGGGGATGGAAATGACGGAGAAAGTGGCGGCGGTGGTGCGCGCTTCTAGGAGTTCTGGCGGGGAGGGGGAAGAGGGAGTGGTGGTGGAGATGGGGAGATGGTGCTCGTTGGCGACGCTGGACATAATTGGCTCTTGCGGCTTCGGCTATGAATTCCGTGCCCTGGAGAGTGCTTCCATAAGCGGTAGCAGCGATACGGAGGAAAAGTCCGGCTCCGAGTTAGC
The DNA here is from genome assembly GCA_900010015.1 of Tuber aestivum. NCBI lineage: Eukaryota > Fungi > Ascomycota > Pezizomycetes > Pezizales > Tuberaceae > Tuber > Tuber aestivum. The sequence goes on along the minus strand of LN891018.1, from coordinate 420,967 downwards.
GAACGCATACAATACAATCTTCAACAAGGGCAGTCCATCCTGGATCGCTGTGGTCCTATCCACGATATTCCCCTCCAGCTTTGTGCAGTACCTCGCGCTAAAGCGAACACGCGAGGTGGCGCGTGCAGCGGGGACAATAAGGCGCGTGACCGCGCGAATTCTGGCCGCCAAGAAGTCCGCCCTGGCCACCTCCCCGAAGGATTCTGAATCCAATGACATCCTCTCCGTGATGCTGAAATCGGACACCTACACTGGCCCAGAAGGGGAGTCCAGCATGCGCGACCAGATGATGACCTTCCTGGCTGCCGGGCACGAAACGACCGCTACCTCGATGATCTGGGCCATATACACCTTATCCCTCCCGGAGAACAGACACATCCAATCCCGCCTCCGCGCCGAGATACACGCCGCGTTCCCCTCCGGCGTCCCGGCCACCGTCACATACGACCAGATCGCAAACCTCAAGTACCTCTCCTACATCACGTCCGAGGTGCTCCGCCTGCACCCTCCCGTGGGCGTGACTCTGCGCATGGCGGGCGAGGACACGACCCTAAACGGGGAGTTCCTACCGAAGGGCACGTCCATCGTGATTTCCCCGTTCGCGATAAACAGAAGCGTGGCGCTGTGGGGCGCCGACGCGGAGGAGTTCAAGCCCGAACGGTGGGCGGGTGGGGCGGACGGAGCGGCCGCCGTGGAAAGCAATTACGGCTTCCTCACGTTCCTGGCGGGGCCTAGGGGGTGCATCGGTCATGTGTTTGCCAGGGCGGAGTTCAAGTGCCTGCTCGCGGCCGCGGTTGGCAGGTTCGAGTTTGGGCAGGATGGGAAGAAAGAGCTGGTCGTCAAGGCGGGGGTCACGGCGAAGCCAGTGGGGGGTATACCCGTTACGGTTAGGGAAGTCGTTTGGGGGTGAATTTTTTTTTCTTTTCCAGTTTATGCTATCATGAATATTGTTTATTATCAAAGGGATGGAAGGAAGGAAGGAAGGCAGGAAGGGAGGAAGGAATATGTGCAATCATGTACAGTCACTCGACTCTGTCATGTTATCATATCTCATCCTATCATTGGCGGTAAATTATAGGGCCGTCGTATCACAGGCAAGCTCGCTGCTATCATACCACACAAACTCTCAACTACCGTAACTTGAAACTGGACGAAATATCATCGCGGAAGCGCAGTGCATCGGCAGTGGCATCCCACTTAATTAAAAACGATGGATCAAGGCCCTATTTTACATGACGCTATATATATATAAAACGCATTACAGACCGGGGTAAGAGACGTCGTTTCTGCCGAAGATTTGCGCTCGGCGAGGGAATTCCCTCGTTTTTCGGGTTCGAAAGGAAGGGGGATCAGGGGTCATGGGTCGGGGTTAATATATGCGGTTCTAAGCACATAAGATCCGTGTGCATGTTTCGCGGCTTTTTGGCGCGGTTGATGGTTCTGGGTAATCCCGATGTTTACCGGGGGTGTTGTGGTATGGTATGGTATGGTCGTAGAGCTCGTGATGTGGCCTGATTAGCATGGTATCATACTAGAGTATGGTGTAGAAAGCATCCACGTGATTGCTGCGCTTGGAATGTTCCTGATCTCGGAAAATATTGTCGGGAGCTGGACTGAAAGGCCTCAAGTACGGACTAAGAGAAGGGATGGGATGGGATGGGATAGGATAGGATCGGATAGGACTGTTTTTGATCCCATCGCGTTTGTCCCCCCGTGCACTCACTCCGGAGCGCAACCGGGCGCTGGACTAGGTGGACGCTACCGGTACAGTATCATATCCCGCAGTGTCGATAAATTAGCTCCGAATTCCCCCACATCGTGCCGAAATTTCAAACCTCGTGTCGATCGGCTTCGGCCCGTTCCGAAACGGGCAGAGTGAGTGATATCGAAATGTGTTTTTGTGGGATGAGGGTTATTCACAAAGCGTCTTTCCTTCAGCCCGACCGAGTGAGCCTATCATGGAAACTCCTTTCGCCTTTGTGAGTTCGGGGAGTTAATTGGTGGCGTTGTGGGACTTGCTTGTCGCCTGTCGTGGACAGCCTATTCTGTTGTGCTTGAGGGTTTGTACCGTACGCTGAATCTGGGATCGTTGCTCACTGTTGGGAGGGTCCGATGGTTTGTCGGGGTTATGGCTGCTGACTGCATTTAGAGTCACATGCTGGTATTACTCGTCTGTGAGGTTGGTTCTGCTGATGGGGGGATCCATTTAGTGTGGATAGCTTGTCTTTAGTGCCTTGTAGGGAATTCGGCACAATCAATGCTGCGGGGGATGGGCCCAGCTTGAACTTGGTAGAAGTGCGGAAAGAGGTTGCGATTTGTTGCAGGAAAGGCTTTTGGTGATCGTTGTGTTTTTGTGGTGGATGGGAGGGGGGGGGGGGGTNCGGTGCCCCGCATGATGAAAAAATTGGAGGTATCTTAGCTGTTATGGTTGAATCTACTCGAGTAGACCCTTGGTTTTGCTGCTGCACTAGTGGGAGAGCTCATGAAAATACGCCAAAGCTAGCTCAAGAAATAAGATAGATTGTGATACGCTGCACACTCTAAAATAGTGAAGAAACCAAGGAGTGGGAACCACCCCCCCCCCTCCCGCTGTTGGTAACAGGCTCTGCTTAGCTGTCTAATAAGCCCGCAGTGAATCATAGTATTGCGGTGCCGCCAATATCCCGAGTCCGACATTTTCTCATGAATAACCAACCAATCAAAAACAAAAATAAGAAAGTAAACAAGCGAATACGGCCCCTCAGAGTTGAGTGGAGGGTATGGCCCGCCGGCACCGCTGGCCCTGAGAGCCGAAGAAGCCACCGCTTGAGCTAACCTAACTAATAAAAAAGTGGAAATACTTCGCGGCATTACTGTACACGATACAGGATGGGTGAGACCAGCATGCGACCGGCGGTTTGCGCATCCATGTCAAAGGATTGTAATATAGGTCGGTCTGGGGAAAGGATTTTACCCGTTCCTATTGCACAACTGCCGCACGGTAGCACTTCCTCACCCCTACGGTAATGGGTTATAGGTGCATCTATATAGCAAGCAGGATGCAACAAGAAATGCCCACCCAAGCGCTCAATAGTGAGTTACTTAGCTACAGTGGCTCCGTGATAGCTTCGCTTTCTCAGAGGCCGATGTTGCCAGTCTGCGCCCCGACTCCTCCCACCACCCCCTCTGCCGTGTCCTCTCCAAGCTCGTCTAGCGTCTCGTCCGTGGCCTCCTCCAAAGTCTCCTCCATGCCCCCCCTACAGTCTCCCCCACAGTATCCTCCCTAATCTCTTCTCCGATCCGGTTTAGAATATCCAAACTATCACCTCTACCAAGCATTGCACCCAGTTCCGATGCTGTCACCCCCTGACTGTTCCTGATGGTTAGATCCGCGTGGCTCTTGACTAGAAACTCGACGATATCTGGATGGTCGAATTGAAAAGCGAGGTGAAGTGGGGTATTTCCGGAGTGGTTCTGCTTGTTAATTCCGTCTCTGTGCTCCCTGTACTTTGCTAGTTTGTTCACTAGGTCCACGACCATAGCCCGAGAGCCGGAAATGGTCGCTTTGTGTAGCGGTGTGTTGCCGTATTGATCCGGCACTGTGAGGAGGGATGGGCTGCCCTGCGCAATTGGGATCTTATATGCCCCGGACATGAACTTGGCCGCTAGGTGTAGGGGTGGCGGGCTGTTGTTCATACCCTCCGTCCTAGCATTGGGATCCAAGAGGGCTTTTTCTACTAGTGGCACGAGCCCCAGACAGACTGTGATATGCAGTGGCGTCTGATCCCCCGCCAAAATTTCCATTTTTGGATCTCCACATAGCTCAATCCAGGGCTTTCGTATGGCATCGTTGGTATCGAAGAACTGATACTGCAACCAGTTACGGGTAGAGTCGTCACAGAATTCGTTCTCTGCGATCTCGGCGCTCCGACGGGCATGAGTGAGCCAGGATTCTGCCGCATAGCTGAGATATGGCCACTTGGCCAGGGCTTCCTGTGGATCTTTCCGTGCCACTTCCCATGGAGCCTCGGCTGGCTCCTCCGGGTGGCCTGGCTTTGAACTTGACTCTCGGGACCTAGCGCGATGTCCCCTGTTGTTTCCTTTAGGAAATTTCTCCGGGTCTCCGAAAGCGCGGTGGAGGTATTGGAAGCACTCCCAAGAAAGTGCGAGGTCGAGGTCGCTTTTACGGGACGCCTGTGTGCCACCATTGAGAGTTTCATCAAAAAGGCACTCTATTGCGGTATGGTGGACAATGGATACAGTTGTGTTGCCAGCCCGTAGAAATCCCAGAGAGCTCTTGACATACTCCCTGATTTCCTTCTCTGTTTTGGGTGAAATTTCGGCGCTTGCCTCCCCACAAGAGCGCTGTTGTCCACACTCTGCCTCTTCTATATATGCTGAGATATGTCCGAGTTCGCCAAATGTGAGCGGACGTAAGGCGAGTGCCACACGCCGGATCATATACAGAACCTCCTCCGATCTTTCCCGTGACCGGATATCGCGTAGCATTTTTCCGTAAAGGTCTCTTAGCGTTGATGGGAGTTCCATCAGAAAGTGTTCGTAGTTATGGCCAGGACAGGAACGTTCCAAATTTCCAATCGCCAATGATGCCCAGAGGAAGGTTCCCTCCGACTTTGCCAAAAGAGTTTGGATTGCTCCGACCTTCTGTTTGTCACTCCACTCCCTGAACGCATTCACCTCGTGCCTGATAAAGGTTTTCACATCCTCTTTTACGAATCTGTTTGTATCAAGGCTGATTTCGCTACGTGCGGAAAGGTTGTTGGAAACTTGAGGTACATCCCGACTTGAGAAAAATATTTTGACCTTGCGGATAACCCTGAGCCCTAGAATCCTTCTAATCAATTCTCCACACAAGAGTTCGTCGAGACCATCTGCACCATCGATGAGAATGTATACGGAGTCTGTTGGGCAATCCTGGATCGCTTGTTTTAGAACTCTCCATGAAGAATTCGGGTTGGTGAAAAATTTATCCCCCTGAATTTCAAGTTCAATCTTAAAGCTATCGAAAAGGTCTCCGTACTGCTGAAAAGTGACGTACAGTAGGTCGCAGGCTACTTGGGCAATCCTCCGTTTTCGTGGCTCGGGACTATCATTAAACATGCTGTCCGTGGGAAGTTCGGGTGAGACGAAGTGGTAAACCAATTTAACACTTCTTGGAGGATCGCTAAGTCCTTTGAGAAGTTCGGCCGCGACAAGTTTAGCCAGCGTAGTCTTTCCTGTTCTAGGGCCACCGCAAAGCCACAGAACCTCTGATTCTTTGCTCTCCTGCCATTTTTTAAACCTATCGTCTTCGAAAATCCATTCTCCGGTGCCAGCCTCAGGCAGATTGAATGGGTCGCGGAGGTAATCTAGGTCAATTTCCGGCGGCGGGACGCCCCAAAGGTTGTTCGTTATCAGCTCTCTAAAGGTTCCTGCACATATTATTAGCAATAAGTCGGGAGCAATAACAGGCAATGAAACACTGCATACCGGGAACAGCTGGAAAGACCGCTCCACAATAATTAATTGTGGTGTATCTCATACAGGTACTGCCGTAAATGTTGGAGTCACCGGTGTTATTGCTGAAGTTGTCCTCATTGTTCGAGGTGTCGTCGTTGTTGGGGTTGCCCATAATGTCGAGGCAGTCTTCGGTGTTGGGGCCACCCTCATTGCTTACGCTGCTTCCGGGGACCGAGCTTTGGGTGCCGCCCCGTGCGAGTAGTATTTCTACTACCCCCTGGTGCCCACTCTCAACAGCACTATCGAGTGGTGTTTGACCGTGCTGATCTGGCATGTTGGGGTTGACATTTTCCTGTTCGAGTAGTATCTTCACCACTCCCTCGTTCCCATTCCTAGCAGCTCGATAGAGTGGTGTTTGGCCGTACCGATCTGGCATGTCCGGGTTGACGTTGCCCCGTCCGAGTAGTATTTTCACCACCCCCTCCTTCCCATTCCAAGCAGCTCGATAAAGTGGTGTTTGGCCATCGTGGTCTGGCAAGTCTGGGTTGACGTCGCTCCGTCTAAGTAGTATTTTCACGACTCCCTCGTCCCCATTCCAGGCAGCGCAAGAGAGTGGTGTTCTGCTTCTGGAATCGGGACTGTTGGGGTCGGTGTCGTTCCTTCTGATCAGTATTTCCACCAGTGCCCCGTGCGCATTGTTGACAGCGTGATGGAGGGGAGTTTGGCAGTCGTTATCCGGTATATTGGGGTAGAGGTCATCCTGTCCAACTAGTTTTTCGACAACTCCCTCGTGTCCATTCCTGACAGCCCACAGGAGGGGTGTGTTGCCCACACAGTCTTTTTGGTTGATATCACAGCCTTCTATCCTTACCAAAGCGGCTACGATCTTAACAATCCCGAAGGCGGATGCATAGTGTAGACCGCTGAAGAGGAGAGGTTTATTGAAGTTAACAATGTGTGAATACGATTTCTGTGCTCTAAAGAAGATTTCGGTGGATATGTGGTTATCATAGTCGCTAAATAGCTTCATCACAAGCAATTCCGCGTGATCTGAAAGCTCCCGTTTGGCATGCATTCCCCAATATAGAGAAGCATATTCGAGAAAGGGAGGGTCTTGGGGATTAGGAGAGCGACCGGTCGGAAGGGCCTTGACTTGCTGGGAATTCAGGTAACCTAAGCACGTTTCGGCTATTACCGAGTGAATTTTACCAAAAAGCTCGGGATGATCCCGGAGGTACTTCTGAAGGCTATAGTGGAATAGCCGGAGTGTGGAGGATTCTTTGTCCACGGCAACCAGTCCTTGGCAACAGGATAACAATGTCTCTATTGAAGGAAGATTACCGGTAATAAGACAAGGCGACTCTGTGACTACTGATAGGGCGTGGCGCAGCTCCTCGGCCTTCAAGGGTCGTTCCGAGTGTGAGATCCACATCAAAGTGGCCATTCCTAGCCTCACTTTCCCCCCACCCTGTTGCTTTATCCGATCCAGTATTGCACCATAGGCGTCCTCTAACCCCAATCCATCGGCCATTCGGCTGAGCCTTTGTTGCCTGAGATGGACTGTAGTTTCTTGGAGGATCGCATTAATTTTCAGCGAGACTAACAGGAATCTAGACATGTGTTTGTTAGCGAGTAATTTGAGACAGCTTTTCCGGTGTAGCTTCTACGCACGTTTCGGGAGCATCCTCGGGGATATTCTTTAGGATGTCTGCCTCCAGATTACTGTCCATAGCATCTGGGATTGTGTCCTCGGCCAGCCTTCCCTGAAGATATTTGATGACATCGTCTCTCTTGGGAGTGATGGATATCGTCGTTACTCTCCCAGAGAGATGGTTCCTGATTTCAGCAAGAATGTGCGATCTTCCAGTCACGAATATTCGAGTGCCTGGAGACTTCTGGAGGATTTGGCTTAGTGAACGAAGAAGCTTAACGTGACGTTCCGCCAGACATTCATCCAAAGCATCGACGCAGATGAATGTTCTCTTTTCGGAAGAGGTAGTCTGTAGCGTTCTCACAAAATCAGAGAGTAGCAGCTGCCGTCCACCAAGGCAATATTTCTGCTCTTCATAGTCTCGAACTATTTCCCTTGGTAAATCTCCCGGTCCGCTCACAACCTGTTTGAGCAGGGCGCCTAGTACATTCGTTGGCGACTGCTCATTTCGGGCGGCGAAGTCGAAGTAAAAACACGCTACGGCGATATTTTGTCCTTTCGCCCGATCGCACAAGCTGTCTATCACCAATGAACTAACATCGCGGTTTGTTAGTGCCGCGTCCTTTTCTCCCCCACCGGTCGGGGTTCGTCCGTGTTACCTTATATACGTTTTGCCAGCCCCCGGACCTCCATAGCAAAACAAAACTGCATTATTGGATTCACTTCGCCCACTACTAGCATACCAGCTTCTAAATTCTTCGGTTTGTAGGAGCCATTCCCCTACCTTCTCGGCCCGGCGGTTTCGAATGTCATGATGCCGTGCAGCGGGCTCTAGCGGGGATAGCCAGGCTAGGATATTCGGTCGATCATTGGCAATAGTATAATTGATATTTGTGTTCATGGAGTTGACATTATTACTGAAGTATTGAGGCATTTTCTGTTTTTCGTGACGTGGGATATCGTAGATGATGGATGATGAAGTCGGTTGATTACAGGAGTTTCTGGGAGCGGAAGAAAAGAGGGGTATTTTATTGACCCCGAATCTGTTACAGCAGTAACATGGTTAAGCCTACCGCATTGGTGTGGTAGCAGGAAATGCCACACCTCTAGCATTGATTGGTCCTTTTGGGATCGCCACGGCTTCAAGAAACATTTGCTTCTCGGAGTATATAAGTTAAATCTAGCTTCGAGTTCCTCATCGCTACTTTGGTCTTTTGGAGATTATGTTATCTTCTCTACACTTCTCCATTGCCCACTTATCCTCTCTGCGCCTTTCTATCTTCGCTCAACACGATTACCAGCTGATTGCTTAGGTGAGGTTCTGGTGCCTCTGGTACGCCCCAGGACATTAGCTGCCTTTTCGAAGTCCTCGAGCATTATCTTTGGTCTGCAGGCTGTGTTTCCTCGTTTGAGGCATCACGTTCCGGTCTCTCTCGTGGCTTTCACGGTAGTGAGAAGGAACTTTTGGAGGTTCGGGACGCCCATCGCTCCTGCCGGCCTCCTCCAGCTCCTCCGGTTCCTCGGCGTCCCTCGCGTAACGGTTATTCTGTTGACCCGTCGCCTTCTGTGTCGGCGGTGGCTAGTGTTGTTGCGGAAGTTGTGCCTCCCGATGCGGCAGTGTTTGTGGCTGAGTTGTCACCTTCGTGTGGCGAAGTATATTTCGCTGTTGCACCTCCAGTTGGGGTGATTCCCGAGTCGCCTTCATACGGCCTGAAGGGATTCCGTCTTGAGCCTGGAGGTGTCTATGACCATTGAAATTGCAAATTCCACTTTGGGCTTTGGCTGTCCACACAACGGTTCTGTGCCTACCCGCGAGTAAAGGAAGGGAAGAGGTCCAAGAAGCACCAGATAAGGAGAGAATTGACGGCCCTGTTGTCTTGGAAGATTCGGCCAGCGAAGGTGGTCATAATTTGAGCGGGATGGAAGAGAGGGGTGGTCAAGGGGGGCTCACGGCGAAGCCATGGGGGGGTATACCCGTTGTGGTTAGGGAAGTCGTTTGGAGGTGAATTTTTTTCCCCCTTTCATTTTTTTCATTTTCAGTTTATGATATCTCATGAATATTATTTATTATCAAATGGATGATGGATGGAAGGATGGAAGGAAGGAATATGTATAATCATGTACGGTCACTCGACTGTTTCGCGCTATCTTATGTTGCGATATGGGCAGAGTTTCTTGTGAGATTGTCTATGTACCCGAGAGGAACAGAAAAGAAAGTAATGAGAAAAAGGCCGAAGAGAAACTAACTACCAGTGACAAAGCATGGCAATGGCTATTACATCGTGATGTCACAACATCTTATCCTATTATTGGCGGTATATAGGGCCGCCATCACTGCTGTCAGACAAACGCTCGGGTACTGTCAGGGCATAATTAGGGATGATGGTAACGGTTGCCGGAGAACTGTGTTTGCTAGATAGTGGTTTTGATTTTTCGCAGC
>LN891018.1:349294-411417 GCA_900010015.1 Tuber aestivum | reverse complement strand
ATGACAAGACAAGACAATCTAGCTAGTACAGGTTGGGAAATCAGAAAAGGGGGTAGGAGGAATAAGAAGGATGAGGGAGTGCGTGGCAGCAATTGTTTTCCTAGATTTTACACATGCACCTTTATGAGAAGAATAGACAGTCTTTTTCTATAGGCGAATCTGTTTCTAGAGATTCACCGTGGAACGAGGTTGTTTTGTGTTTCTTCTGGATCTTCTCTACGGATTTCAACTTCATTGTTACTCGTGAAGTATCTCTCTACTCCTTCTTAGACCCATTTCCTGGACCTCTGGTGCGAGCCAAACAGGAGAAGACCTGAGTGGGTGTCAATCCCACAAAAGAACGCAGAGGCGAGAGAAGACCTCACAGTACGGTGACTTGAACTAGACGAAATATCATCGCAGAAGCGCAATGTATCCGGAGCGGCATCCAACTTAAAGACTATGGACCAAGGCTCTATTTTACATTACGCCATATATACCGGTATATATATAAAGAATTATAGTTCGAAATAAAAAAACATGGTTTCTCTAAAAAATTTGTGCCTGCGAGGGAATTCTCTCGTTATTTTTGTTTCAAAAGAAGAGGGAAAATGAAAGGATCGGGGGTCATATGAATTAGGTTTAATATATGCGGTTCTAAGGTCTTATGATCCGTGTGCATGTTTCGCAGCTTTTTAGCCCTGTTAATGGCCCTGGGTAACCCCGGATGTTTACTGGAGGTATTGTATTGTATCATGGTGCGGCCGTGGAACTCGTGATGTGGCCTGACTATAATATCATAGTAGACAATCGTACTGGAGTAGAAAGCGTCCACACGATTGCCACACTTGAACCATTCCTAATCTCAGAAGAAAATAAATTCTCGGGAACTGAAAGGCGACAAATCCCTTGACCTGTTTTTCAGGCAATTGTTTTGATACTGTACACCTCCTAACCCCAAAGGTGCAAACGGCGGCTCACCATCAATTAGGGGAGGGCCAAGCTTGTTGATTGGCTATCAGAGGTCAGCGTTCCGTGGGTGGGACCATTCCATTGATGGGTGATGCTGAAAATAATCGGGGCGATAGTACTGCCCTTCACGGCGCTAAAAATTTGGTGGAATCCGGTATACTGGTACTTGAGTAGATGAAGGGATATAGACGAGGGGGTGGGGAAGGGCTGCTTTTGATCCCATCGTATTTGTTCCCCTGTGCACTCGCTCCGGAGTGTATTGCTGGGCTGGGTGGGCCCTGTAAGTCAAATTTGAACTTGGTGGAAATGCGGGAGGGGGTTGCGATTTGTTTCAGAAACGGCTTTAGTAATCGTGTGGTGGATGGGAAGACGGTGCTGTATGGGATGACCAATATGTAGGGTAATCAGTTTACTTTGAGTTACTGGAGTAGGCCCTTGATTTTGTTGGGGGGGAAAAACTCTACTGGAGTATTATAATATCATACCAAATAGGAACCGGGGGGACAAAATAGTGGAAGAGCCGCCGAAAACTCATCGCCAGAGTGAAACTAGTTAAAAGGAGGAACATGTATCAGGGTATATACAGAACACGATGGTATCATGTATACGGAAGCAGTTTACTCTGCGCCATATGTTCCGGTGGAGGTGGGGAAACTCTAATTAGAATACGAGGCTCCAAATACAAAACACAATTTTTGTGGCACGCCGTAAATATGGTATGTACCCTGTTCGTTTCCCCGACCGAGGGAAACTGGCCCAAGAAAAGGCGTAGGTCGTGGTGTGGTGCCTGCCTTGGGGTATGGGGCGGGCCAGGGGGCGGCTCCCCCCTTGCTTTGAGGCCCTTTCGCGTAGTTGGCGGCAGTCCCTACTTAGCTATCCAAATAACCCTCAATACTAATTTATATACAGCCAACAATCCCGGTCCAGCCAACCTCAGGAACAATTAACTAAACTAAATAGTTAAGTGAAAATCCTTGGCGGTATTGCGATAGAATGAGGCTGGCATACAACCAACGGTTAACACATTGAAGCGAATTAAAGAATTGTGATAATAGGTCGCGGGTTGGGGAAAAGATTCCCCATGTTCCCATCGCTTAACTGCCTTGCGGTGACTGCTTCCTCCCTCTCAATGGGTTACCTGCGCATCCGTGTGACAGGCGGGATGCAGTCTAACGGCGGATGTCCACCCAAGCGTAGAATGGTACGTCACTTACTTCCGACAGTTCGATTATGTCTCCGCCATCTCCAACGCCCACCGGTTTTCCACTCCGAATTCTTCGACAGTCATCTCCGCCATATCCTTCTCGGTCCCATCCGGGGCCTCGCTCGCAACCTCCCCACAATCTCCTCTATATCCACCGCCACCGCCCCCTTGCCGGTTCCTCCACACACTACTTCATGGCCTTCCGAATCCCCTTGGTCTGTTGTATATATCCTGACTTTGTACGTTAGTGTAGATGACCGAGCATGGCAACGCTCCCAGCCTCAGAATTAAATCAGGTAACTATTTACTTAGTATGGTAAGATGAAAAAAGGAATGGTAAGGACTGAGAGAAGTGCTACTGAGTAACCTAAAGTCTGCTCTGTATATTCTACTCAATTTTTTTTTCTTCACAGACGGCAGGCTCAAAGCGACAAAATATTCAAATAATCGTCAGTATCGAGGACCATTCAATATTTGTCCTTTTTTGCCTAAACTCCATATTTCTAACACAGCTAGATAAAGGAAGGCATGGTACTCTTACTGTGCTATAGCCATGGTAATGCTGGGCTTCAGCCATGTGTTGTGGATGGAAGTATAGTATGATAGGAAAAATATTTAATATTTAAAGTGTCACTATTGATACATTTGTATTGAATTCATAGCCACTAGAAATTCTTGAATAAGAATTATTCATCCACTATGTGTTACTAACCATGCTGTGAAATTGCCTACGTCTTGTTGATGGGTTTGACTATGTTGCTTAGCATTATTGAGAGAGGTTTATTTTTGAAGACTTTAGTTCTGGACTGGGAATTAAGTTGCTGGTTGCGAATGTTCAGTTATTTATGCCAACGTACAATGGCTCCTCCCCCGAGCCTTTCGATCGAGTCTGATGCTATCGTTCCCTGCTCGTCCTTGATGGTCAGATCTGCGCCGTTCTCGACCAGAAACTTGACGATATCCGGATGATCGAATTGAACAGCGAGGTGAAGCGGGGTATCGCCGAAATCGTTCTTCTTGTTGATTTGGACACTGTGTGCGATGTCCGCTGATTTTACGAATTTCTTTACCAGGGCCTCTTGCTTGTTCCGGTGATTGGAAGTTACCGCTTCGTGTAGTAGTAGTGTGTTGCCGTATTGATCCAGCGCTGTGACCGGGGATGGGCCGCCCTTGGGATTCAGGGTCTTGTATGCCCCGGACATGGACTTGGCTACCCGGCGTAGGAGTGACTGTTTGTTCTTACCCGCTGCCCTATTATTACAATCTAAGAGGATTTTTTCTACCAGTGGCATGAGCCCCAGACAGACAGCAACGTGGAGTGGCGTCTGCTCCCCCGCTAAAACCTCCATTCTCGGATCTCGGCAGAACTCAATCCATTGCCCTCGTATAGCGCCGCTGGTATCGAAGAATTTGTAATCCAGCCAGTTACGAGAGAATTCGTCACAGAATTTGTGCTTTGCAGTCCCTACGCTCCGGCGGGCATGAAGGAACCAGGATTCTGCCGCATATCTGAGATATGGCCACCTGGCAACGGCTTCCTTTTGGCTCTGTGATGCTTCCCATGTAGCCTCCGCTGGCATCTGGGGATTAGCCTTTGAGCTTGCCTTCCACGATCCATCGTAATGTTCCCTGTCGTTTTCCTCTAGGGATTTTGCCAGGTCTGAAAAAGCACGGTGAAGGTACTTGAAGCATTCCCAGGACATCGTAAGGTCGAGCTCGCTTTTATGGAATATTGGCGGGCCATCCAGATGGGCTTTGTCGAAAAGGAATTCTACTGCCGTATGATGAACAATGGATACATGTGTGGCGGAAGCCAGGAGAAATGATTGGGAGGCCTGGATATACTGCCTGACTTGGTCCTCTGTTATGGGCCGAAATTTTGGGCTTGCCCCCCTAGGAGAGCGGTATCGCGCAGATTCTGCTTCATCTTCCATACATGCCAGGATATGTCCGAATTCGCCAAATGTGAGCGGGCGCAAGGCGAGTGCCACACGCCGGATCATATACAGAACCTCCTCCGATCTTTCCCGTGACCGGATATCGCGTAGCATTTTTCCGTAAAGGTCTCTTAGCGTTGATGGGAGTTTCATCAGAAAGTGTTCGTAGTTATGGCCAGGACAGGAACGTTCCAAATTTCCAATCGCCAATGATGCCCAGAGGAAGGTTCCCTCCGACTTTGCCAAAAGAGTTTGGATTGCTCCGACCTTCTGTTTGTCACTCCACTCCCTGAACGCATTCACCTCGTGCCTGATAAAGGTTTTCACATCCTCTTTTACGAATCTGTTTGTATCAAGGTTGATTTCGCTACGTGCGGAAAGGTTGTTGGAAACTTGAGGTACATCCCGACTTGAGAAAAATATTTTGACCTTGCGGATAACCCTGAGCCCTAGAATCCTTCTAATCAATTCTCTACACAAGAATTCGTCGAGACCATCTGCACCATCGATGAGAATGTATACGGAGTCTGTTGGGCAATCCTGGATCGTTTTTTTTAGAACTCTCCATGAAGAATTCGGGTTGGTGAAAATTTTATCCCCCTGAATTTCAAGTTCAATCTTAAAGCTATCGAAAAGGTCTCTGTACTGCTGAAAAGTGACGTACAGTAGGTCGCAGGCTACTTTGGCAATCCTCCGTTTTCGTGACTCGGGACTATCATTTAACATGCTGTCCGTGGGAGGTTCGGGTGAGACGAAGTGGTAAACCAATTTAGCGCCTCTGGGAGGATCGCTGAGTCCTCTGAGAAGTTCGGCCGCGACACGCTTAGCCAACATAGTCTTTCCTGTCCTAGGGCCACCGCAAAGCCAGAGAACCTCTGATTCTTTGCTCTCCTGCCATTTTTTATACCTATCGTCTTCGAAAATCCATTCTCCGGTGCCGGCCTCGGGCACATTGTGTGGGTCACGGAGGTAATCTAGGTCAATTTCCGGCAGCCAGACGCCCCAACCGTTGTTCGTTATCAGCTCTCTAAAGGTTCCTGCACATGTTCTTAGCAGTAAGTCGGGAGCAATGGCAGGCAATGAAATACTGCATACCAGGAACAGCTGAAGCTTCCGGTGAACTATAATTATTCTTGATGGTTGCATTAAAGCTATTGTAGCTATAGCTATTGTTGTTAAAGTGATAGAGGTTATTGCAGAAGTTGCCCTTATAGTCCGAGCTGTCGTTGTTGGAGCTGCCCATAATGTCGAGACAGTCTTCGGTGTTGGGGCTACCCTCATTGCTTACGCTGCTTCCGGGGACCGAGCTTTGGACGCCGCCCCGTGCGAGCAGTATTGCTACCACCCCCTCGTGCCCATTCTTGACAGCACCATCGAGTGGTGTTTGGCCGTGATGATCTGGCATGTTGGGGTTCACATTGTCACGTTCGAGTAGTATTTTCACCACTTCCTTGTTCCCATTCCAAGCAGCTCGATAGAGTGGTGTTTGGCCGTACCGATCTGACATGTCGGGGTTGACGTCGCTCCGTCCAAGTAGTATTTTCACCACTCCCTCGTGCCCATTCCAGGCAGCGCAAGAGAGTAGTGTTCTGCCTCTGGAATCAGGACTGTTAGGGTCGGTGTCACTCCGTCTGATCAGTATTTCCACCAGTGCCCTGTGCCCACCGTTGACAGCGTGATAGAGGGGAGTCTGGTAGTTGTTATCCGGTTTATTGGGGTCGAGGTCATCCTGTCCGGCTAGTTCTTCCACCACTACCTCGTGCTCATTCCTGACAGCCCACAGGAGGGGTGTGTTGCCCACACAGTCTTTTTGGTTGATATCACAGCCTTCCACCCTTACCAGAGCGGCTACAATCTCAACAATCCCGAAGGCGGATGCATAGTGTAGACCACTGAAGAGGAAAGGTTCGTCGAATTTAACAATGTGTGAATACGATTTCTGTGCTCTGAGGAAGATTTCGGTGGATACGTGGTTATTGTAGTCACTAAATAGCCTTAGCGCAAGCGATTTCGCGTGATCTGAAAGCTCCTGTTTGGCATGCAATCCCCAATACAGAGAAGAATATTCGAGAAAGGGGGTGTTTCGGGGATTGAGAGAGCGACCGGTCGGAAGGGCTTTGACTTGCTGGGAATTCAGATAACTTAAGCACGTTTCGGCCATTGTCGAGTGAATTTTACCAAAAACCTCGGGATGATCACGGAGGTACTTCTGAAGGGTAAAGTGGATTAGCTGGGCTGTGGAAGCCTCCTTGTCCACGACAGCAAGTCCTTGGCAACAGGATAGTAGTGTTCCAATTGAAGGAGCATTGTCGGTAACAAGATTCGGTGACTCTATTACTACTGCAAGGGCGTGACGCAGCTCGTCAGGCTTCAAGGGCCGCTCCGAGTGAGAGATCCACATTAGGGTGGCCATTCCGAGCCTCGCTTCCTCCCCACTCTGTTCCTTTATCCGACGCAGTGCTGCGCCATAGAAATCCCCCAACCCCAATGCATCGGCTCCTGCGCTGAGCCTTTGTCGCCTACCGTGGACTGTGGCTTCTTTTAGGATCGCATCGGTGTTTAGCGAGACTAACCGGAATCTAAATAGGTGTTCGTTAGTGGGTAACCTGAGGCAGCCTTCCGGGGGTTGCTTCTACGAGTACGTACATGTATGGCCGCCCAGTCATGAATATTCGGGTGCCGGGAGACTCGTGGAGGACTTGGTTTAGCGAAACGAGAAGCTTGAGGAGGGCTTCTGGCGCACATTCATCTAGAGCATCGATGATTATGAATGTACGATTTTCGGAAGTGGTGGTCTGCAGCATCGTCACGATATCCGAAAGTGGTGGTCCCCGTCCACAAACAAAATCTTTTTGGTCTTCGTAGCATTTCATTATTTCCCCCGGCACATCTTTTAGTCTTCCCACAACCTGTTTGAGCAGTGCACCCAGCGTACTCGTTGGTGACTGCTCTTCCCGGGCTGTATGATCGAAGTAAAACCACGCAACGGCAAAATTTTGTTCCCTGGCCCGCTTCCACAAGTTATCTATTACCAATGAGCTACCGGTAGAATCGCGGCTTGTCAGCGCTTGCCCTTTTCCTCCCGTCCCTCGAGGTTTCCCGTGGTTACCTAATAAATGTCTTGCCGACCCCTGGATTTCCATAGCAAAAAAAAACCGCATTATTTGCCTCACTTTCCTCACTGCTGGCGGACCAGCTTCTAAATTCCTTAGCTTGCAGGAGTCATTCCCCTACATTTTCCGAGCGGCGGTCTCGGACGTTGTGGTGCTGCGGTCTGGAGTCTAGCGGGGATAGCCAGGCTAGGATATTCGGTCGATCATTGGCAATTGCATAGTGGATATTTGTAATGTTCATAGAGTTGACATTGTTACTGAATGATTGAGACATTTTCTGTTTCTCGCGACGTGGGATATCGTAGATGATAGATGATGGAGTCGGTTGATCACAAGAGCTTCATAGAGCCGGGAGAAAAGAGGGGTATTTCATTGAACCTCATGCATCAGGACCTTCAAATCAATCTCCCCCAATCTGTTGCAACAGTAACGTGGTTGTGCCTACCGCATTGGTATACTAGCAGGAAATGCCACACATCTAGCTTTGATTGGTCCGCCCAGGATTGCCACGGCTTCACGGAACAATTATTTCTCAAGGAATATTAAATTTAGCCTCATGACTACTCTAGTCTTTTGGAGATTATGTTATGTCTTCTACACTTTTCTTCATCGCCCACCTATCCTCTCTACGCCCTCTATCTTCGTTCAACACAGTTACTAGCTGATCGGTTAGGTGAGGTTCTGGTGTCCCTGCACGGCCCCGGGACGTTAGCTAAATTACCTTCTCGAATTCCTCAGACTTTATCCTCAGTCTACAGGCTGTTTCCTCATTTGAGGGATCACGTTCCGGCCCCTCTCGTGGCCGTCACAGTAGTGAGGAGGAACTTTTGGAGGTTTGGGGTGGCCATCACTCCCCCCCGGCCCCCTCCAGTTCCTTCCGGTCCCCCTCTCGTGTAACGGGTATTCTGTTGATCCGTTGCCTCCTGTGTCGGGGGTGGCTAGTGTTGTTGCGGAAATTGCGTCGCCTCCAAATGTGGCAGTGTCTGTGGCTGAGCCACCGCCTTCTTGTGGCAAAGTATATTTCGCTGTGCCTACCCTGCGGTAAAGGAAGGGAAGAGGTCCGAGAAGCACCGGACGAGGAGAGATTCGACGGCCCTGTTGTCTTGGAAGATTCGGTCAGCGAACCTAGTGATAATTTGAGCAGGATGGAAGAGGGGGGTGGTTAAGGGGGGCTCACGGGGAAGCCACAAGAGGGTATACTCGCTACTGTTGGGGAGGTGGTTTGGGGTGTTTTTTTGGCTCATTTTGTGAATATTTTTTACTATCAAGGGATAAAAGAAGGATGGAAGGAGTATGGGGAATCGTATACGGTCATTCGACTTCATCTCCGGCACCATATGATTGGTAGCATAGTGAGGGCCCGTCTACCTAACAGTTCCGTCACAGAAATTTGTAGGGTGGGCTCTGACGGTACCGTTAGCTCAGGGTTGTGTTGCAACTGACGGTGCCAAATGCGTTTACCTAATTTTCAACCGTCAGGAATTTTGGGTGCTTAACGGTCAAAACGAGAAGGTGCTCCAGAGGTGCGGTAGCAACACCGTCAGCCTCAAAAATTGATACATTGTCACTATGCCTGGGACCTGTCATGCCCAGAATGGCCATACCACCACTGAAAATCCGATACTTTTTTGCTCCAGTGGCTCTAGGATAAATATATCAGAATTGAAACCATTGCCGACTCCCATTCAGATTTTTTTTGCATGGCACCATGAGAGATTTAAGCTATAGTGTAAAAACAACTAAAAAAGAGTCACTAGAATAGGTGGAAGGACTCTTGGAGAGTCATTGTAGATGGAATCTAGAGGGTATAAGTTGGGTCCACTGTTTTAATTGGTCGGAAATGGTTGGATGGGAGAGGAGGTTGGGAGTTGTGAGCCTAGAGCCTTCACCTTGTGTTTTGTAAAATTTTGGATTTATTCGCTGACGGTGCGGCAGGGGTTGTAGTATGGTAGACGGTATGTTAGGTAAACACAGAATGAGAATTCAGCCCCTAACGCTGCCGACCGTTAAGAGCCCCTTGACGGTTGCCACCGTCAAGATGATCTAAACGGCCGTCTGTAGGTAAACGGGCCCTGATTATTGACAACCTCACCACCACTACTCTCGGGTAAACTGAATAGGATCTTGCCGCGGAAGCGCGATACGGCCGGGGTGGCACCCAACTGAAGACTACCGGTATAGCCCTACCCGGCGGCACTATATTAAAAACCTCTGTTTTTCTTGAACACGCATCATAGACCGAAATAAAAGAACAGTATTTTCCAAAATATCGGAGTCGAGCAAGCGAATTCCTCGTCATTTCAGGGGTTAAAAAAAAGAAACACGTGAAATCATATAAGTTGGGGTTGAAACATGTAATCCCCGATCTCAGGACTGATTTTACCTCATCGCCCTCCTTCCCCTGTGCCCCTAGTTTGGGTTATAGCACACGTTTTATGAGCGCTTTAACTCAAACCTGATGGCAAAGTAGCCGGAAGTCGTGATTTACTATAAGAGCTTTGGAAATCATGTTTTTGTGGGGGATATAGGAAGACATTACTATACATGATGATGACAAACACGAAAGTGATCAGTTTACTCTATCGGTATGATACTCAGCTGTTGCGAGTAGGGGGGGCTGGCGGAAATTCGGACTCAAAATAAAAAACACCGTTATTGTGTCATGCCAAACAGACCCTCGTTTGTTTCATCAAATGAGCTAACGATGGATTATGAGACGCTGCCCACCCTGGGGCAAAGGAGGAACAAACGAATGAGAGCCAGTCCCTCCAGCCTCGAAACCCTCTCACACAGTGGGTAACCGGCCCTGCTTTGTTGTCGGATAGGCCCGCTACGAGTATATACGGTACGGCCCAATAACCCGAGTATGGAAAGTTTCGGGAACAACCAACCATGATAAACAAAAAGCAAACAAGTAAACACAACCCCTCGAATGAGGGAAGAGGCTAGGGCGTGCGGAAACCACCACCCCCGAGGGAGGAAAATAAGTCACCTCTTAGCGTAACCTAACTGGGTGAAAACCCTTCACGGCGTTACAGTACATAATACGAATTGAGCGAGACCGACGTGTGATCAACGGTTAACACACCAACGTGAGTCAAAGAATTCTAATAGGAGTTCGTGGGCTGGGGAATAAGTTCTTTGCGTTGCTATCGCACAACTACCGCACAGCAGTTCCCCCCTTCTTCCTAATGGGCAGCCTTTTTCATCCATACGGCAAGCAGGATGCAGCAGAAAATGCCCAACCAAGCGTATAATGGTACATGACGTGACTTTAACGGTTCAATGACGGCTTCGCTTTCTCCAACATCCGTGTCGGCAGTCTCCGCCTTGACTTCTTCCGCAGCCACCTTTACTATTTCCTTCCTGAACTCATCCGGAATGTCATCTACAACCCCCTCCACGGGCTCCTCCATAGACTCCTCCAGGGACTCTTCCATAGGCTCCACCATGACCTCTTCCGAGGGCTCTTCCATAGTTTCCTCCACAATCTCCTTCTCGCTCTGTATTAGAATATCCAAACTATCTCCTCTCCCGAGCGCTTTACCCAAGGCCAATACTGTCACCCCCTGTTTGTTCCTGATGGTCGTATCTGCGCAGTTCTTGACCAGAAACTCGACGATGTCCGGGTGATCGAACTGAACGGCGAGGTGGAGTGGGGTATCGCCGCAGTTGTTCTGCTTGTTGACTTCGTCACCGTGCGCCCTATTCTCTGGTGTTGCAAGTTTGTTCACAAGGGCCACGACCATAGCCCGAAAGCCGGAGGCGGCCGCTTCGTGTAGTGGCGTGTTGCCGTATTGATCCTGCGCCGTGAGGAGGGATGGGTGGCCCTTGTCAATCAGGATCCTGAATGCCCCAGAGGCGAACTTTGCTGCTAGGTGTAGCAGTTGCTGATCGTTGTTTGCCTGTTTTGTCTCGGGGTTGAAGCTTATAAGGGCCTTTTCTACTAGTGGTGTGAGCCCCAGACAGACTGCGACGCGTAGTGGCGTCTGATCCCCCGCCAGAATCTCCATTTTTGGGTCCCCGCAGAGCTCAGTCCAGGGCTTTCGTAGGACGTCGCTAGTATCGAAGAACTCATAGTCCAACCAGTTACGAGCAGAATCGTGGAAATATTTGTGTTCTGCATTCTTTATGCCCCGACGGGCATGGAGGAACCAGGACTCTGCCGCATATCTTAGATATGGCCACTTGGCCGCGGCTTCCCGTGGCCCCTTCCGTGCCACTTCCCACGTAGCCTCTGCTGGCCCTGGGTGATCACACTTTGAGCTTGCCTTCCACGATCTATCGTAGTGTCCCCTAGTGTTTCCTTTTGGGGGTTTCGCTGCGTCTGCAAAAGCACTGTGAAGGTATTGGAAGCATTCCCACGCAATTGCGAGGTCGAGCTCACTTTGAGGGGACACCTGTGGGCTATCTTGGAGGCTTTCGTCAAAAAGGAATTCTGTTGCGGTATGATGGACAATGGATATATGCGTGGCGGTAGCCAGGAGAAATGACTGGGAAGACCGGATATATTGCCTGACTTCGTTCTCTGTTTTGGGCTGAACTTTTGGCCTTGTGCCGCTAGGAGAGCGGTATCGCGCAAATTCTGCTTCATATTCCATACATGCCAGGATATGTCCGAATTCGCCAAATGTGAGCGGGCGCAGGGCGAGTGCTACATGCCGGATCATATACAGAACCTCATCCGATCTTTCCCGTGACTGGATATCGCGTAGTATCTTTTGATATAAGTCTTTAAGCTTCCATGGGTAGTTCCTTAGAGAGACTTCAAAGTTAGGGCCAGTGCAAGAACGTTTTAAATTTTCAACCGCCAACGGTGCCCAGAAGAAGGTTCCTTCTGGCTTTGCGAAAAGAGTTTCGATTGCTCCGGCCTTCTGTTCTTCATTCCACCCGAATGCATTCACTTCGTGCCTAATAAGGGTTTCTATATCCTCTTTTACAAAACTATTCGCATCAAGGTTGATCCTGGTGCAACCAAAAAGATTGTTCGAAATACCAGGTACGTCCCGACTTGAGAGAAATATTTTGACTCTGCGGATATCCATAAGCTGTAGAATCCTTCCAATCAATTCTTTACACAAGCCTTCACTGAGCCCATCTATGCCGTCGATGAGAATGTATACGGAGTCTGTTTGGCAATCCTGGATCGCTTTTCTTAGGACCCTCCAGAGGGAATGGGGGTTGGTGAAAAATCTATCCCCCTCATTTGCGAGTTCAGCCTTGCAACCATCGAAAAGTTCTCTATCCTGCTGCAGAATGCCATATAGTAGGTCCCAAGCTACTTTGGCGGGCTTGTGTATTCGTGGCCCAGGATCATCAGCACATACGCCGTATGTGGGGGGTTCGGGAGAGACGAAGTGGTAAACCAATATACCCCCTCTCAGAGGAGAGTTGGGTCCAATGAGAAACTCGGCAGCAACACGCTTGGCTAACATAGTCTTCCCTGTCCCGGGGCCGCCGGAAAGCCAGAGAACCCCGGATTCTCCACTCTCCAACCACTTCTTATACCGATCCTCTTTGAAAATCCATTCTCCGGTACCATTCTCGGGCAGGCTATACGAGTCGCGGAGGTAATCCGGGCAGATTTCCGGTGGTAATACACTCCAATGGTTGACATCGTCCCTTAAGAGCAGTATTTTTACTACCGACAGGTGCCCATTCTGGGAAGCACGACGCAGCGGTGTTTGGCCGTACTGATCCGGCAAGTCAGGGTTGACGTTGTCCCGTTCGAGCAGTATTTTCACCGCTCCCTCGTGCCCATTACAAGCAGCGCAAGAGAGCGGGGTTCGGCCCTCTTTATCCGGGTCGTTGGGGTCGACGTCGTTCCGTCCGATGAGTACCTCCACTATTTCCTCGTGCCCACTAGAAGCAGCGTTATAGAGTGGTGTTTGGCCATCGTGATCTGGTTTGTTGGGGTCGAGGTCACCCCGTCCGACTAGTGCTCTGACTACTCCCTCGTGTTTATTCCTAACAGCCCAGAGGAGGGGTGTATTACCCACACAGTCTTTTTGGTTGATATCACAGCCTTCCACCCTTACTAGAGCGGCCACAATCTCAACAATCCCGAAGGCGGATGCACAGTGTAGACCACTGAAGAGGAGATTTTCGTCGAATTTAACAATGTGTGAATACGATTTCTGTGCTCTGAAGAAGATTTCGGTGGATACGTGGTTATTGTAGTCACCAAATAGCCTAAGCGCAAGCGATTTCGCGTGATCCGAAAGCTCCCGTTTGGCATGCAATCCCCAATACAGAGAAGAATATTCGAGAAAGGGTGTGTCTTGGGGATCGGGAGAGGGACTGGCCGAAAGGGACCTCACTTGCTGCGAATTCAAATAAGTTAAGCAGGTCTCTGCTATTGCCGAGTGAGCTGTGCCAAAATGCTCGGGATGAGCCCGGAGGTGCTCTTGAAGGGTAAAGTGGATGAGCCGGGCCGTTGAAGCCGCCCTGTCAACGGCAACAAGTCCTTGGCAACAGGCTAGCAATGTTCCTATTGAGGGAACATTGTCGATATTGAGATTCGCCGACCCTTTTTCGACGGCTAGGGCATGACGCAGCTCATTAACCTTCAAGGGCCGCTCCGAATGAGAGATCCACATCAATGCGGTCATGCCAAGCCTCGCTCTATCCCCACCCTGTCCCTTTATTCGATCTAGTGTCGCACCATAGGCATCCCCCAACCCCAACCCGTCTGTCATTGCGCTAAGCTTTTGTCGCCTACGATGAATTGTGGTTTCTTGCAGGATTGCATCGATGTTTAGCGAGACAAGCAGGAATCTATATATGTATCTGTCAGTGGATAGCTTAAGGTGGCTTTCCCGGTGTCCCTTCTACATACATCTCGGAAATATTTTCAGGAATCTTCCTTAGGATATCTGCCTCTAGACTGCTGTCTACCGCATCTGGGGTTGTGTCCTCGGCTAGCCTGGTACGTAGATATCCGATGATATCATCTCTCTTGGGGGTGATAAGTATGCTCTTTACGAGTACTCTTCCCGCGAAACCCCTCCCGATTTCAGCCTGAATGTGTGGTCTTCCAGTGAGAAATACTCGAGTTCTTGGAGACCCCTGGAGGATTTCATTTAGCGAGTGAAGAAGTTTGGCCCGATCTTGTGCCACACACTCATCTAGAGCATCGATGCAAATAAAAGTACGTTTTTCGGAAGAGGTAGTGTGCAGCATCTTCACAATGTCGGAAAGTGGTGGCCTCCGTCCACCAATGACCTTTCTCTGATTTTCGTAGTCTTGCGCTATTTCCTTCGGTACCTCTTCCAGTCCATTAACAACCTGTTTGAGTAGCGCGCCCAGCATGCTCGTTAATGTCTGCTCCTTCTGGGCGGCGAAATCGAAGTAGAAACACGCAACGGCGACATTTTGCCCTTTCGCCCGATCGCATAAATTATCCGTCACCAATGAACTAGGATTGCGGCTTGTCAGCTCCCTTTTCCTTTCACCCGTCGAGGTTCGTCCTTGTCACCTAATAAACGTCTTGCCAACCCCCGGATGTCCATAGCAAAATAGAACTTCATTCGGTTCACGTTCCCTACTGCTAGCGCACCAACTTCTAAATTCCTCGGTTTTTAAGAGCCAGTCCCCTATGTTTTTGACGCGACGCTCTCGAATGTCGTGATGCCGTAGCCCGGGGTCTAGCGGGGATAGCCAGGATAGGATATTGGATCGGTCATCGACGGTAACGTTATTTGTGACAGTCGTGTTGTAAGAATCGGTAATGTTGAAAGCATTGGTATTGTTGTTGAATGATCGAGACATTTTCTGCTTTCTACTGCTTAGGATATCGTGCTCGTACCGTACTCGTACCCGTAGATGGCGGATAGTGATGAAGTTAGTCGACGATTGGAGTTTCTGGGGGCTGAAGAAAGAGGGGTATTTTGCGGAACCCCGTGCATACTCAGGATCTTCAAATCGCTCCCCAAATCTGGTATTAATACCCTTTTTGTGCTACCTTTACCGCATGGGAAGTAGGAAATGCCACACCTCTGAGTTTTATTGGTTCGTTTTGGATTATCCCGGCTTCACGTGTTATCTAACTCCAAGATCCCCATTGCTAACCTGTTTGAGCGGGAAGATGGTCAGACGCAGAAGTGAATCATTTAAATTAGTATGTGAATTTTGCTCAAATCCCAACCGCGGAATTTTCGTCAGAATCAAAACTTCGAATTCAACACAAAAAGGGAGCGTCCAACCTATCATGCTATCAGAAATATCTTCTACCGGTACTCTTATAAATGTCCCCCTCGATGTTATTGGACGCCGGTTGAGAGTTCCAGATTTTGAGTTTCTTGGTGCGTTTGTGCTGATTCACCCACGAGTCTGACCCGGCTCCCGGTCCAATATGATACTTCAGCCCTCATGAGATTATACGAGTGGTATCATCCTCTCAATTCTTCATTGTCTACCTGTCCTTTCTGTGCCTCTTTTTCTTCGCTCAACAATATTACCGAGCTGAATAGTAAAATGAGGCTCTGGCCTCACTGCTGTGCTGCAAGACATTGGCTACCTTTCTGAAGTCCTTTATCTACTGTACGGCCTGCAGACTGTGGTTCCTCGTTCGAGGAAAAACGCTTCGGTCCCTCTTGTGGCCTTCATGGTAGCGAGGGGGAGCTTTGGGGGACCTGGAGATAGGTATAGGGCCAGTGTGTGAAATTACTTTCACCTCAATGCCAAACCCCTTGTTGATATCAATGCGCGGGAGTTCCTTATTCTTAGTATGTAATACTTGTCCACTATTTTCTTCAATTGTGTGGGGGCCGGGGTTATCTGCCATCTCCAGTTGCATCGCTCCATCACGTGATGAGGGTATAGTACTGGGATTTTGTTGCGTTGCGCCTTCTCTTTATGGAGGGACTAAAAGCATGCTGTTGAGGAAGCTCTGCCACCCGGTCGGGCGATAATTATGGCTGAGTCATCACCTCTGTGTGGCGGAGTGGATTTTTCTGTGGCGCCTCCTGTTGAGGCTTATTTCCGGATCGCTGCCTTGATATGTGGTGAAGAGAGGGTCTGTTTTGAACCAGGCATTGGTGCCTACAGTATCGCGGTTGCAACTGCAAATTTCGCCCTGAGCTTGGATCTCCCACAGAACGGTTCTGCGCCTACTCCATGGGTGAAGGGAGGAAGGGAAGAAGCGCCGGACAAGGAGAGATTCGGCGGATACTCTGGTCTTGGAAAATTCGGTCGATAAAGGTGGTGGGAATTTGGGCATGATGGGAAAGGGGCGGCTGGCTGTTAAAGGGGGGCACCCGGCCAAGACACTGGGGGGTATGCTCGTTATAGGATAGGGAAGCTGTTTGGAGTAAATTTTTAGTTTATTTCATGAATATTGTATATTGTCAGGGACGAGTGAAGGGTGGAAGGATGGAAGGAATGGGCGAGGTCATGTGCAGTCACTCGGCTTGGTCTGTGATATCACATGATTGGTGGTAAAGTTGTTATGGACGACCTTACTGCCACCACAATTGGTGACTAAACAGAGTATTATCGCAGAAGCGCAGCACGGCTGGGGTGGCATCCTACTAGGAACAAAGGTCCTGTTTGGTATGCCACGGTATCAAAAGCCATCGTATCTCCCGAAGGCTTTTGATACGGGTATAGACCGAAATCCAAGAATTCGGTTTTTTCTAAAATATTGGTGTCTGGGAAGCGAATTCCTGTTTATTTTAGGGCTCCGGGGAGAACAGGGAAAGGCAAGAAAAACAAGAAAAATACTAGAGACCATAACTTATAGGTTGGGATTAGAACATACAACCCTAAGTATCAGTACCACTTTTGATCTCATCACCTTCATTCCCTGGGCACTCAATCCAGACTATGGTAGACAGGTGAGCACTGTCTTAAGTCCAACCTGAATGAAATGTCGTAAGGAGTTATGATTGATTTGTTCTAAGAAAAAAAATTGCAAATTGTGTTTATGTGGGGCTCTGGGAAGATACTACTATGCACGGTGATGACAAATATGGAAGTACTCAGTTTACACTACTCAGCTAACGTATTACACCCAGTTATGAGTTAGTATTATTGCAGATTCAAAAACATTAAAATTTACGTCAGCTCCAGAATTACTTGAAATTACCTGGTTTTCGGAAAGTATTGATGGCCTTGACTTAGTTTTGGTGATCATGAAAACGAAATTTGGGAAATGAAATAATCCCCACCCTTGAGACCTGAAAGTGATAATTTGTGATTTGATTGCTATCTGAAACTATAGTAAGCCGTTGGTTTTGGTACAAGTGGGGAGGGGCCTGGAGGAGTTGTGGGACTCCAAATACAAAACATTGGTTTTTTTCTTCTTCTTTGTGTCACTCCAAACAGACCGCTTTTCATTTCATCAAAAGAGCAAACCTGGCTTACGAGAGAGGGTGGATTATGATCCGCTCCCCCACCCGGGAATGGAGGACGGACAAATAAACGAGAGCTAGCTCCTCCATGCCTCGAAACCCTCCCACGCAGTTGGGAACCTGCCCTACTTTGTTATCTGATAAGCCCGCTAGATACCTCTAGTATCATGGCCCATATTGGACAAATCTCCGGGACAGCCAATAAAACAAGAAACAAACAAACAAACAAACAAGTCTGCTGTACACAGCCCCCCAAAAGAGAGCAGAGGCTATGGCCAGCGAGCACCACATACCCCCGAGAGAGGAGAAGAAGTCACCCCTTAACAAAAGTTAACCAAGTGAAGATCCCTTATGAAAATGTGATACATGATGAGTAGTGAATGAGACCAGCATACCACCAACCGTTAGGATATTTAGTGTGGGTTGAGGGATTGAGATAATCAGTTGAGGGGTGGGGAATAGGCTTTCTAGCTTTCTTATGAGAAGTTACCACCCAAGATACGTCATGATGGTTCCTTCCTTCCTCCCAATGGCTACGTATGCATGAATATGGCGAGAAGGGTGCAACCCAAGACGCCCATCCAAGGGTAAAATAGTGGGTCACTTGGCTGCAGCTGTTCGGTGGCGGCTTCGCTTTCTCCAACGTTGATCTCGCTGGTTTCCACCCCGACCTCTTCCTCAGCCACCTCAGCCATATCTTCCTCACACTTGTCTGAGGTCTTATCCGGAGTCTCTTCGGCCGGCTGCTCCGTGGTCTCCCTTGTAGGCTGCTTCGTAGGCCGCTCCACAATCTCCACCTCGATCGTTTTTATAATATCCAAGCTGTCTCCTCTCCCGAGTTTTGTACCCAATTCTAATGCCGTCACCTGATCATTGTTCATGATGGTAGGATCCGCGTGGTTCTTGACCAGAAACTCGACTATCTCTGGGTGGTCGAATTGAAAGGCGAGGTGAAGCGGGGTATTTCCGGAGCGGTTCCGCTGGTTGATCCCGTCACCGTGTGCTTTGCACTCTGGCGTTGCGAGTCTGCTCACTAGAGCTGCCAGCATGGGCCAGTGACCGGACATGACTGCTTCGTGTAGCGGTGTGTTGCCGTTTTGATCTGTCGCTGTGAGGAGGGTTGGACTACACTTGGAGATTAGGACCTTGTATGCACCAGACATGAACTTAGCAGCGAGATGTAGTGGTGACTGATAATGGCTCGCCTTCTCTTTCTCAGTGTTGAAGAGTAGGAGGGCTTTCTCCACCAGTGGCATGAGCCCTAGACTGACCGCGACGTGCAGTGGTGTCTGATCCCCTACCAAAATCTCCATTTTTGGATCTCCACAGAGCTCGATCCAGGGTTTTCGTATGACGTCGCTTGTGTCGAAGAACTGGTGGTGCAACCAGTTACGGGTAGAGTCGTCACAGAATTTATGCCCCGGAGTCTCGATGCTCCGGCGAGCATGAATAAGCCAGTATTCAGCGGCATAATTGAGATATGGCCACTTGGACACCGCATTCCGCGGGTCCTCCCGCGCCACTTCCCACGGAGCTTTTACCAGCTGCTCCGGGTGATCTTGCTTTGAACTTGGCTCCGGGAATTTACCTCGACGCTCCATCTCAATTCCCTTTAGGGGTTTCCTCGGGTCTGCGAAGGCACTGTGGAGATATCGGAAGCACTCCCAGGAAGCTTTGGTGTCGAATCCGCTTCTGGGAAGCACGGGTAGGCCGTCCTTTCGGGTTTCGTCAAAAAGGTATTCTATAGCGGTATGATGGACAGCGGATACAGTTGTGGTGCCAGCCCGGAGAAACGACAGAGAAGACTGAACAAACTGCCTGATTTCCTCCTCTGTCCTCTGCCGGACCCCGGTACTTGTCTCCCCGCGGGAGCGCTTATGTCCTGTTTTCGCTTCTCCTTCTATGCATGCCATGATATGTCCGAGTTCGCCAAATGTGAGAGGGCGCAAGGAGAGTGACACTCTCTGGATCATTTTCAGGGTTTGTTCCGATCCCTCTCGTGACAGGACATCACCTAGCATCTTTCGGTATACGTCTTTTAGCTCTGATGGGAGTTTCTTTAGAAAGGCTTCGTAGTTAGGGCCAGTACAAAAGCGTTTTAAATTTTCAATCGCCAATGAAGCCCAGAGGAAGGTGCCTTCCGACTTCTCCAAAAGGGTTTTGATTGCTCCTTCCTTCTGGCAGACATTCCACCCCCCGAATGAATTCACCCTGCGCCTAATAAAAGTTTTCACATCCTCCTTCACAAAATTGTTCGTATCAAGATTGATCTTGGCGCGATCGGGGAGATTATTGGAAACGTGGGGTACATCCCTGCCGGAGAGAAATATTTTGACACTGCGGGTATTCTTGAGCCGTAGAACTCTTTCAATCAGCCCCTCACACAAGTCCTCTCTCAGCCCGTCTATGCCGTCAATGAGAATGTATACGGAGTCTGTTGGGGAATCCTGGATAGCGTTTCTTAGAACCTTCCATAGAGAATGATTGTTGGTGAAAAAGTTGTCCCCCTGGCGGCCAAGCTCGGTCCGGCAACCATCGAAAAGACTTCCATCCTGCTGCAGAATTCCGTACAATAGGTCGCAGGCTACTTTGGCAAGCCCATGCTCTGGTGACTCGGCCTCACCGGTAGATATCCCACCTGCGGGAAGTTCGGGGGAGGCGAAGTGAAAAACCAGTTTGACCCCTCCAAAGGGATCGGTGAAGTCCTTGAGAAATTCGGCTGCAACACGCTTGGCCAACATTGTTTTTCCTGTTCCGGGGCCACCGCAAAGCCAGAGGACCCCAGATTCTTCGCTCTCCCGCCACTTCTTATACCTATGATCCTTGAAAATCCATTCCCCGGTACCATCCTCGGGTAGGTTGTGTGGGTCGCGGAGATAATCCAAGCCAATTATCGGCGGTGGTGCCCCCCAGCCGTCACGCGATAGCAGCTCTTTAAAGGTTGCTGCGCATTAATTAGTTATGACTTAAGTTGGAAGCGAAGACAGGGGGCGAAAGGCTGCATACGAGGAGCTTCTGGGGGTGGCTGTGCTAATGTACTATAATTATATGTGTTATTTGTATTGTAGCTGCCGTTGGTGTTAAAGCTTTCATTGTTGCCGGTGCGGTTTCCGCAGATGAGATTTTGGTTTCCCTGCCTGATGCGCTATTAGCCGATCCAAACCTATATGGGAAAACCACATAGTGCTATACTCTGCCACCATCTTTCCACGAGATAATCAGCCCACTGCGAGAAATATATTGCCGATTTCGAATTAGATGTGTGGATTGTTGCTTCAACTCACTTAGGCAGTAGGTAATAGAAATGGTCGGGTATAGTGAGGAGAGAGGTGATGAAGGGGGATACGATTCCGGAAGAAAGAGGAGAAAGAGAAGGAGAAGGAGAGCACGAGGCCATCCTTTTAATATCACAAGTACTCGGACAGCAGGTAAATTTGATGGGAGAATAGACCTCCTCTTCCCAGCTACGGAAGGGAAACACGGCAACCTCAGCGCCCCCAGGCAAGGCAGGTAAAAAGGAAATGTGCACAGCACATTACTGGGAGAGGAATTTTCCGTACTCTTCAGTAGAATCTCCTAGCATCTTTGTCTTCTATCCGAGTTCTTACGATATCCTGCGCCCTTGGTGAGAAAAGCACTATCAGTGCGTTGCCTTACAGGCAAGGGTAACTAGCAATGCACCCACGGGTGCTTGAATAGGTAGGGATACTGAGCCTTTGAGATACCCGCACCGTTCGCGGGAGAGGCAGGCGGTTACAGTCCGTGGTCAAGAGGATTGCCAGAATGACCATTAATTTTCGCGTTTAAAACACCAAAATCTGGCTACCAGCCATTTACGAATTACTGGTTAACTTATCATATTTTTCTAGTTAGACTCCACAACGTCTGGCGGGCGCAGGAAAAATTCGCAGTAGCAATAAATTCTCAATTTGTGGTTCGATATGAGAGAGAAAGGATGTTTTATCGTATTGATATTATGGATAAAAAATATTTTCCGATTCGCCCCGCACACATGGGCAAACTGGATATTAAGCCTGCGGGGAATTTCGCGCCAGGCGGGACTCGACTCTTCCTTTACGCCGTTTAGAGGAGAAACTCTCAGAGGGCGTTTAGAAGGCCATGGGCTTGAACTGGTGGAAAAAAACTAACGTATAATATTATGCATTGGGTACAGTACTGCTCCCCATGATCACACATCTTACTCGGGTAGGGGCATCGCGCGTGGGAGAGGGCGTGCAGGGCTTGGCTGCAGACCAAGCATTCCTCTCATGATACCGGGATAAACTGATACCCGCCGACTCATCATATTTTAAAGATAACCGATTTACAGAATTTTTGGTCCTGCATCACACCTCCCTTCGGAATTGGGACTTCCGATGCAAAGATTTCTCTTCATCTCACTCGCGGGGTAACTTACTCGAGTAGGGGTCAGTGGTGAGGGTCTCTTCCCCGGAATCATATCACGGAGTGAGACTCTGCTTTTTAGGTCTCTCTCGACCTCCCGACGGGTCTCCGTGACCCCACTATGGTCGTGCGCGGTAGCGCCTGCTTACCTTTATCTCGGGTCGTGATACCTCCCCGTAGGGGGGGGGGGGGGTAAGTTGGGAAGGCGGATGGCGGGGAGGCACTTGAGCTCTGTATACACTTTCCACTCCCCGTTCCAGGCGGTGATGAAAATCAGAGATCCTATAAGTGTCACTATCAATTGAACAGCAGGCTCAAGAAAAAAGTTTCGAGTGAGAAAGGTTATGCTCTCCAGTCGCTGGGACACATACCAGTCACCCCCCCGTGGGCCGACCTTGGGATTCCGCTTCACACAAGAGCCTACCTAGGTGGCCGACTGAAAAAGTGAAATTTTTGAAGGTAAGCCAACCTAAAGAAAACATACAGCGGTGGCACCCCTGATATAAGGCTCAACCGGGGCCGCCCAAGAAATCCTTTTTGCCTTCCCTCCCATGAAAACGGTCGCGTGCCCTGGCCAATTCTCCGGAATAGAACGCGTGCTTACAAGGACCCAGGCGGTGTTAATGTAAGTTACTGACGAGGCTTAACCACTAGATGCTAGGTTACCCAAGTCCGCCTGGCCGAGGGGGGAAAACGGTGAAATCGAACCCGGAATTAGGGGCCCTATATGCCAATTTCCACCTTACAAGTATCATACTTTTGCGCAATTATCAGGGCACCGTTCTGCAGCGTTTCTACATGAGTATAATTTTGATTAGGGCCACTACAGGGTATTTGAGAATTACCCACTGTAACATCTCTCGGAACGGGCCGAGATTATGATGAGAAGCACGAAGTTCGTCAGGGGTTTCTTGGTGCGGCTTTTCAAGTTGATGCAATCGACGGCCTCTATTGTCAGAACGCGCCGCTGCACAATTTGCCTCCTGTCTACCACACTAGGTATGACACAATGAACCGACCAGATTCGCCCACCGCCAGAACTTTGAAATAAAGTTGGGCCTAAGGTAAGTTTCGGTACAACCCAGAATAGGCCCTGTTGCGGCCATAAAGGGTTAAGCGTAGGCGTTTTATTGCGAATTTGGAGAGATTACAAATAACTCTTATTTCAACGTCGTTAGTGCTAGGCTAGTTTCTTCGGTTAATGAATTCAGTACCGTATCATAAATTTACTACAATAGCCAGAGTGGTTGGCTCACGCTGATACGTCCGGGGCTCCTCCTGCGGGTGGTGGCAACATTGGAACGAAGGGGGGGGGGCCGTTTCGGACTGCCACGGCTTCACGAATTTTTTTTTGTTCTCGTGATATTTATCTAGCTTTGAGCTTCCCCATCGCTTAGTCTTTCGGAGATTATATTACCTCTCTCACACTTCTTGATTGTCTCCCTGCCCTCTCTAAGCCCCTTTGTCTTCGTTCAACACGATTCTCGAGCTACAAATAAATGGCTAAGTGAGGTTCTGGTCTCCGTGCTTCCGCCGCCGGACTTGGCTACGTTATCGGAGTTTTCTGACTTTATCCTTACTCTCCTGCCTGGGCTTCTCGTTTGGGGCTGTTGGGGTGTCGCAGTTTGTTTGGGGTCTCATGGAAGGTCATGAGATATCTGGAGTTCCAGGTTGTTGGAGGGTCACGGAGGATCACGCTTTATCAGGATGGTGTGTTTTCTTCGTATTCATGAGCATATATATCTCCAGTCTGTCATTAGCTGGTATCTCCATCGTTCGCCCGGCTCACTATCCTTCCACAACCCGCGCTCTCATTGATTCACCGTGAGCGCTCTTCTTTAGTCTTCATCGGGGGCAACACACTTCGGTCCCTCTCGTCACCTTCACAGTAGCGAGAAGGAACATTCTGGGGCTCGGGATACCCATCACTCCTGCCTACCCCCTCCGGTTCCTTCGCGTACTTCGCGCGACGAGTGTTTTCTTGAGCCGTCGCGTGCCTATTGTTGGGAGGTTGCGTCACACAGCACACACAGGCCCAGGGATAGCTTGAGCTCTCTCTTTTCTTTCCCTTTTAGCTCACCAAACGCCTCTGAGTTGGGGTTAAAACGTGTGATTCTAAATGCTCATCGTCTTATTCCCCGTGCACTCGTCTTGGACTGTAATAGTAGTACAAAGTCCCCGGCATGTAGAACCCGAACACTGGGGGGTTCTGGCACAAAAATTTGTATGGGAAATTGTCTGTGCACATCCGTGTACCCATACTAAATTCAGCTTCAAATGTCCTGGTTCTACACGCCGGGGGACTTGTAGTAAACTGGGGGCGCCTTACTCGAGTAAAGTCATGTCGGGTGCTATGTCGCATCGGCAGCTGTGTCGGGAACCTAGGTACGCCGGCGGAGTATATTTGAGCACAGGGTGGTATCAACGTCTATCTGGACTCAAACTCAAACATACTTGATCTGGGTACCCAAGTTCCCACCATACCTGCCGACACGAAATAGCACTCGACACGACTTTATATGTCGAACCTGATGTAAACATCGCAACCGGTTATGATCCGTTGCGTGAAAGGGCTTTGGTAATGGTTGCTTGTGTGATGGATGGGAGGTGGGCTTAGTACTCTACATGATGTCAAATATGGGAGTAATCAGATTACTATAAACCCTTGGTTTTTTTATCATACTTATGGGACAACCCCAGGGCAAGTGCGATCCAAATGCAAAACACGGTACCGGTATTTATATGATCTCATGCCCAACAGACCCGTTTGTTTCACCGGGCGAGCAAGACGAGCTTGAGAAAGAAGGTAGATCATGATTCACTGCCCACCCTAAAACAGACGACGAATCAACGAATGAGAACCCTCAAAACCCTTTCAGGCAGTTAGCAACCATCAAACTTACGGGCCGTTTGGCGCGAGCAGTTTATCGATCCAAAACACGTTTTGGATTGATATGAAAAGTTGCGGAATTAAGTTACTTATCAAAAAAAAAAAAACAAACCAAGTAAACATATAACTCTTGAAAGGAGATGAGAGGTCCTGGCTGGGGGTAAGACTCGCAACATTCCTACGGCACGAATACCCCGCGGTGGCTCCCTCTTTTCTCCTGCCGGTGTTGGGTTTCCTGTACATCCGTGTGGCAAGCGGGGTGTAGCCCGAGACGCCCGTCCATGGATATGACGGTACGTCATCTTGCTGTAGCGTTCACCGGTGGTTTCGCATCTTTAGCTCCGATGTCGTCAGTATCCACCCCGACTTCTTCCACAGCCTCTTCTACCATATTCTCTCCAAACTTGGCGAAGATCTCATCTATAATCTCCGACAGAGCCAACTCCATGAACCGCTCCACAATTTCCTCCCCGATTTGCTTTAGAATACCCAAAGGACCGGCTCTACCGAGCTCCGCTTCTAATTCTGATGCTGTCACCTGATCATCCGTTATGATGGTAAGATCCGAATTGTTCTTGACTAGGAACGTTACCATATCGCGGTGATCGGGTTGGAGGGCGAGGTGATGCTGGGTATTGCCGTAGCGGTTCCGCTTATTGCTTTCGCTACCATGCACCCTGTGATTTGGCTTTGCCAGTTGGTTCACCGGAGCCACTAGCCTGGGCCAATAGTGAGATATAGCTGCTTCATGTAGCGGCGTGTTATTATATTAATCTAGGGCTGTAAGGAGGGATATACTACCCTTAGAAATTAGGAGCTTGTATGAAGCGGACTTGGCTGCTAAGTGTAGAGGTGCTTTCTGTATCCCAACGTTGAAATCCGAGAGGGCCTCTTCTACTGGTAGCGTGAGCCCTGGGCTACTGCGACGTGCAGTGGTGTCCGATCACTACCTAAACCTCTATTTTTTGGATCTCCCCAGAGCTCAACTTAGGACCTTCGTATGGCGTCGCTTCTATGAAAGAACTGATAGCGCAGGTAGTCATGAGCAGGTTCGCCACAGAATTTGTGTCCTGAAGTCTCAATGCTCTGACGGGCATGAGTGGTCCAGGATTCTGCCGTATATTTGAGATATGGCCCCTTGACTAGGCTTCTCGCGGGTCCTTCCGTGCCATTTCCAGTGGAGCCTCGGCTGGGTCCTCCGGGTGAGTTCGATTTGAACTTGACTCCCGGAATTTATCGCGACGTCCCCTGTCATTTCCCGATGGGAGTTCCCCCGGGTCTGCGAAGGCAGAGTGAAGGTATCAGAGGCACTCCCTGGGAGGTGTGATGCCGGACCCGCTTTTGGGGAGTACCGGTGGACTCTCCTTAGGATTTTCCGTTAAAAAGGTATTATATTGCGGTATGATGGACATTGGATGCAGTTATGGCGCCACGGCAAAGAAACGACAGAGAGGGTGGGACATACTGTTTGATTTGCCCCTCTGGCTTTGGTCGAGTTTCGGTACATGTTGCTCCACAGGTGCGCCGTGGCCCAGTTTT
Source organism: Tuber aestivum (assembly GCA_900010015.1). NCBI lineage: Eukaryota > Fungi > Ascomycota > Pezizomycetes > Pezizales > Tuberaceae > Tuber > Tuber aestivum. The sequence continues at coordinate 385,027 of LN891018.1, read as the reverse complement.
CTACCTCTCGTTCTTCTATGCATGCTAGGATATGTCCGACTTCGCCAAATGTGAGAGGGGCCGAGGAGAGTCATGCTCCGGATGGTGTTCAGGACCTTTTCCGATCCTTCTCGTGATCGGACATCGCGTTGCATTTTTCGGTATAAACCTGTAAGCTCAGATGGGAGTTTCCTTAGAAAGTCTTTAGAATCAGGGCTAGGACAAAAACGGTGTAAATTTTAAATCGCCGGTGACGCCCCGAGGAAGGTGCCTTCTGATAATGTTTTCACCTCCTCTCTCACAAACCTGTTCATATCAAGGCATCTTGGTACCCTCAGAAACATAATTCGAAACGTGGGGGGCTTCCCGATTGGAGAGAAATGTTTTAACCCTATGAATACCCTCGAGTCGTTCTACGCGTCGCGGAGATAATCCAAGTAGCCGTGCTGGCGGTCGCGCGATACCTGCTCTTTAGGGGCTGTTATAGATATTAGCAGTCAGAACTTTAGTTGAAAACGGACAGGCAATGAAAAGCTGCATACCAGGAAAATTTGATGGTGCTGGTGTATTGTAGTTGTTCGTAGTGTTTTTCGTACAGGTAGAGCTGCCCTTAGTGTTGAAGATATCTTTGTTGCCCGATCGCTTTCCCACTCATGGAATTTTGGTTTCCCTGACTGATGCACTATTAGCCTATCCGGAGGGAAAAGGAGGAACCTCCCCATGCGATACTCTGCAATAATATTCCCTCAGATATCCGCCCACTATGAGTTATCTCTTGGGGTTCTCGAAGCTAGATGAGTGAGTTGTTGCTTCAAGTCGTCCGGGTAGCGGGTAATAGAGATCTTCGAGAATAGTGATGCTAGGAGGGATGAAGGGGGGTATGGTTCCGGGAGAAGTAGAATCAATAATATCAATACCATAAACACTCTAATAGAATGACCTTAGGATCCCCTTCTCAACTTTGGAAAGGAGGAAGACCGCAAACCTAGCCTCTAGCCAGGACAAAACAAAAGGAATGTAATGTACATAGCTCCTTACTAGGAGAGACAATCGGGCGGCCGTACTATACAACGCCCTAGCAAATTTATCTCCCATCCAGCTCTTCCGGTATAGGGCGACCTCGGCAGAAAAAGCAGTACCAGTGAATTTCCTTATGGGCCCGATTAGCCCGCTACCAACTTAAGGATACTCATAATGCGCTGACGCTTGTGAACAGAACTGGCATTGCATACCCCGGATCGGGGCCGGAAACCCCAAATTCGGCGGTATGCGATTGTAGTCGCATTCGGGAACGTCAACCAGCTATCAATGCTCCGGTACGGTGCAGGTGTGAGTTGTGAGGATTTGAGACACAAAGAAGTAGGAGATTATGGTCCCTAGCTATAGGTATTGGTGAAATGCCATTGTTACACCGGATACATTGAAAATCAGCTGCCTATAATTTCTGAACCATTAGATATTTTCCTAATTAGGCTTCTAGGCTTTGATCGCCGTCCCATCCCGCTAGGAACCGGTTTCGCGGGCTTGAGGGTCCGGGCAACAGTTTCGGTGGTAATGAATTATCATATCAACCTATGGTTCAATGCGGGAGCAAAAATGGGGTGTATAGTGTATTATCGCATCTATAAAACATTGTATATTAAAAAAATTTCCTATCTGCCTAGAATGCAAGTGCAAACTCGATGCCCAAATTACTCTTCTCTACTCCTTTTCAGAGAAGAAATTCACAAATTGCTTACTCGAGTAGACGAGTAAGCTGTATATGAACTGATGAGGATACACCAGCGCCCTGTGCAGCTCTTTTAAACTACGCACCGCACAAGCAATAGTAACAAGCAATAGTATGCAAGACCATCCATGAAGGGTTTGGCTGCATAGTTTGTCCAGCATATGATGCAGGGATAAACATGGTCGCATAACACGTCATATTTCAAAGTGAACTGATCCACAGATTTATTGGTCCCGTACGAATCGCACTTCCCGTGGAAATTGGGATTGCCAATGCAAGATTTCGATTCTCCGCAGTCGGTGAGGTACTGTTCTCGAGTGGGGGCTACCGGTGGGGCGTTCTTCCCGGGTATCCCTCGGTGGGTTCAGTCCCTGTTTTGCAGGTCTCTGCCGACCTACGTCCAGATCTCAATGGCCCAGCTATGATCGTGCCCAGTAGCACGTGGAGCTCACCCCCAACTCAAACCGCGGTAGCATTCCTGTCGGGGGCAAATGGAGGGGACACTTGGGCTCTGCATACATTCGCTACCGTACTCCCTGTTTCATGCATAGATGAGAACTCGGAGACCCGATCAACCCCCAGCTAGCAGCGGTCGCATCGTGTAGTACATGGACTCCGTTACAACCACTATAATGCGAAGCAACAGCAGGCTCGGGAAATTTTTCCTGAGTGCGAAAAACTTTTCATCCTTCCACCACTTGGATGCCTGCTAATCACCCCCGTTGGCCAGCCTTGATTTTATGCTTCTCACGACGGGTTGAGCCTCTGGCTGTGCAGTGAAGCTTTTGGAGGGTATCCTCCTACAACAAATGAGGGAGATGGTGGAGCTACCGCTGATACACGGCTCAATTGCAGCTGCATGAGAGCCTCTTTTAGTCCTCCCTCTTGGGAAAGCTACTACATGTCTTTTCTGGTTCTCTTGAATAGAGTGTTTGCGTAGAAGGACCTCGGTGGCTTCAACATAAGTTAGTAACGAGGCATAACCACCCGGTTACTTGATTCAGTAAAGGAAAAAGAAAATGTGAAGCGGACTCGGAATTTAGGATCCTTAATGTAAATTCCACCATATTTTTATGCCTTTATAACGGCATGGTATTGTAGCCGTGTTCCTTTGGTTCAGTTCTAATAGGGACGGTTAAGTTACAAAATATCTTAGAAATTCACTCTATGCGACCCCCCGAAAAGGACTGGTATTTAGCAAGCACGACTCCTGTTAGGGGTTCCATGGGCTCAAAGCTCGAGCGACACCCTCTATATCTCTTACCGGCCATGTAGCGCAAACTGCGCAAAGCCTCTATTATGGCACCGGTAGGCTTTGAGGGGGTGATTTTCGCTGGCTTCGTGTTTAGTGAGCTTGGCACCAAGGTATGGCAGAGTCGATACCCTCGGGACTACTGGGAAGTGGGGGACGGATAGGTACTGACGACTTTGTAGGGACAGGTCCATCACTTCGGGTAACGCTTGGGTACTGCCATGGGATTCCTGATAAATGGTGCGGTGGAATAAAGCATGAGATAGCTTTGCGTATGTAGTAGGCGTGAGAAACGAATGGTCAGAAACTTCGACGTCTGGCTCCTCCGCTAAAATAATCGTAAAGACGGGTGTATATATAAAAATAACCAACTCCTTCGTATCATTCTATAGGTCTCCACACAGGTCCTCATTCCTCTGTGCTCGTACACTCCCATATTAACAAAGGAAGGAACCGTCTGAGGAAAATGTCTAAAGAAACTTCTCCTCAATTCTCTAAAGAAATCCGTATCGCCCCCTAATAATTCACCGTACTCCTGTCACTCCGAGGACCATCTGCGGCATTCTGTCGTTCTCGCATCACTACTAGCGCTAGGTTATTTTTCCATAAATAGTCGTTTAGCCTGCGAAAGGCCCGCCTCAAAGAGGGAAAAAAACTCCAATGTGCGCGAGTACTTTAAGTGCCAGTAGGGGTGTCAGGGGTGAGCCCCTAGTGATAGAATACCCAAGGTCACAGAATGTTACTGCATAGTTATGACACCTTCTCATGTTTACTCTGTCGGGTATAGTGCCTTATAAACCGGGGAGATTGGCCTAAGTTTCCGATAGTAACCTGGAACAAAGCACTATCGTACTGTAATCGAGTAGGAGCCGAAGTAATGCATTAAATAATCTATAACAGGCCCGGTTTTAACAGTAGAGGGTGAATTCAGAGTGAGGGGAGAAAAGCACAGTGAAGGACTCGGCCACCCGCAGAGACAAATAAAGAGGAAAATACGACAGATCTCGATATAAGAGACAACTCCAGTGTCGGATCTGGAGGTCCAATATTTCCATTTTCTGCAGCACTATCAGAGGTGTGAATAGACTCGTGGTTGGTGGTATAGAAATTCGCGGTCGTGTTGCATCTTTTGCCGATTACGAATTCCTCGACATCCAACGGTTACGCGGAATTGTTATATTTGTAGGGGGGCGCTGAACTCATGCCTTGAAGGGCGAGAAGACAAAACCGAAGATAAAAGGCGAGCGTTGGACACAAATTTTTCTTTGTTAGTTTCCTTACCTTCTTCTCCTTTCCACATCCTCCCTACAGACAACTCATGGAATGGATAATCTGCTGTCCGGGTACCTGGCTCACCTTTTGTTGTGACATCTTCTCTGATCCCGAAGCGTAGTTACCATTGAAGTGTTTGTACAGTAGCATCCGCCCCGAGGCTCTTTCGAACCCCAGGGCCACTAGTGGTGATTCGAAGGCTCCAATCCTGCTAAATTTCACAAGGGAGCATATGGAGCGGAAGTGGTCCAACAGTACAGGTATTAGGCAGGTTTTGTTGAGATGGTGGTATTACGACTTGGGCTGTCCTTATCACAAGAGCAATAGCATAAGACATTTCCAGTTGTGTTCCAGAGCTCTGTGACTCAGCTTTGTAGAGTTAAGAACAACTCTTATATAAGTCGGTCACAAAAGCCTTTTTGCTAACAGTCTTCTCTGCTAAACCTTGGCGCTAACCCTACTAGGCATTTCTAGATATTATACTTTTAGATAACACAGAATTGGGTGGTGCGAATAAAATTATGGAGGAATTTTCTAGATATATGAGGATGGGTATCAGTCTTTGTGCGCCCATGTACTCTTAACCTTTCCTTGCTGGTAATTTACATGAGAATACTAATAGAACTTCGAGGCATGGAGTGAGGGCGTAGTAAAGATGTCACCCCAGGGCTCTCCCCCACGATGGCAGCTAAAGAGAAATTCTATATTTTTCCGGAGGAGTATAGTGCTGGGTGGGCATAAACAATGTAACGAGGAACCCGTCTACTTAGCATGGCACCACAACTTGAGCTCAACGAAATCACCTCCACCAACAACACATTAGGGACAGTGAAGGTGGATTTCAAAGGCATCATATCTGGGTGCTTTAGGGTTTATTCCCGGCTTCCCGCAGCTTGTTTAGCCATCCTGTCTTTTTACTCAGATGATGAATGTTTACATATCACATAGGAATAGAGATTTTATGTGGAAGGGTAATGTAGTATGTTCTGTATTTTGTTATTACAGATTCTTAGATTAGCGTGGGTTGATTCTCATCCTAGCCGGATGGAAAGGGAACGGGGGGGCAAGATAGATGACGGAGGGGAAAAGAAAGGAGGAATGAACTTGGACAGACTAATTAAAGGCGCGAAAAAGGACGTGATTGAATAAGCTGGGAATTATATAGGTGATCGGCTCATCTACTAGTGCTTGCTAGCACCGGCTTCGTAATGGGCAGACCTGCCGTGATCCGGGTAGTGTAGGCGAGGGCCCGAGTCCCAGGCTCCGGGCTACGATGCACCTGGGCATCCTTAGTATCAAGTGGGCATTCCCTAGAACCCCGGGATCCCTGAGGAAACGCCGTGTGGGGAGAGGTACCGCCTTACTAAGTCGGCACTGCTAACAAACGACATGGACAGCATTCTCAGGAAGAAGGGTTTGCGGTTTGCGGAGGGTGGGGAGCAGATGGTGAAGAGGAGGCTGCTGTTGCCCCCCCCCCCCCGACACGCAAATATTAAGGTACCAGTGCCTGGGGTTCGGCCCAAGGGGTGGTCACAATGACGGAGGAGGAGCGGGCATCCGTGACCCCGAGAGCGTTCCCTGAAACGGAAGCTGTAAATACGGAAGAAAAACCTGGCTCCGAGTTAGCAGACAGGTACCAATATAATATTCAACATGAGCAGATCATCTTGGCCGGTGGTGATCCTACCCACCATATCCCCTGCCACCTCGAGGATTCCCTCCTGCTATAGCGAGCCCGTGACACTCGAGAAAATTCCAGTATAGAAGGCACAGCCGCACAAGTTATCGCCGCCAAAAAAGAAAATCTACCCGGGCCATCCCCCCGGAAGACCCTGAATTTAGAGACACATCCTTCACGATTCCAGGGATGGACACCAATGCCGGCTCATATGGGGAGTCTAGCATGTGCGATTGATTGGTGACCATCCTAAGTTATCCCCGGAGGTGAAACCACTCTACATCAGTGATCTAAGTCATACACACCTCATGTCTATCAGAGGATAGACACATACAATCCTGCCTCCGTACCGAAATCCACGCTGAATTCTCCTCAGCGTGCTAGCGACCATCATACCACCAGTTGTAGCTCGCAGCACCTCTCCCACCTCACGTCTATGACAGCCGAGGATACGAGCTCGAAAGGGGGGTTTTTGCCGAAGGGCACGTCAGTTGTGCTCTCCTCGCTCGCGATAAATGGGAGCGCGGGGAGGCCGCTGTTGAGAGTAATCAGTTTCTCACGTCCCTACCGGGGAACTGGGGGCAGGTGCATCGGGTATGCGTTCGCTAAGGCGCAGTCTAAGTGCCTGCCTGCGGTTGTGATTGGTTGGATTGAGCTTTCGCAGGATGGGAAGAGGGGGTCGCAAGGGAGGCCCACCAGAAAGCTCCAGGGAGGTATATCAGTTGAGGTTAGGGAGGCGGTTTGCGGGTGAAGTTTCCCTCTGTTTCGTGAAAATTGTTCATCCGGGGATTATGGAAAGATGGAAGGGGTGCTATGAATCATGTTTGGTCACTCGACAATTTGAAAGTTACTATGGGGTATCCCTAGCGGCAAAGATACCATAGACAACCCTGTCGCCACTACCACCCTTGGGTGAAGTAGGCATAATGTTGGTGCAAGAGTGAATACGACCGGAGCAGCATTTAACTAAAGTCTAAAGACACAAAATGGTAAAATGGGGTCGTTAAAAAAAGAATCGAATAAATAAAACTAGTTCAAGAAAGAACATATATCATGATAGACTACCATCTCGCGTAGCTAATAACCAGACCAGCCAAGCTGTTCAACAAAACCCACGGTATACTGCCAATAGCCAGGGTCCGGCCAATCCCAAGAACAGCCACCCAAACAAGATGACAAACCAACAAATAAAACACAACACTCAAAAAGGAGGGGAGCGTACAGCCCGCAAAAGTCATCCCCTCCCGAGAGCAAAAGAAGTCATCACTTAAGATAGCTCAACAATGTGAAAATCCTTCGAGGAATTGCTACATGGTACGTAGTGAATGCTGCCAGGGTGCAGTCAGCCTTTGGGGTGATAATGCCGGTTAAAGATCGTGATAATGGGTCATGGGTTGGGGAGGAGGTCCTCCGTGTTCGCAACGCACACTGTCGCATAGTACTGAAAAGGACAAATACCAGCTGGGTTCAAATCACAAAAAGCAAGAAGATTTATTTGTAGGACTCGCGAAAAGAAAAGAGAGCAGATACCTAGTTGGATGGAGAAACATAATAACAGCACGATCCTTTGACTGTTCTGGACTCACAATCCCTCCATTTCCAAATACCGTATTATAGTCGTTCTGATTCGCACAAATGGTTCGAGGAAAGGGCTTCGCATTCGTTGTTTGATTTTTTCGTTTCGCGCGCACAACAAAACTTACAGGAAAATGTTGGAACAGGCCCCTCACAAACACATCTACGCTCTTACAAAAAAATTAGTCACAGTAATAACCCCCAATACCACGGAAAGCCCCAAAAAAACAAACAGGTACAGGGTACATAATTCAGGGCATTCTGAGGTAAACAGAAAGAAAATAAACAGAAAAAAACTTCTGCAAACTTTTGCCTCCACAGTTCCCCCTTCCGCTAAGTAGGTTTCGTATGCATTAATATGACAGAGGATGACAGGAAAAAATGCCCACCAAAGGCCTAATGGTTGGTCACCGAGCTAAAACATTTGCTTTCTCAGGTTCCGGGGTGGCCTGTCTCCGCCCTGACTCCTCCTATAACTCTCTCCACCCTATCCCTCCCCACCCTATCCCTCTGAACCCGTCTAGTGTTTCGTCCGAATCTTCCGCCAAGGTCTCCCCCGTAGTCTCCCCCATAGTCGCCACAACAGCCCCTTCTTGGGCACTTCACTAATCTCCCCCTGATACACCTCTGTGAGCGTCTCCACAGGCACCTTCATGGGTACCTTCCTAGCTTCTTCCCTGGTTTCCCCCATAGGAACCCTCACACGTGCCTTTGCAGGCACTTTCGGTGGTACTTTTGGGGGCACTTTTGGGGGCACTTTCGCGGGCACTGTCGCGGGGACCTCCCTGGTCTCTTCGCTGGCCTCCCCCACAGGCACCTCCACGGCCCCCTTCCCCGTATATTCACTGGCCGGCTCCCTAGGCACCTCCGCGGGGGCTCCCACGGGCACCTCTGCATCTTCCTTCCCACTCTCCCCCGCAGGCAGCTCAGAGGGTGCCTCTACGGGCACCCTCCTGGTATTTTCACTGGTCTCACCCACCCGCACCTCCACTGGTACCTCCCTGTTCATCCCGGGGGGCATCTCTACCGACACCTCCGCACTCTCCCGTGTCTGTTCTATAATAATATCCAAAATATCTCCTCTCCCAAGTATTGTACCCAGTTCCGATGCGGTCTCCTGATTATTGTTCTTGATGGTATGGTCCGCGTGGTTCTCGATCAAAAACTTGACTATATCCGGATAGTCAAATTGAACAGCAAGGTGAAGCGGGGTATTCCCGGATTTGTTCTGCTTGTTGATTTGCTCACAAGGCATCTCGTCCCCTTGAGTTTCGAACTTTTCCACTAGGCCTACTAGCATGAGCTGATGGCCCGAAATGGCCGCTTGGTGTAGAGGTGTGTTGCCGTCTTGGTCTGGTGCCGTGAGGAGGGATGGGCTGCCCTTGGCAATAAGGACCTTGTACGCTCCGGACGTGGAATTAGCCGCAAGGTGTAGTGGTGACCGATCATTGACCGACTTCCGTGACTCAGCCTCGAAACCTAGGAGGGCCTTTTCTACCAGTGGAATGAGACCTAGACCGACTGCGACGTGTAATTGCGTCTGGTCCCCCGCTAGGACCTCCATCTTTGGATTTCCACAGAGGCCAATCCACGGCTTTCTTATGACGTCGCTTGTATCGAAGAACTGGCGCTGCAGCCAGTTGCGAGCAGCGCCTTCGCAGAATTTGTGCTCGGCAATCTCGATGCTCCGACGGGCATGAGCGGACCAGAATTCTGCCGCATATCTGAGATATGGCCACCTAGCCACGGCTCCCTGTGGGTCCCTCCGTGCCACTTCCCATGGAGCCTCGATTGGCTCCTCCGAGTGTTCTCCATTTAAATCTGTCACCCGGGATCTATTGTGGCTTCTCAAGTCATTTCCGTTCGGGTCTCCAAAAACATAATGAAGGTATCGAAAGCACTCCCAGGAAGCTGCGAGGTCAAGGTCGCCTTTGCAGGGCACCTGTGGGCTATCCTGGAGGTTTCCGTCGAACAGGAATTCCACTGCGGTATGGTGGACAATGGATACATGTTTGGCGGTGGTCCGGAGAAATGACAAAGAGGACTGGACGTACTGTTCGATTTCGTCACCTGTTTTCTGCTGAATTTCGGTACTTTTCCCCTGACGAGAGCGCTGTTGTCCGGTTTTTGGTTCACCTTCAATCCATGCTAGGATGTGTCCGAATTCGCCAAATGTGAGTGGGCGCAAGGCGAGTGCCACACTCCGGATCATTTTCAGAAGGGTTTCCGATTCTTCCCGTGATTGGACATCCCGTAACATCTTTCGGTATACATCTTTAAGCTCTGACGGGAATCTCTCTAGGAAGATTTCGTAGTTATGCCCGGCGCAAAAACGGTTTAAATTTTTAACTGCGAGCGATGACCAGAGGAAGGTTCCCTCCGACCTCGCCAGAAGGGCTTTGGTTGCTTCTGCCTTCTGGTCATCGTTCCATCCCCCGAATGCTTTTACACTGTGCGTGATAAAAGTATCCAAATCCCCTTTTACGGAATCGTTCGTATCGAGGTTGATCTTTGTACGTTTAGGAAGGGTATTAGAAACGTGGGGTACGTCCCGACTCGAGAGAAACATTTTGACCTTGCGGCTCTTCATGAGCCCTAACATCCTTTCAACCAACTCCTTGCACAAGCCCTCATCGAGCCCATCTATGCCATCGATGAGAATGTATACAGAGTCAGTCGGGCAATCCTGAATCGCTTTTCTTAGAACTTTCCATAGGGAACTCGGGTTGGTGAAAAATCTATCCCCCTGAATTTCAAGCTCCTTCTTGCAGCCATCGAAAAGGTTCCAATCCTGCTGTAGAATGCTACACAGTATGTCGCAGGCGGCTTTGGCAAGTCGGCGTTTTCGTGACTCGGCCTCCTCACTAGAACTCTGGTCTATAGGAAGTTCGGGCGAGGCAAAGTGGTAAACCAATTTAACCCCTCGGGGAGGATCGTCGAGTTCCTGGAGAAATTTGGCCGCAACACGCTTAGCTAGTGTAGTCTTTCCCGTTCCGGGGCCACCGCACAGCCAGAGGACTTCGGATTCCCCGCTCTCCCGCCACTCCGTGTACTTATCATCTTCGAAAATCCATTCGCCGGTACCATCTGTGGGCAGGTTATACGGGTCGCGGAAGTAATCCTGGTCGATCTCCGGTGGCGATACTCCCCAACGGTTGCCCGCTACTAGCTCTTTAAAGGTTTCTGAGGGGATTATTAGCCAAGTGTTGGGAGCAATGACTGGTGGTTAAAGGCTGCATACCTGGAACACCCAGAAATTCTCGCTCATGATAGTTATTTGTGATATTTGTACGGTTGAAGCTGTTATTATTGTTGGAGCTGTTGTTATTGTTGAAGCTTCTGTCAACATTGAAGCTGTCGGTGTTATCGTTGAAGCCACCTTCGCTTTTGGGGACGCCCCGGTCCCTTGGACTGCCCACACTGTTGGATCCGCCCATATTGCGGTTTCGGGCGAATATACTTTGGGCGGCTGTCCCACCGAATGCTTTGGAACTGATGTCGTATTAGCTAATCTGGGCCAATATAGGAAAGCCATATAGTGCCATACTTTAGGGCCATCTTCCCACAAATATTTGGTCCTAGGGAGTTGTTTGAGTTCTTCGGGATTAGATGTGTGAGTTGTTGACTCAACTTGTCTGGATAGTAGATAACGTGAATCTTTGAGTATAGTTAGGTGAGGAGGGTCAAAGGAAGGATATAATTCGGAGAGAAGAACCCATACTAATAATATCACAAGCATCTAAATAGGAGACATATGAATCTAGAACTCAAGAATTCTCCTTCTAGGAGACCGGGGGGGAGGGAACCGCCAACTCAACCCGAAGTCAAGACAAAGTGAAAGGGATATACGCATCGAAATTCTAGGAGAGTCATCTACTGTATTGTACAATGTCCTATCACATTTATCTTCTACTCAAGTTTTTACGGTGGACGGCGGCCTTGATGAAAAATGCACAGCTCATAATCCCATAAACTTGAAACCCGCGCTATGCACCACGGGATACGGGTAGGGATACTACTCGGGATTGAACGAAGTCTGTGAGCACAACTACCACTGCATACCTCCAAAATTTAAGTCCTTTGCTAGGCTTCGAGTGTCAAGCGATGGTGGTTGTGTTCATAAAAACCGTCCAATGTCCAATTACGAGTAGGGGTCTCAGGCACGCACTACTGGTGTTAGCCAAAAGAACGGAGGCTACGAGAGACTAAGATGAAAGTGAATTGTTGATATACACCAGCATGCGTTGGGTGCTGCTCTCCAAGATCATCCTCCAAGTTGGTGATCTACACCTAGGGCCATGCATAAATAGTTAGGCTGCATAGCGAGCTGTTCGGATTCACATATCACTAGTAAAATCATGCTGTGCACTCAGGTAACTTATCACATTCCAAAGTAAACTGGTTTACTAAATATTTGGACTCGTAGCACACTTCACCTCGATTTCGGATTCCCGATGTAAAATTTTGCTTCTTTTCCACCTGCCGCGCCGGGATTATCGGTGAGGCGTCCTTCCGGATGTTGCAGTACTGTACGAGTACTTCGATAAAATTTATCCTAGCCGATCCGGGGATCACCGGATGGTACTCAATAGGCGTCTTGCATATCTCCCGCGACCAGGGAGCGAGTTTCGATGGTCCAGCTAAACACACGCGCAGTGACACGTGATTCTCGGCTACATCTTGAACCCCGGTACTATTCCTAGGAAGGTGGGGGCAAATGGGAAGGCAAATGATCGGGAGACACTTGGACTCCGCATACATACACTCTCTACTCCTTATTTTACGGAAAACATACTTGAGGAGCGACGATGAAAATTGGGTGGGGAGGACTCAATCAGCCGCGCTCGTAAATCGGAATCGTTTTTATATTTGCAAAAAAATCACAACCTCTACCCGGTTAGACAACAGCCACCCCGGGCAAGCTTCCCAAAATAAGGAATCTTGCTCTCGGTCACTGGATACCTGCTAATCACCCCCGTGGCCTAGTCTTGACCTTTTCTTCTAAAGGTAGCTCAAACGGACTCCTGTAAAAAAACCGAATTTTGGATAATAGCTTCGGGCAACCTAAAAAAGATATGATAGAGACGCCACTGATATATGGTTCAACCGTTATCGTTGAAACACTTTCTTTAGCGCTCCCTCCCCAGGATGCTGTTTCATGCTTTCAATTGTTCTCCCCAATAGAGGACTATACAAGCGTCTTTGAGTGCGGTAGTTCTGACCAACTCAGCGTTGAATGAGAACTCCTCTCATTGACGAATCCCTCTTTTACATTTTCATATCCTCCAACCACTAGTAATCGCTTTATGACCCCACATAGTGCAAGGAGTAAGAGGCGAAGTAGCCTAGAGATCCTCTAGTATGGTGACAACCCCCCCCCCGAGCACCGCTAGTCAAGATTTACGGCCCTCCCTATTTATGGTTAAATTTTTGTTTTAGAATCTCAGTCTTCTGTGCTAAAAGTGTGTGCGATACGAGGATGGATCAAAGCCCGGCGGATAATTCATTACTCCAGCAGAATTATCACCTGGATTCACGTTTCCGGATTGAAGTCGCGCCTCCTTAGTAAGTCACCGCCAAAATCAGAAAACGTGACTTTTATCTAGAGAGGAGTGGGAGTAATTGAATTGAATCGGCAAATGGGGTTGATAAGGCAAGTGCCAAAGAGAACGTGCCTGCGGCATATTGTGACTTCCGAAAGCCGGGTCAATCACCGCTTGTGATATCCTCCTCTCGTCCCAAATAGTTTTTGCGCGGTCGGCCGTCTGGCCCGCCGTAACCTCTGTTCAGGAATAAACCCTCACCTAGACCTTTTATGTCCATAAGGGGGCCGGCAACCTGACAGAGTTTACTAAACATCGCGAAACAACCGCCTTCTTCATATCCACCGCATTTGGTGGCTTGGGTGAAACCCATAGAATTCCGATAAGCCAATGGTCGATGCTTAAGGGGAACAAAGAAACATTACAAAGTCAGGTTTTTGACTGATTAGGAGTAAATATTAGGGCATAGTGGCTTGCTCACCAGTGGTCTAGAATATTGACCAATCATATATCTTTATGCCAACAAATTACGGGCCTTAAAAGCTGTTACTCTCTCCCTTAGTTCTTTCGCTTCGTTCTGGGCAAAGCCGACCCCTATAACATGGACCAGAGCAGACAGTCCCCCGCATCTATCCCAATGTCCAAAATTCGGGGTATTTAATGCATGGTTCAAAATAATAACCACGATAGTGGAAGAATATCTTGTTCTATGGAAGAGGAAGCCTTGTTACTATTAGTCCATTCGGGGCCGTGAGTGTATCACCAGGAGTGATAGTTTACTGTAGGCAATCGCTTCCACGCCACGGACCAGACACAAACTGTGAAGTGCCGTAAACTACCACGGCTCACTCAGGAGGGGAATGCAACCCCCGCCGGCATTTTGAGAATTTCACATGGGGCCTATCTTATCGGAAAAGGTAATAACCTGCTTTTTTTTTGCTGCTCTGAAAAAGCAATACGCTCTCTTCAGCCAAGGAATTTATCAAGGGAATAAGACTAGCTCAAGAAAAAACGTAAATCATGATATAATACGCTGCCCGCCCTAAAACAAGGCACAATCCAAAGAACACGAGCCATCCCCCTCCCGGGAAACCCCATCGCACAGTTAATAACCGACCCAGCATAACTATCCAAAAAGCCCACCATATGCTGCTAATAACCCATATCCGAACAACCTTAAAAACAACCTCCCAAACAAAGAAATGATACGAAAAAACATTCAAAGAGAGCGCCGCCCCCCCGAAAGATAGCTAACAATGGCTAGCCAGAACCACCACCCCCAAGAGCCGAAGAAGACACCACAGGAAAAAAAAAACACCTGATAAACATGTGAGGATCCTTCACAGCGTTGTTATACATGATAGAAAATGAATGAGACCAGAATTCGAGCAGCTAGAGAATTAAAAAATGTGTACCGTAGACCATAGAAAAGGTTCCCCCAGATCCTCCCACCCAATTAACGCCTTCCTCCTAATAGGTTACGTGCGCATTCAAACAACCAGAATATAGAAGAAAGTAATTGCCCAGACGTATAACAGCAAGTCGCTTACCCGCGAGGGCTCAGTGACAGCTTCTCTTCCTTCAGTTCCCATGTGACCAGTCATGAGAATCTCGGTTTTCTCGACAGCCGTCCCCGCCACACCCTTCCCAGAGTCGTCCACAACACTTCTTACAGGCTCCTTCGGGATCTCCTTCTTGGGCTCTGCTATAGCCTTCTCCGCCTGTTTTGGACCATCCGAACTCTCTCCTCTCCCAAGCCTTTCACTCAAATCCGATGCTGTCACCCCCCGTTTGTTCCTGATGTTCGGATCTGCCCCTTTCTGGATCAGAAAGGTGCCGATATCCGAGTGATCGAACTGGACGGCGAGGTGAAGCGGGGTATCGCCGAAATCGTTTTCCCTATTGATTTGGCCACTGTGCGCGTCGTCCTCTGATTTAGCGAACTTTTCCACCAGTGCCCTTAGCATGCCCATATGGCCGGAAATGGCTGCTTCGTGTAGCGGCGTGTTGCCGTATTGACCCTGCGCTGTGAGGAGGGATGGGCTGCTTTTGTCAATTAGGATTTTGTATGCCCGAGACGCGAACCTAGCTGCTAGGTGTAGTAGTGGCCGGCTGTTGTTCGTCTGGTCCTTCTCGGGGTCAAAACCTGAAAGGGCTTTTTCTACCAGAGGTGTGAGCCCCAGACAAACTGCGACATGTAGTGGGGTTTGTTCCCCCGCTAAAACCTCCATCTTTGGGTCTCCGCAGAACTCAATCCATGGCTTTCGTATGACGTCGCTGGTACCGAAGAACTGATACTCCAACCAGTTACGAGCGCTGTCGTCCCAGAATTCGTGGTCTGGGATCTCGATGCTCCGACGGGCATGAAGGAAGCAGAATTCTGCCGCATATCCGAGATATGGCCACCCGGCCACGCACTCTCGCTGTTGCTTCCGAACCACCCCCTCTGGAGCCTCTACTGGCCCCTCCGGATGGTCTCTCTCCGAACCTGACTGCCAGAATTTGTCTTGACGCCCTTTGCCACCCCGTTCGGGGGACTTCTGTAGGTCTCGAATAGCATCGTGGATGTATTGGAAGCACTCCCAGGAAACTGTGAAGTCGAGCTCGCTTTTGAAGTGTTCCTGTGGTCTATCCCGGGAGTTTTCGTCGAAAAGGCATTCCACCGCCGTATGATGGACAAGCGATACATGCGTACTGGTAGCTAGGAGAAATGACCCGGAGGACTGGACGTGCTGCTTTACTTCGTCCTCTGTTTTCGGCTGAATTTTTGACCTTGCCCCCTCAGAGGATCGGCGCTGCACGGTTTCTGCTTCACCTTCCGTATATGCCAGGATATATCCTAGTTCGAGAAATGTGAGCGGGCGTAAGGCGAGCGCCACTCTTCGGATCATGTTCAGAACTTCGTTCGATCTTTCTCGCGACCGGACGTCGTGCAACATCTTTCGGTATAAATCTTCGAGTCCTGACGGGAGCTTCTTTAGAAAGTCTTCACTGTTAGGGCCTGCGCAAGAATTATGTAAATTCTCAATAGCCAACGATGCCCAGAGGAAGGTTCCTTCCGACTTCTCCAAAAGGATTTTGATTGCCCTGCCCTTCTGTTCGTTATTCCACCCCCCGAAGTGATTCACCTTACGTCTGACAATATCTTCCAAATCCGCTTTTACAGAATCGCTCTTATCAATATTGATTTTGGTGCGTCGCTCACAGAGGCTGTTAGAGATGTGGATTACATCTCGACTGGAGAGAAATATTTTGACCGTACGGATATCCATGAGCCCCAGAATCCTCCCCATCAATTCCCGACCCACGCCCTCATTGACCCCATCTACGCCGTCGATGAGGATGTATACAGAGTCTGTGGGGCAATCTTGAATCGCTTTTCTTAGAACATTCCAGAGAGAACTCGGGTTGGTGAAAAATTTATCCCCCTGGTTTTCAAGTTCAGTCTTGCAATCACCGAAAAGGCTCTCATCCTGCTGTAGAATGCCATACAGTAGGTCCCAGGCTACTTTGGCAAGCGTTCGCTTTTGTGTCTCGGCTTCATCAGCAGATCCCGTGTCAGTCGGAGGTTCGGGCGAGGCGAAGTGATAGACCAATTTAACCCCTTTAGGAGGATCGCCGGGTACTAGGAGAAATTTGGCAGCAACTAGCTTGGCTAGCATAGTTTTTCCAGTCCCAGGGCCACCGCAAAGCCAGAGAACCTCGGATTTTCCGCTGTCCCGCCATTTCTTGTACCAATCTTTCTCGAAAATCCATTCTCCGGTACCATCCTCGGGCATGTTATGCTGGTCACGGAGGCAATTCAGGCCAACTTCCGGGGGCGGTGCCCTCCAGCGGTTGCTCGTTACCAGCTCTTTGAAGGTTCCTATACACATTCTTAGTCATAATTCAGGAGCAAAGATAGGTAACGAAACACTGCATACTAGGAACACATTGATTCTCTTGTCCACTATAGTTATTTGTGATATGTTTTGTACGGTTGAAGCTGTTGTCATTGTTGGATCTATCGTTATTGTTGAAGCTATTTTTATTGTTGAGGCTATTCTTATTGTTTGTGAAGTTTCGGCCACGGAGGGTACCAGACGCTGTTGGAAATGCCTTTGATCTGATCCTCTATTAGCCAATTTGGACCGTTATAGAAAGCACTACCTAACGCTATACCTTAAAGCCATCTCCCCACAAGAGCCACCCACTAGGTAATCTTTAAAGCTTTTCCGGATTAGATGCGCAGGTTGCTGCCCGAATTATCCTAGGTAGGTAGCGGGTGACGGATTACACTGGGTATAGGGAGGTGAGAAGGGATGAAGGAAAGACACAATTCTGGAAGAAGAAGCAGTAGAACGAGGGGAAGCAATCATATTAATACCATAAGCACCTTAATAGGAGATAAATCTGCCAGGTATCCGGAATTCGCCTTGTCAGCTACGGGAGGGGAAAGCTTCGCAAACTCAGCCTCCCAGTCAACATAAGGCAGAGGGAATGCACACAGTGCCCCTACAGTAGAGGCAGATTCAGTATTGCACTGTATTTTATTATGCATTGCCCTGGCACGCTTATCAACCACTCGAGTTTTTTTTAGTGTATAAGCGAGTGTTCGTGAGAGAAAGCATAGCGCCCTGCCGTACAAACCAGAGACTCCCGCTGTATGCCTGGGGATACAAGTAGGGATGGTGAGCATATGAGGCACGCACTATTGGCCAAAAAAAGCAGGAGGTAGCAGGAACAATTGAACCCCGTTTGGAGAACCAACCCTCATAAAGTGCCCAAGTGGTTAGGCTGAGTGTGAATTGGGTAAAATCGGCTGTTGCCCTTCAGGATCACACACCATCCAGGCATCAGCGGTGAAAGCTGTGTGTGAAGGGTTAGCCTGCAGTACGAGCGCCCAGTTCCCATAGCGTCATGCGGGTACCTGTAGATAAACTGTACTCGCGCAACTTATCACATCCCAAAGTAGGCTGATTTACCGGAAATTTCCTCCTGTATCGCGCGCACCTGCCGCGTAAGGATTTCGAGCGAAGCTCCTTCCTAGGTCTCTCCATTCCACCTAATGTACCTGTCTTTATCCGTCCCCAGCGGATACGATATGAGGCTCAGCCTCTTTTTTGCAGATCTCCCGGTGACATGACCGGGTTACCGTCCCCCCGAGAAGGACTAGCGTTTTTCTGATATAATAAAAGATAGGCCGGCTGAGTGTGTTGGATCTCGCTAACCGGTACTCGAGTACTCGCAATTGTATTAACCTACCAAGCTAAACCTATTGGGATTTTAAGGTACTTTTCCTTGGAGGTCGGGACGCAGAGTGGAAGGAAAATTGCCCTGAGGGGGATACGCCTTCCCCAGTCCCTAGCCCACCAAAGACATAGTAGTGATGAAAATTAGGGGGGAGCTCAATAAATTACACTTCTTAAATCACACTCGCTTTATCTACAAACAAATCCCGCTAGAGCCTCTTTCAAGCGTAGAGCTCTGGTGAACTCTCGCAAGTGAGAAAATTTATCCTCATTCACTTTAATACCTGCTAGTTGGGGACCGCGGGCTTCCGCTCCTTAAGGAAGCCCAAGTGCCCTGCTGCACAAACAGGAATCTTGGATGGTAATTTACTGTAACCTCGGGCGAGCCAAAGCAGATATCGTGGGGATACTACTGATAGGGCTCAATGTGACTGGCCAACGCTTCTTTTAGCCTTCCCTCCTGCGAAAACCACCATATAACTTGACTACGAGCAATTCTCCTCAGTGGGGCGCTCGGTATTAACATACTATCTGTTAAGGAGGAGCCTTGGCCTTGCGATTGGTCGATTTCACCTAGCCAGAGTGTAGGTAAAAACCATGAAATTGCCCCTGGAGTTGAGGGCTCTAGATGACAACGTCCACCGTAATTTTATGCTTTAGACAGGGCATGGATTTGCGGCCGCGCTTGTTGGGTGTAATTTCAGCAGGAGTGTGTACAGGATATTTGAGAATACCCCATCATACTCTATGGGCTTTTGAAAAAGACAGGGCTTAGAAGCAGCACACCCACCAGAGGTTCCGCGGGTTATTGATGCGGGGGACAACCCCAACAACCCCACAAGGCTAGGCTGCACGAGCCTTCTATTACGACACCGGTGGTCGTTAAGTGCAGTAAGTTAGTTGTGACCGACTTAGGATTGAGCAATGATTCTTGGCGTTGAGCTATGTCATAGGTAAATTAACACCCGAAGAATTAGGCAAATCGGATAGTAGTGCCCGTTCAGACGAATACGACAGCGGTGACTTATGGCACCGGTATCATATGTCCTGCATATTATGATTTCGGAGGGACGGGACGATCACTACTTAAAGTTATAATGCCCTTCCTTCAGCCCTTATCTTTTTTTCTTTTCACTGCCGACCGCTTACCCTCTGGCTCTGCGTATGATCGCCTCTCTTCAAAAAGAATTCCCCTCAACAAACTTAATGTTCATAAGGGGCCATAGGGCCCTAGCGATAGAATGGCCAAGGCTACAAAATACCACTGCGAAATCGCCTTCTCATGCTTACTACGTTGTGTACCCCATGAACTGGCCAAATTCCCCAGCGGGTACCAAGTTAAAATAAAGTAGGAGACAGGGTAATATTCGGTGCGGTAAAGAATAACACTGGTTTTGACCATCGGGGGTTAAGCGAGGGCGTCTTCTAACGGATGAGGGATAGGATACAAAGAAAATTCTTGTTCCAACCCACCCGCGCAGTGGTAGGGGAATCTCAGAAGCTAATGCGAAGCTATGAATAATTGAACCCCATACTAAGAGATATGATAGGGTAGTAATAGTACAGGTCCTAGTACTAACAAAGGTCATAGCCACTTGCTCTTTTTACACCAAACGTGAGCATTCCCGCAACCTCGCGACAATGCCATGCCCACCTCCATTGATTATAAAACACATCACCGGGCATTAGACTACCACACAACCTTTAGAATATTCAAGTTTCAGTAGAATCGGACTGGCCTTGCGTTGTTGGCTGCCCTGTGATAATCAGAATTTTCAAAATAAATATCCTCTCCCACGGGAGCCCACATAAGTTTCGAGGCTCGGTATAGGTATTGGACCAGCTTCCCGTTTGTACGAATTCTGATTCTCAATCAATTGCAGCTAAAGAGACATGTGCAAAGCTGCCAGGTTCTTGGCTGCCCCCAGCTACATTTTTGGGATGGTTAGCTGTAGGGTTCTTTAGAGGATGCCGTTTTTTGTTGGTGTCCGATTTGGTGTGTTTTCACCAGTACAGTACTTTGCCCCACCGAAGGTGAATTGCCGTTATGGTGAGGGGTATGTGTAGCCGGAAGGGGTGCTCTAGCCAAAAGTTGATCTGGTCCCAAAACATAATAACTCCATGAAAACCTGATATTTTTATTTCCTTTGCCCAATGTGTATATAATAGAGCCATAATTCTCATTAGAATGTTTGATGGAAAGCCTTGGGGGGGGTTGAAGTTGAGAAATATTTTCTTGGTACAGCAAACCGAGCATAGGTCCTCACCATTTAGCCAAGAAATTTGAATTTCCCCACTCGGAGTAACGGGAGAAAAGCACCACAAAAGAACTATTCTTCAGCCGCACGCTAAGACAAACAAAAATGAAATGCGAGCAACCTCACTAAGAGAGTCAACTCCGGTATCCCAGAGAGGGGACTAGTTCTTCCATTTTTTAGCAGTATCAGGGAGGCATCGCTATAGCAGTCACAGCCCAACCCACAACATCTATATCATCTGAGAGCTATACAATCATTTCCGACTGCGCTCATAAGCTGGGGTCAATCTATACAGTCTTAAGAGCAATTCTCAGATGAGACGATCGCAACAGGCCTATGTTTCTACCCTTTCGTTTATCAGACACCAGTACCAGGTATAATTTATACTAAATATAATATTAAGAGCTAAATCTGCAACCCAGAAGTTTCTGTATTTGGGATTAGGCCTGTCTAGGCACAAACTGTACGGCATAGAATAGGGCGACACGACTTGAGTGTGAGTATTAGTCCTTGGGTGCCCATGGGTTTTTCATCATTGAAAGTAAAAGTACTAACCAAAGGCCCTCAGGTGGCCGGAGTGGGGCCACCAAACACGTTCCATCCCATGACCGTTTTCCACGATATCCAGCTAGATGAGAATTTATATTTTTTTTCCGACGAAGTGCACTGCCGAATTGTTGTAATCAATGTATCAGTGTGAGAACTTTGCGCAATTGGGAGGGCACAAGACTTGGAAACTTGAAAAATCAACCAAAGTGAGGCCAAATGTCAGCAGCTTATTCCCGGTTCCCCACAGAATGATCAACTTTCCTCTTTTTTTCCTCAGGCAATCAGTGCTTACATTTCACATACAAGCCGATATTTTCAGTGCGGGGTAATGCAGTAGTATGTACAGTATTGTTTTTTTTGTTTTTTTTTTGCATAAATTCCTAAACCAACACTCATTAGCTCTCACCGCCGATGAGAGGAAAGGGAAGGTATGAAGGGGAGGAAAAGATGAAGATTCAAGAAAAAAATAAAAAGTAAAGCACGAAAGAGCCGTGTAAACTGATCAAAGGTGGGGGGAATGGATGTGGGTGGATGGACCGAGGATTATAGGAGGGTGGTTGGCCTCCCTGGGGCTACTAACCCCAGTTTCCTAATGCGCAACTTTACTACTGTATAATCTAACAAATGTAGCCTAGGGCCTTGCAAGCCATTTGGATGCGCACGCTCCCTGGGGGTGGACTGCTGCCGCAGGGTTCTCGAGAAAAGGGGCCTGTTCGTAGAGGGTTAGGAGCGCATTGTGCAGAGGAAGCTACAGTTTCAGGCTTTCCTGCACTCTGATATTAAGGGAATGATGCTTGGGTTCCATCTCAAGAAGGTGGGAAGGGCAGAGAAATTGAGGGAGGTTGGGCGCGCTTCCGGTGGGGTGAAGGTGGGGTGAAGGTGGGGTGAAGGTGGTGGCGACCTTACCTGTGATACCGGCACTTCCCTCCCGCCCAACGTAGTATTATACAGTACCCCCCGCTAAAGCGGGCCGGCGAAGAAACACCGCAACGTCAAGTTTTTTATTTCACTGGAGAACTCTACCAACACGTTCGGGAATATCAAAACCGAAACCGACCAAGCAGTGCGCGACCCTTTCCTTCCCTCGGCGCACCGGAACCGCCTGCCGTTTATTTTATTCAGGGTAAGCAAACTCATCGTCATCCCCTCTGTACAGTACCCCCACTTTGTTCCTGGCAAAGCCGACGCCCAAAGCATGAGCCACAGCGGGCAGTCTTCTGAGCCTATCTCGACCCCCAACAGTCGGAAGACTCCTTACATGGTTCTGGAGAATACCCACTATGGTAGAAGAAAAAATCTTGACCTGGAGAAGAAGGGTCCTCGTTTTTGCTGGTCAGTATTTCTAAATTTTAATAATTTTCGTTCATGCTTCCTTAGGCTAGGCAAACCTACTCAAGTAGTTTCGCATGCCTGGTGACGGCAATTACACCTCCCGTTTAAAAAAGGTCACGGTTGATCCGCTCTCGGCTTCTACCCGTGGCTAAGAGTGTCACAGCTGGCAATAGATTTCAAAGCCACAGAGACTTGAAAAAGAAAAGGTAAAGCGAGCCGCAATGCTTCAAGAGAGGAGCGCAAACCCCGCCGGCACTATTGACAATATCTCATGAATACCGTACTGTTTCCGCATTTTCGGAAAAGCAATGGGTCCCAAGTACATAATTTGAGATCCTTTAGACAAAGAAGAAACAGACTAACGTGAGATAACCGTGCCAAGGTTCCCGCCGATTATGAAACTCCCCGTAGTTACATAATCGGCGGGAACCTTGGCATAGTTACTCCCCCATCCGAGAACCTTCTCGCACATTAACAACCAACCCAAAATAGCTATCCAATAAACACACAATACTGCTAACAATCCAAGCCCGACCAACCTCAAGATCACTCCCAAACAAAAGGGAAGGAAATAAGAAATAATGCCAACAACTCAAAAGGGAACGGAGCCTAACTCCAGCAAGAACCACCGATCCCAAAAACCGGAGAGGTCACCACTTAAAATAACATGTAATGCCGTAAAAGACCGGAATAATTGGACCATATGCTATGCTGTTGGGCTCTCTCTAAACGAGATCAACAAATTTTTGTTTTTTTCCTGTCTCGGAGGGAGAAAGGGACAATGTTTTTTCTGTGTTTCCCGCCCCCTCTCTGGAGAATGGAGTTTCGGGCTTCATAGCACATGCCCAGTCTCTATGGTATCGTATCACAGCAGGGCGAAAACTCTCCTCTGCATTACGATACGCGATACATCATAAATGAGACCAGCAGTTGGCCACGTGTTAGCTCAATAGTAATAGTGGTCGTGGGATGGAGATGAGGTTTTCCCCGCTCCCAGTGCGCAGCTACCATGCGGTGGCTCCTTCCTTCCTCCTACAGTAATTGGTTACGTGTGCATCCATATAGCAAATAGGATGTAACAGGAAATTCCCACCCGGGCGTACTCGAGTATAATGGTACATCGCTTAACTTCAGAGGTTCGATGATCGTTTCACTTTCTCCAGCGCCCGTGTTGCCAGTCTCCACCCCAACCTCTCCCGAGGCCACCTGCGCCGCGTCCTCCTAAAACTCATCGAGAGTCTCCTCCCCAGGCTCCTCCTCCGTCTCCTCCCTTGTCTCCTCCTTGCATTCCTCCACGGCTTTCTCCGCCTGTTCTAGAATATCCACACTATCTCCTCTCCCGAGCATTGCCCCCAATTCCGATGCTGTCACCCCCGTACTGTTCTTGATTGTCGGATCCGCGTGGTTCTCAACTAGGAACCTGGCCATATCCGGATGATCGAATTGAATAGCTAGGTGAAGTGGGGTATAGCCGCAGCTGTTCTTCTTGTTTCTTTGGCCGCAGTGTTTCTTGTACTCTGGTGTTGCGAATTTTCTCACTAGGTCCACAAGCATGGGCCAATGGCCAAAAATGGCCGCTTCGTGTAGAGATGTGTTTTAGTCTTGGTCGGGCACCTTGAGGAGGGATGGGCTGCCCTTGGAAATCAGGATCTTGTATGCTCTGGACATGAACCTGGCCGCTAGGTGTAGTAGCGACCGATAGTTATTCGTCCGCTCTGTATCAGGGCTGAACCCCGAAAGGGCCTTTTCTACTAGCGGCATGAGCCCTAGACAGACTGCTACGTCCAGCTACGTCTGCTCCCCTCCTAATACCTCCATTTCTGGATCCCCGCAGAACTCAATCCATAGCTTTCTAATAGC
Organism: Tuber aestivum; assembly: GCA_900010015.1. Taxonomy (NCBI): domain Eukaryota; kingdom Fungi; phylum Ascomycota; class Pezizomycetes; order Pezizales; family Tuberaceae; genus Tuber; species Tuber aestivum. The sequence continues at coordinate 360,769 of LN891018.1, read as the reverse complement.
ATCGCTTGTATCGAATAATTGGTACTGCAGCCAGTTACGGGTAGATTCGTCGTAGAGTTCGTGCTCTGCAATCTCTATGCTCCGACGGGCATGAAGGAACCAGGATTCTGCCTCATATCTGAGATATGGCCGCTTAGCCACAGCCTCCTTCTGGCGCTTCTGGACCACCAGTGGAGTCTCCGCTGGCTTCCTCCGGGGATCTGGCTTTGAAATTGATTCTGGAGATTTGTCGTGACCTCTGCTGTCATTATCCCTTGGGAATTTCCCGGGGTCTGTAAAAGCACCATGAAGGTATTGGGGGTACTCCCAGGAATGGTGAGGTCAAACACTTCTAGGAATTATGGATAGACCGTCCTTGCGGTTTTCGTCAAAAATATATTCTATCGCGGTATGATGGACAACGGATACAGTTGTGTCACCTCCCGGAGAAATGATAGAGAGGAGCGGACATACTGCTTGATTTCCTTCTCTTTTTTAAGTTAAATTTCTGTGCTCATCTCCTCATGCGGGTGGGGGGGGGGGGCGCGGTTGTCCTGTCTTTGCTTCTTCCATACGTGCCAGGATATGCCCAAGTTCGCCAAATGTGAGTAGGCGCAAGGCGAGTGCCACACTCCGGATCATGTTCCGAATTCCTTCCGATCCCTCCCGGGACTCGACATGCCGTAACATCTTTCGGGATATGTCTTCAAGCTCTGATAGGAGTCCCTTCAGAAAGTCTCCGTAATTAGGCCCTGTGCAAGAAAGTTTTAAATTTTCCATAGCCAAAGACGGGCAGAAGAAGGTGCCCTCTGACTTGTCCAAAAGGGGTTTGATTGCGCTGTCCTTCTGTTCATCATTCCATCCCCCGAATGCATTCACCCGGCTCCTGATAAAAGATTTCACTTCTTTTACAAAACGGTTCGTGTCAAGGTTTATCTTGTTACGCTATCAGGTAGATTATTCGAAACCTGAGGTTCATCCCGGCTGGAGAGAAATATTTTGACTCTCTGGGTCCTAGGATCCTCTCAATCAGTTCAGATACGCCCCCCTTGAGCCCATCTACACCGTCGATGAGAACGTATACAGAGGCCTAGGGGGCAGACTTGGGTGGCTTTTCTTAGAACTTTCCATATAGGTCGGTGGTTGGTGAAAAAGTTTTCCCCCTGTCTTTTTCACCGAAGCTCAGTCTTGCAGCCATAGAAAAGCCTTCCATCCTACTACAGAATGCCATAGAGTAAGTCGCAGGCTACTTTGGCAAGCGTGGGCTGCGGTGACACTGCCACATTGACGGATATCCCTGCTGTGGGAAGTTCGGGTGAGACGAAGTGGAAAACCAATTTAACATCTCCAGGACGATCGCTAGGGCCCTAGAGAAATTTTGCAGCGACACGCTTGGCCAACGTTGTCTTTCCCGTCCCGGGGCCACCGCAAAGCCAGAGAAGCTCCGATTCTTCGCTCTCCTGCCACCTCTTATACCTCTCATCATCGAAAACCTATTCTCCAGTCCTATCATCGGGTAGGCTGTGCGGGTCCCGGAGATATTCTAGGTCGATACCCGGTGGCGGTACCCTCCAGTCCTTGCTTAATACCAGCTCTGCAGACTCTACACATATCATTAACCATTAGTTGGAAACAGACACAGGAGGTGGGAGGTGACACTCGGTGGGCGTCCGGAGATTCTGTACCATACATAATCGTAATATTTGAATCGTCGAAGTTTCCCTGAGTGTTGTAGCTGTCCTTGTTTCCTGGCTGGCTTCCCCGGATGAAAATTTGGTCAACTGTTGTGCCGGGTACTCTAAGACTAATATACTATTAGTAGATCTGGCCCTTATAGAAAGTTTTTTTTCCTGGTGCTATACTCTGTCGCCATATTCCCACAAGTGTTCGCCTACTTCTAGGGAACCCTGAAGTCTTCGAAATTAGATGTACAAGTGGTTGCCTCGGCTCATCCGGGTAGTTGATAATAGAAATCCTGTAGTAACGTGAGGTAAGGATAGATGAGAAAAGGGTGCAACAGCTGAAAACGAATGGGGAGGGGAAACAATATCTATACTATAAGTCCCCGAATAAAAGATAAAGTGTATTATAAAGTTGTAGTTTGTCCCCCGGCCGTGGGAAGGGAGAAGGCCGCGGAGTCGGCCCCCCGGTCAGGGCAGGACACAGGGAATACATAGAGTGTCCACCCAGGAGCGCAGCAGCTCTCTTGTACTGTACAGCATCCTAACGTGTGTAGCTTCTATTGTTTTCAAAATAGGCTATGATCGTACCAGAATGGCTTACGGCCCTCATTCTTTCTACCATACCGTAAGTGTCCTATATATACACAGCTTGTCTTCTGAGAAATAAAAGCATCTCCAAGTTGCCTGCACCGTCTTCCACTCTGCTTTCCATACCCGGTTCCCTCGGTATCATAAGGCAAAGACATTTCCGACAAGACTTGTGATCATCCTCCAGATATGTTCCACATGTTCTCTGATCCGACACAAGCCTGTATCATCTCGTTACAAACTATTGTGTTAGCGTTCAACACTAACTAATAAGACCATCCAAACTTTCCTGCTTCGCCTTTCTCCTAAGCTAACTAGATCCCGCTTCAATTCCAAACATAATGCTGCACTCCTCTGACAATCTCCAAACCACAAACTACTGCACGCCCTGCATGCATTCTGATTCCAGTATCTAACATACTACTATTTTACCAACAGTCTGATGGAAGGTTCGTGAATTTCAACATATTCGAGTTTTAGGGGTATACGACGGCCTTAGTGAGCCAAAACATGCGCACCACCTCGCGAACTCAAAAATCCCGCTATGCATCTCGGGATGCATGCAGGGATACAGGGCATTCGAGACATTCACATTGGCCAAAAACAAAAAGCAAGAGGTTGCTGTAGCAGTTGAGCCCTGATCGGAGAAACAACCCCCGGAGCGTATTTAATACCAATCTAAGTGAGAATTGAAGAAGATACTCTGTCATAAAGTGGGTGTCGCTCCCTGATATCATGCGCCTTTCGGGTGATCAATAACTAATGCCATGGATGGAGAGTTGGGCTGCATGGCGAAGCCTCTTACACTGTATAGTAAACGTGTATGAGTCCTAGTAGTTGTGGGTATGCCCACACAATTTATCACATTCCATATCAAACTGGTTCCCTAGATATTTGGCCTTGTGCTACACTTGGCACCAATTGGCGTATCTCACGCGATGTTTCACTACTTTCACCCCGCAGTGTAAGGATTAACTTTATTGGCGAGACGTCCTTCCCCGGTACCGTATCACCATTCGATCCGCAGTAATTTCCTTAATCGGACAGGTAACGGAATAGGGCACGGTCCCTGGCTTGCAAATTTCCCCCACGTGCGCAGGTGGGTTTCCATGACCCCAGGCTGCGCCATGGCCGTGTGCAGCAGTTTATATGCTCGGCTTCACCTCAAACCCCCACAGCCTCCGAAGGGGTGGAGGGGCACAAAAATACAGTAGAAACTCAAATGATTTAACCGTGTGCTACGTAGTCCATAATTCCCCACTTTAGGAAAGGGGCCGAAAACAGCAAGCAGAGTTGCTCAGCCCCACGTCGAGACAACAGAGGAGACAACTCTAACGATATGCCACTGTAGGAGTACAGTTCACGGTTCGGTTATTTGGGATTTTACCGTAGGAAAGCAAAGGATAAGTACTTGTACTGAGCAGGGAGGTTCATGGACTCAGCATACACTCTCTATGTATACTCCCCATTTCGCAAAGAACCCAGCGGTGAAACTAAGTGGGAGGCACAACTAGCTACGCTTCTTAAATTATAGTCGCGTTTTCCGTGAGCAAACCCCACAACAAGCTGTCGAGTTGAACGGCCGGGGGCTCATGCGAATTTTCTCGGGCGAGAAAACTTATCCTTGGTTGCTTGAACAACTAATCGCCCCGCATAGGCAAATCCCGAGTTTCCGCCTCCCAAGACAGTGTGAGCTCCGGGATGCACTCTTACCGAAAAATCTCCTTAAATCCACCACCAAAGGGTCAGCGGATATCACCGTCTAAACCATAATAGGCTTAACAGCGTACTCGTGGGTTAACAAAATGACGAATACTAGTCAATGAGATCCAGCAAACTCAGCCTCCACAGGATGTACTGCATCTGGAATGCACTATTCCTTCTTCTGGTGTTTCATCTCTGGCTGGGAAGATCTGAGGCCGATAGGCGATGGTGGGTTTAAGGAGATTTTAAGGTATGCCCTCATCGGAATATCTTTTCACAGCCATGCTCCGGTTATGATTTTAACCAGTCTACGGGATATTTGAGGTTTGGCAACTGTATGATCTCTTAGAAAGTGCAGAGTTTACGGAGTGCCTTATATATCAGGGGGTTCATGGGCTCTCGGTGCCGGCGGTAGCCTCAACAACCTCCACCTAGCCGGACAGGGCCGACTCTCTGTCGCAGACCGGTAGCCTTGAATGTGGTAGGCGTGACTGACGCAGGTTTGAGTACGGACTCTGAGTATTGAGCAATAATAGAGGTAAGGCCCACGGCATTGGGCAAACAAGGGTGGCAGTAACATAGGTTCTACTTGTAGCTCCACGGTAGGGAGATCTTTCGTCTGGTATATCCTGACTGCGGAGGGGTAGGTTGATTGCTGCTTGTAATACACTATCTTGGTCATTAGCTTAAACCGTTTTTGACCGTCAGCCGAATGCCCCCCCTGCTGCCTTCCTACAAAAAACCTCCAACCAAGTCACTAATGCCCATAAGGGGCCCTAGGCTCCTAGCCGTAGACTACCTGAGGTCACACAATATTACTACATAATTACCATCTCATGTTTGCTATAGTGGGCAGCCTATGAACTACCGGTAGAGGGATTCGCCTATCGCCAGCCCTCTGAATAATGTCTGAGTGAAATACCCAACTCGCCGGACCGAAGTTGCTCTCATCCAGGGGGTGGCCCGCCAGAAAAAAATGGAGTACTGCTGCCGGTGAATAAGATTCTGAATAAGCCTGGCCTAAGGCATAATTGGTTAAGACAAGGCGTTTTATTGCGAATGTGACAGGTTACAAAAAAAACTCTTATTTTAACGTTGCTACCGAAAGTGGTGCGCAAATCTCGGATATTGGTGCGGTACAGCACAATACTGTATCATACTCGAGTACCGTATGGTACTTGCGGCACGAGTACGGTGAAGACCGCAATGGGTAAAAATACTTAGACCCCACCGCGTAAGATGCGCAGAGCTCCCGCTTTCGGAGTACCAGTAAGGGGAGGAAGGCACGGCGAAGAAAAGAGAAGAAAAAAAAGGTTCCAGCCCTCCGCTGAGACAAATAGAAAAAGGAAAATACAACCAGCTTGACCGGGAGAGACAACTCCGACGTCCTAGGGCGGGGACCAATTCCTCTAATTTTGATGGGATTAAGGAGGTTTTTTCACAGTGGAAGTCTTGTGATTGGAGCTATCCTTACTACTATAACAGAACAATTGCACAAACATTTCTAAAACTACTGGTATGCTATCTCTATGGCTCAAACTTTTGTACGGTCTTTGTTCACTTTTTTGTTTACCGGTATAGTCAGCATTGAGAGCCACATTTACAATTTACGACAAGTTTTTGGGCCATAGTAAAACCTCAGACAATACCAGAAAAATCAGCCTGAGTAATATCGCCCTTTATGGACTCGCTGAGATGATACTCGAGGTGCCAAGTAGGATCCCCGTATTATTACCAGTTTAAGCTTCTATTATCTGGTACGCCCAGGGGAGAAGCCAACTAGGTGTAGTTCCGTATACCAGTACATGACTTTGGGGGCGCGAGTACTCTACCTGTATCAGCACAAATCGCTCATCACACAATCGGGTGATACGAGTCAAACCACAGGGGGAAATTTTCTGGATAAATTGAGGATGAGAATTACCCTTCGGGCCTCGGTGCGCTATTCTTAACCATTCTATGTTTGGGGTTGGGAATACTAACAAAAGAGTCTGGGTAGTTGGAACGAGGCCATGCAACGGGCTCCATCCCATGGCCGCTTTCCATAGTGGCTTGCTAGGGGAGAAATTTCTGTTTTTTTCCCCCTAAAAAGGTACAGTTGTGAATAGCTGTATTATAAACAAAGCAAAAAGAACTTTGCATGGTTGGCATGGCCCCAGGGCCTGTAACTTACTGTATCGGGGGCAGTGGGGCCAGATATTAATGGATATGTGAGCTTTAGAGCTTGTTCTGGTTCTTCGCTAGCGGATCAAAATTTCTTCTTTTTAGCCAAGCAATGAATGCCTGAATTTGACGTGCAATAGAGTCCTCGTGTGCGAGGGTATTGTAGTACTATGTATTGTATGCTTTTCTGCCGCATGCAGATTTTGAGACCATCATCGATTAGTTCTTATCACCGACAAAGGAAAGGGAAGGTAACAAGGAGGGAGGACAAAAGAGAAAGGAGTGAAGGATAAAGCGAGAGAGCCTTGGTAAAGCAACTAAAAGCGCGAAAAGGATGTGAGTGAATAGGCTAAGAATTATTAGATAATGTCTCACCTTACTGGGACTATTAACCCCCTGGTTCCTAATGGGTAACTTCGCCATAATCCCCAAAAAAAAAGATACTCCGGGGCCGGGCAGGTCATGGGGATGTATGAGCACATGACTCCTAACAGCTGACTGCTGCGGAAATATTCTTAGGAGCAAGGGGATGCTGTTCGTGGAGGGTGGGGGGCGCATTGTACAGAGGAACTACCGTTTTCGGCTTTCTCTGGCCCCCATATTAAGGAAGTGCAACTCAGGCTTTGCCCCAAGGGGGTGAAAAGGACCGGGAAAGTGGGCGAGTAGGACGTGTTTCCGGGGGTAACAGCGGGGAAGAGGGGGCCATTGAGATGGGGAAATGGTATCGTGCTCGTTGGCATTGCCGGATATAGGGGGCCTCCCGGGGTTCGATGTGGGTCCCATGCGCTGGAGACAGCCTCCGGAAGCGGGTGCAGAAATATAAGGCAAGTCTAGCTCTGGGTTAGAAGACGGATACAATACAGTCTCCGGCATGGACAGTCCATCCAGAGCCATGGAAGTCCTATCCGTGATGTCCCCTACTGCCCCGTAAAGTACTCCCCGCAGAAGCGACCCTGCGACGCAACCGCCCAAATCATAGCCGGCAAAAAAATACACCCCACCACTTCCCGGGAAGACTCCGAATCCAAGGACACCCTTTCCGCAATGCCGAAATCCACCACCCACACGAGCTCGGACTTGAAGTGCAGTATGAATGACTAAATAGTAATCCTTTGACGCGCGGGGCAAGGAACTACAGCTAACTTACATCAATGATTTAGGCCATGCACACCTCGCCTCCTCACAGAAGGCAACACCTTGTTCCCCTCCAGTCTGCAGGCAACCATCACATTCGCGCGGCGAGATCTCAAGCATGAACCACCTCTTCTACCTCACTTCCTAGGTGCTCCCGTACACTTTCTCCTTGGCTTGGCTCTGCTCTTGGCGGGCGAGGATATAAGCATGAAAGGGGCGTTTGTGCTGAGAGGTAAGCAGGTGGGGGAGGCCAGAGAGGCCACCCTCGGGTGATCGTGAGTTTCCTAGGTTCTGCGCTGGCCTCGGAGGGTGCATATGGAATGTCTTTGCCCAGGTGGAATTTAGGAATCTGCTTGCTGTCGTGATTGTCTGTCCCGAGTTTGAGCGGGATGGGAGGGAGGTGGCTAAGGCAGGGCTCACGGTGGAGTACTAGGGTGGTATCGCTGCTGCTGTAAGGAAGGCGGGTTGGGGCGGATCTTTGGTTTGTTTTGTTAATTATCAAAGGTTGAGTGTAGTATGGGGGAATATTTGGAATCATGAAAGGTCACCTGGTGGAATCAGCGCTATATTATGATTGGGGCAACCTCAAAATTATTGTAGGCAACCTCATTGCCAACGCTACCACCACCCTCGGGAAAACTAGTGAAACCCGGATCTAATGTCGAATACAATTCCCTGAATAGAATCACCTAGCAGACAAAGTGTCTTAAACTAATTCACAATAAAATAGTTGTTTAAAAAGAGTATACCTTTTGAAAAGAATTAATTGAGTAACAGTTCTGATATTTCTTTTTTCCTTTCCCTTTCATTTTGGGATAGTAATATGTGGATAAGAACCGAGGCCAAAGTCAAAAAAAAAGGTGAATGGAGATACATGGATAAAATAACAATCAAGTAAAGGGAAGTTAGATATCATTTTGGTAGAAGGGATAATGAGTAAGAAGCAATCAAAAAAGTCAGAAAAATAGAAACCTAACAATTATTTCCCATGAGAGCCCCTTTTTGATATATATTACCACCCATCTGCCCACCAATTAAATGGCTGGACGGTAGGCCTTTTCCAGGAATTTCAATAGCAGGTGTACATAGGTACTACTGAGGGTTAGAGCAACTATCCTAAGAATTATATTTCAGCATCATAGCACCACAACATCAGCCAGTGGTTAGCATACACAGTTCTAATGGATTCGGAGCCCATGTACTTGTAGTGTCTGATCTAGCTTCCGCAATATCTGGTAAGAGGGAAGGATGCATGGTGCAATGAAAGATCTACAGGGCCATGGCAAATGAACAACACTGTTGAAAGCCGGAACGCCCTGTTAGGGTGAGTGGGGGTTATTCCATCAACGAAAATTAGGCACTATGTGTACTAGCCTATTTTAAACGTCGGATCAATGAAGGCTGTAGCGACAGCGAAACGAACCAACAGCGGAACGAACGAATGCTGCGCTGTGAAACCGAACGACAACCAGTGAACAGCGCAACTACGAAACGAAACGAAACGAAACGCCAAGTTCACACACACGAAACGATCGCACAACTCACGAGGGAGGGGAAACTCTTCACTTAGTCTACCTCTCACTATCGCGCATAACTAACTAGCAGTAAAGACAGGAGTATATATCAACGACAAAACAGCGAACGATGTCCTTCTATCCTTCCGTGGACTACCACACATGTCCACACTATTGCTCGTATGCCCTCTTCTGCTTTCCATGGCTCCCGTGCTAACAAAGGAAAATACAAACTTCCTCTTGTCCATGGCCTCCGGACATCCAATACTGCAAGCATCAAACTCTCCGGCTTTCCTCCTAGCCTTCCCGCTGCCCTTCCAGTGGATGCACTGCTCCAAGACTCCCGCGCATTCCCGCGGTCAAAGCGCTTTCCCGAAAAAGCCAAACTGGCCCGGCGGTAGAAGCCAAAACGCGCTTCCAGAGGCTATGCGAACAAACAAACCACCGTAAGAGCATGGCGAGCAGCACCTCGCGATTTCCAACATTATACAAGATCCGGCCGAGCTTTGGTGGATTTTGATAATTCTGACCGGACTGACCCAGGCCTTTCGAAACTGTAGCCGGACTAGCCGGACTACTGACCCATAGTCCAGACTGGCCGCTTGAGATCGTTGCGGTCTATGCTGACCAGGTTAAGAGAGAATAGCCAGTGCCTAGAGAAAAATAATAGCCCATATTGTACCCTAGTACCTATAGTGTATCTGACCGGGAAGTGGTTCAGACCAAGAGGTGAATCACTCGATATCTGCACTTTACCCTGCAGAACTTCCCCCAGGTCAAACCTCGGAACCCGGCTCGGAGGAGGGAAAATTTAACATACCGTGTTATCAGGAATACCTCTTCCCCCCCCCCCCCGGAATTTGATCTTACCACTACTGAAAATTGATTCAGATATCAAGATCTCTATATCCCTGGTATTTTTTAACTGGTTCGCTTCCCCTCTCGGTCCGCCTCTCTCCATCTAATGCTTTACAGTGGGAACTGTTTGTATAAGATAAGTGGTATCACAGGAATGCCGACCGCCCGGGATATATTTGGCCCTTCGTTTATCTTTAAATAGCTCCATAGTCATTCTTGTAGACTATTACATCCAAATCATCTGTTCCTGCTCCCAGGGAGTAACTGGGGGAGCAGCGACCAGCGCGCTGTATTTACCCAAAAATATTATACTGTTTTATTCTGTTCAGTTTTAGCACAAATATTGTAACATGTATGATAAAGCAAATAGAAATGCCACCTATCAACGAGGCAATGCTTCCTTGTCTCTCAATAGTTCTATAGATTTCTAGTCACGGAGAGCTAGTGGTCACCTGAAGCCATTAGTGCCTCGTATGCAATTGAGGATAGTATATAGATTAATATGCTGCAATTCACTCACCTAATTGTGGAATGGATAGCCTGTAACTGAGTGACCACTCCAACCTCAGCGAGCTCCTGCAGGTGACAATGCGGAATATGACAAACGAGCTGACTGACTGCAATAAGTGAACGTTGTTGGCCGTGGCACTAGTTCTGTGCTTACAGGTATCTCTCTCTCTATTGGGTAGCAAGGGAGAGTTAACAAGCTTGAGGTCCATTGGGAGCCTGTTCCACCTACAGGACTATCAAGCTAAGAGAAGAAGAATGTGATGATGAATAACGGTTTGGGTGAGGGAACGGGTTGATAAAGGATGACTCAACCCTTCAAGATAGCCAGATCGCATCACTCACTGTAGCGAGAGAAATTATCTCACTCGGGAGTAAGGATCTCTCGGACGCCCCCAAGCCCTTTTTTGTTTAAATGCTAATATTATGTATATACCATTGTTTAATGGGCAGCAACTGTGCTCGAACTAGAGCACGCCTTGGTCGTGGTTTGTTTGTTTAATGGGCTGTGATTGCCGTAAATCTGGCCAATCCCCAACTTCTCTATTTAGTTTACTAGGTGTGCAGGTAGTACTTTCTTGAGGTACTAGGATGGGTGTTTACCTCTAGGATGTAATACCTCCGGTGCACCCATGCCAGCCCAGTTGTGGCTCTCTTAGATAGATGTAAATAATAATAATAGTGATACTAGTAGTATAATAACTTGTCGAACTTGGGTACCGGTAAGCCAACACACTTGGAATCCGCTGTCAAGGCGTAAGGCCAGCAATAGAACATTATCAAACCAAATTCTTTACTAGGGGTAGGTAATGGAGCATAGGACTTTACCCTCTAGTAGGCTAGATGTTCGGCCAATGATATGTTTTTGTGCCAAATAAGGAGGAGCTCGGAAAACCTTTCCCTCCATTAATTCTTCCACCTTTTTCGGTATTCACAATAAGGTGCCGGGTGCAAAAAAAGACCTTAAAAACAGTGAAAAAGGAGCCCTCCTAAGGGAGGGACTACAGCTTGGAGTGTGGAGGCTCTTGTCATGAAATAATGGGCTCCTATACCTACCGGTATCCCACAGTTGGAAGCGAGCAGGGAGGTGGCCGTTGACCAGCCCCTGGTATGGTAATATGTGAAAAAATGCATCAATAAACAACAATCTGGAGAAATATTAAGCGTAAGTCACAAAAATAACTCTATGCCGTGAGCAGGGTAGCTCCGCTAATCGCCATTCTGAACCGACAGCCAGTGGAGGAGAGCGAAGAAATAACCCAAAGTCACGTTTTTCACTCCCTTAGAGTACTTTTTTCCAACCTGTTTGAGAATAGAAGTACTCGTGCCAAGGTTGCAGCTAAGGC
>LN891018.1:325528-348663 GCA_900010015.1 Tuber aestivum | reverse complement strand
GCTGCAACCTTGGCACGAGTAGGGCTGAAGCCAACTAGTCAGCAGGTGACTTTTTCCTTCCCTCAACATGCCCGAAACCACCACTTCGTTTCGGGTAAGAAAAGTGTTTACCTTTCCCTTAGCCCACCCTCTCCGTTCCGGGCAAAGCAGAACCCCAGACCCTGGCCTTGAGCACACTGCCTTCGACCTTTATCCGGCATCCCAGAGTCTGAAACCCCCCCTACATCCATCGTTCTGAAGAATTACCGCGATGATGGAAAAGCGTCTGGAGGTGGAGCAGAGGGAACCTCTTTTCTATTGCACGTTCGCATAAATAACTGAATATTCACAATGAGCGACTCAATTCCCAACCCAAATCTAAAGCCTCTGACGATGAAGGTCTCTCGACAATGCTAAACATAATCAAACCCATTAACAGGATTTAGAAAATGTCACAGCATGGTTATGAACATATAGCACTTGAATAATTTTTATTTAAGAGGTTCTAATAGAAATGGACCTAATATAGACATATTAATGGAGATAATTTCAAGCATAAATGTTTCCCTACCATATTTTACTTCAATCCATAACTCATTGCAAATGCCTAGTATTGCCACAACTATATGACAAAAGGAACACTATGATCTCCTTTATCTAACCATATTACAAATTTAGAAATTGGGAGAAGGTGGATAGTTTTTTTGAGATTCCTAATTGTTCGGACATTTTTATCACATTAAGTATCTAGGTGTGAAGAATTTCTCATGAAATATACAGAGAAGACTTTGGCTTACTCAGTGGCACTTCTCTCAATTTTTATTATTATTATTCTCACCTTTTTGTATTAAGTAAATGACATTTGCTGAGTCAATTCAGATTCTGGGAGCATTATCACGTTCGGTTATTTATGCTAACGTACAATATCAATCTGTATCATTGATTCTTAATGCTTTAGTTCATGTTTCCCTTAGCTGGGTAAACCTCGTTTTACATGCTCTGTGGCACTGATTTGGCCCCCTTTAGAAAGGGTCCGGGTTGATCCGTTCCGGGACCTTAGCCTGTGGCTACTGGTGTTACTGTTGGCAATCACCGGCAAGCCACACAGACGGGACAGAGAAAGGAAAAGCGAACCGCCACGCCCCACCCAAGAGAGGAGCCCAACCCCCGCCGCACACTTTGAAAATTCCGCATGAGATATTGCTTATCGGGTAAGATAGCTTCTGCATTTTTAGGAAAGCAACACCGGTAGACTCCTTTCACTCTAGTCAAGAATCCATCGAACGGGGGAGGTAGGCTCAATAGAGGGAATACACTGGGATACGCTCTCCACCTTAAAAAGAGAACCGACGAACGAGAGTTACTCCCCCATCCGAGAACTTTCTTGCACGTTAATAACCAACCCAACATAGCTATCTAATAAACACACGATATTCTACTAGCAACCCAAGCCCGATCAACCTCAAGAACAGCCTCCCGAACAAAGGGAGGAGAAGAAGCAAAAGGAATATAAACAAGCGCAACTCAAAACCGAACGAAGGGTAGACTATGGGCCCGCAAGAACCACACCACCGGCTCCAAGAACCAAAGGAGTCACCATCCAAAATAGTCTAGGATAACCGGGTGAAACCCCTCCGCTGCGCTACGATTCACAATAGTCTACCTGATACCGGTAAATTTAAATGAGACGAGAGTTCGACCGCCAGTTAGCGCGCTAGCGAGGGTAGGTCGTGAGCTAGGAGAAAAGTTCTCCACTTTCGCCGGGCGCGGCTAGCGTGTTGTGGCTCATCTTCGTAGTTGGTTGCGTACTGATGGACCACAAGAAAAGTACCAGCCTAAGCATGTGGAGGAGGAGGAGAATGACTGTCAGGGCGATCCAGTATATGTACGGTCGTAGGCCATATACCCTCTGCAGTTTGAGGATGGATTTGCCTTTTCTGACGCCTGTGTCGTCGGTTCCCGTCTCGGGTTCCTGTACAGTCTCCCTCGGCTTACCCTTCCAAGACTCGTCCACAACCCCTTCCACAGGCTCCTTCGTGATATCCTTCTTCTCTTCCAGAGCCTTCTCCGCCTGTTTTAGAATATCCGAACTGTCTCCTCTCCCTAGCTTTTCACTTAAGTCCCATGCTGTCACCCCCAGTTTGTTCCTGATGGTCGGATCTACGCCGTTCTTGGATAGAAACTCGACGATATCGGGGTGATCGAACTGAACAGCGAGGTGAAGCGGGGTGTCGCCGAAATCGTTTTCCCTGTTGATTTGGCCACTGTGTGAGTAGTCCTCTGACTTTGCGAATGTTTCCACCAGGGTGCTCAGCATGTCCCGGTGACCGGAAATGGCTGCTTCGTGTAGCGGTGTGTTGCCGTATTGACCCTGCTCTGTGAGGAGGGATGGGCCTCCCTTGTCAATCAGGACCTTGTATGCCCGGGATCTTAACCTGGCTGCTAGGTGTAGTAGAGACTGATCGTTGTTCTGCTGCTTTGTCTCAGGTGTCACTACAATATCATCCGCAGGCGCCACCACCATCTCCTTGTCGGCCGGTTTCGGATCATCCGATGCCGTCACTAAAGCCTTCTCCGCCCGTTCTAGAATATCCGAAACCTCTCCTCCCCCGGGCCTTTCACCCAAGTTCGATGCTGTGTCCCGAAACCCCAGCGCCTCTGTTAGAATATCCGAACTGTCTCCTCTCCCGAGCTTTTCACTGAGATCCGATGCCGTCACTCCCCGTTTGTCCCTGACATTCAGATCCGCCCCTTTCTCGATCAGAAATCTGACGATGTCCGGGTGATCGAATTGAACGGCGAGGTGAAGCGGGGTATCGCCGAAATCGTTTCTTCTGTTGATTTGGCCACAGTGTGAGTGGCCCCCTGACTTTGCGAATGTTTCCAACAGGGTGCTCAGCATGTCCCGGTGGCCGGAAATGACTGCCTCGTGCAGCGGCGTGTTGCCGTATGGACCCTGCTCTGTAAGGATGAATGGACTGCCCTTGTCAATTAGGATCTTGTATGCTAGAGATGTGGACCTAGCTGCTGAGTGTAGTAATGGCTGGCCGTTGTTCATCCGGCTCATCATAGGGCCAAGACCCAAAAGGGCTTTTTCTACCAGAGGTGTGAGCCCCAGACAAACTGCGACATGCAGTGGCGTTTGATCCCCCGCTAGAACCTCCATTTTTGGATCTCCGCAGAACTCAATCCACGGCTTTCGTATGCAATCACTAGTGAGGAAGAACTGATGCTCCAGCCAGTTACAAGTATTGTCGTCCCAGGATTTGTTGTCCGAAATCTCGATACTCCGACGAGCATGAAGGAACCAGAACTCTGCAGCATATCCGAGATATGGCCACTTAGCAATGGCTCTCTGCTGGGGGTTCTGCTCAACTTCCTGCGGTACTTCAGTTGACTCCCCCGGGTGATTTCCCACTGAACCAAACCCCCGATATCTACCGTGACCCCCCGTAGCACTCACCGCCGGGGGTTTTCCTAGGTCCGAAATGGCATCGTGAACGTACAGGAAGCACTCCCACGAAATTTTGAGGTCGTTTTTGAAGTATCCCTGTGGGCTATCCCGGGAGTTTTCGTCGAAAAGGCATTCCACCGCGGTATGATGCACAAGCGATACATGTGTAGCGGTAGCCAGGAGAAATGACCTGGAGGCCTGGACGTACTGCTTTATTTCCTCCTCTCCTTTCGGCTGAATTCTTGGTCTTGCCCCCTCAGGATATCGGTGCTGCGCAGTTTTTGCTTCATCTTCCGTATATGCCAGGATATGTCCGAGCTCGCTAAATGTGAGGGGGCGCAAGGCGAGCGCCACCCTCAGAATTATGTTCAAGACCTCTTCCGATCTTTCCTGCGACCTGACGTCGTGTAACATCTTTCGGTATAAATCTCTAAGATTTGACGGGAGTTCTTTCAGAAAGGCCTCGCTGTTATGGCCTGCGTAAGAATTGTATAAATTCTTAATAGCCAACGATACCCAGAGGAAGGTTCCTTCCGACTTCTCCAAAAGGGGTTTGATTGCCCTGTCCTTCTGTTCGTCATTCCACCCCTCGAATGTATTTACCTTGCGCTTGATAAATGTTTCCACATCCATTTTTACAGAATAGTTATTATCAATACTGATCTTGGTATGTCCTCCATGAAAGGTATTAGAAAGGAAGGGCATGTCCTGACTAGAGAGAAATATTTTGACCCTACGAATATCCATGAGCCCTAGAATCCTCCCAATCAATTCCATACCCACACCCCTATTGAGCGCATCTACGCCGTCAATGAGAATGTATACAGAGTCTGTGGGGCAATCCCGGATCGCTTCTCCTAGAACGCTCCATAGGGAATTCGGGTTGGTGAAAAATTTATCCCCCTGATTTTCAAGTTCAGTCTTGCAACCACCGAAAAGGCTCCCATCCTGCTGTAGAATGCTATACAGTAGGCCCCAAGCAACTTTAGCCAGCGCGCGCTTTCGTGTCTCGGCCTCATCAGTAGATCCCTTGCCAGTCGGCGGTTCGAGCGAAGCGAAGTAGGAAACCAATTTAACCCCACTAGGAGGGTCGCCGGGTCCTCGGAGAAATCTGGCGGCAACAAGCTTGGCCAACATAGTCTTTCCTGTCCCAGGGTGACCGCAAAGCCAGAGAACCTCGGATTCTTCGCTCTTCTGCCACTTCTTATACCGATCGTCCTTGAAAATCCATTCTCCGGTACCGTCTGGGGGCAGGTTATACGGGTCGTGGAGGTAATCCAGACCAATTTCCGGTGGCGACGCCCCCAAGCGGTTGCTCATTATCAGCTCTTCAAATGTTCCTATACATATTCTTAGCCATAATTCGGGAGCAAAGACAGGCAACGAAGCACTGCATACTAGGAACATATGGAAATTCTTGTCCGCTATAGTTATTTGTGATATTTTTTGGATAGTTGGAGCCGCTGATGTTTCCGTAACTAGCTATAGCGTTGCAGGTACTAAGGTAGTCATTGAGGCTCTCCTTATTGCTTGACAAGCTTCCTCCGCTCGGGGTACTAGCTGCCGTTGGGGACGCCTTTGACCTGATCCCCTATTAACCGATTTGGGCCGCCATAGAAAGCACTACCAAAAGCTATACCTTGAAGCCATCTCCCCACAAGCGTTCGCCCACTAGGTGATCTTTGGATCTTTTCCGGATCAGATGCGCAATTTGCCTCGCCTCGCCCAGGTAGCAGGTAACGGATAACTTCGGGCGTAGGGAGGTCAGGAGGGATGAAGGGAAGACACAATTCTAGCGGGAGAAGGAGGGGAAGAGGGAGGGGAAGCAATCATACTAATACCATAAGTGCCTGAAATGACCCAAATGAGCCAGTAATCCTAAATTCTACGCCACAGGAAGGGGAAACACCTAGAACTCAGCCCCTCGGTAAACACAGGGTAAAAGGGATACACATGGCGCCTCTCCAGTAGAGATAGGTACTGTATTGCACTATTGTATCGAACGGCATCCTAACATGTTTATCTTCCCTTCGAACCTTTACGCTGTACGGCGATCGTGTTAGGACCAACTAGAGCGCATTCCCTTATCAACTCATAACCCCCGCATTGCACCTACGGATATAAATAGGGATACTCGGAATTTGAGGCATGCACTAGTAGCCAAAAATGATTATAATAACTGTTTGGCCTCGTATATGATACTCGCATAACTTATCACATTCCAAAACAAACCGGTTCATCGAATATTTGGCCTTGTGTCTCGATTCGCCTCATACCGCATTCCCGATACAAGAACTTGTCCCGTTCCACCTGCGCGGGGTAAGTGCCACTCGTACCATACAGTGCTATCCGTTCTCACACCCCCGGATTTCACACACCTCCAGTGATTTTAGAGAGTGCAGGCTAGGTCCTCTGATGCCTATTTGGGAGAGATAGCTGCAGCCCTGATCTCCCGACCTGCTTGAAGACTGAAAAGCTCGCCACCCTCTCATCGTCCAAGACAGTAAATTTACTCGTACGTGCCTTGGATTACTGCTGTATTATCTCCTGGACTGCTGAGACTCTGGGGTTTTGTGCCGCATTAGAGTAGAGAGCCTGGTTGGAATGCTCTCTAGTTATCACTGAGGGCCTGTTTGGCAACGACTGTTCTGTTCCGTTCCCCCATACAAATGACCGTTCGCCTTCGATTTCGAAAATGGCAAATGAAACCCATGTTTGGTAAACTTAAAGTGTGTCAACCGTTCTGGTCAGAAATAGACAACACCAACCATTTCGCAATAGATCTGGTTGTCATTTAATCTGCTATATGAAATTCAATTATGATTAAAATTAAATTAAATAATAGGTCAATTTAAATATGTATGCTTCCGGAAGGCTAGCCTCTATACCAACTTTCCAACAAAAAGTGTGACAATTTTTCCTGTGACAGCAACTGTAACACCCTACTAATTGTTTAACTCCACTATCAAGTTATAAAACCCTAATACAAAAGATGTTTAATTACAATATTTTTTAAATTATCACCTGATATTATTCTAATTAGATAACTTGTATTTAATATGATTTATAGAAAAATAATTTCTTTCATTTTATTGTACGGTTATTTGACAGGATACCCTTCTTCAAACCCAAATTTGACAGAGTGCCCCTGTAAAAAAAAATTTAATAGAATGTCACTTACCACATGTTCTCCCACCAAATTTTTTCCACACAGTTTATTCCACCTGCAACAATATAGGTCTGACATAGCAGAATGCATTAAGTGATAAAAGTAAATATATTACAGTAATATACAAAAGCAAGTACTAAACATGGGATTGTAGGTATGTTGGATTATAACAATCAACTATTATAACTTATTCTGCTTCTCTGTTCCATATTATCTAAACATAAAATAGGTAATCAGTTGTTAAATAAAACTTCACAATATCATACAAGTTATATGGTCTAATTTCTTGATTTTTATTACCAAGTTATATTACAAAGTACTTGTTAGTACAGTTGAGGATTGAAGTTAGAGAATGCTTTAGGAGCTTGCTGTAATGAAAAGGTTATAATGAGGCTATTGGAGGAGAAATAAGAATTGTAAATAAAAGTAGAAGCATAATACTTATTATTAAGAAAAGCTGGAGATAGAAAGAAATAGCTGGACTCAAGATAGTTATTACTTGAAAGGGGAACAAATATGTAATAGAGTCTATACTCTTGATTCTTCTATATTATCACCTCTTATATCTTCCAGTTGATAAATAGAGGGGTATTATATTAAGCTTTTTTTTTTTACAAGAGTATTCTGTTAAATTTTGAGTTCCAGAGAAGTATACTATTAAATAATTTCTTTTCTCTTTTGATTTAATATATTTCACTTTATATTAGACCTATAGTATTGGAGGTAGAATATACTGTATGGAGAATATTAGGTTGAAACACAGGTGGTGGATGGCATTCTATCAAAAAGATTTTGACAGTGGCATTCTGTCAAATTTGCTTTTAGAGAAGGGTATCCTGTCAAATAACCGTTTATTGTATTAAAACTTTATAAAATACAGAAAATTGTAATAAGCAAAAATAATACCTTTAAGGATAAGCTTTGTGTTGAGTTGGTAAACTTGAAGGCTTCAGTAAATAGATAATGGGTATGTTGCAGTCATGGTTGCTCAGGTCACAAGTTGGCATTCTGGTGAGACTGCTGCTTAGTCATATTTCATGAACACTTGTGCCGAGTGGCTGTAGTACTAGACATTTGAATCTGGACTGAATGTCTCACCAGTTTAAGAGATAGAGACTAGCCTTCTAAAACCATATCAGATAAGAAATCCACAAGTAAAATCCCAAATTGTTATTATAAAATATTAAAGAAATATATGTAATATGTACCCTGGACATAGTAATGTCTATTACCCAAGAAATAATACCAAGTAGTGGAATATAATATTATGGTATTCTCAGCAGAGATATACATATAAAACAAATCAAAAAAATTTCACAAAATTGGACTCCTTTTCGCACCCACCAGTACTCGCACAGTACGATGCTAAGTATGGCAATCGGGGCCGATTCAAACTTGGTCTCGGCCCAGAGAGATTTGCAGGCAGGGATTGAGCTCCATTCGTATGTGAGCAGTTGGACTGAATGGGTGAGGCATCGTGACGCCCGAGACTGACTCCTGGCCTATGATACTTACGCCGCAGGGGGAAATAAGCAAGTTCTTGCATCTAAAATGCGGGATTGAGGTGACGTCTGATGTCGGACCCAATAGCTCATAAAAATGTTTGCATTGGAATGCGATATGTTATTCCAATACCCGTATCATACTGGTGTCCCTGTAAACTCACTCTGTACCCCCTGCCTCTCATTCATGGTTTCCGCTGCGTCACCCGTATGGTTGTATCATGTCAGACACACAATTTACTCGTACCGTACAGCTAAGCTGGTTTATTTTAGCCAATTCACATTCAACTTAGCCCCACGAGCACGCTCTGTGGGTTACTTTTCTAAACGGAATCCAGTTGTTTTTGTTATCT
Organism: Tuber aestivum; assembly: GCA_900010015.1. Taxonomy (NCBI): domain Eukaryota; kingdom Fungi; phylum Ascomycota; class Pezizomycetes; order Pezizales; family Tuberaceae; genus Tuber; species Tuber aestivum. Next base: position 340,206 of record LN891018.1, on the reverse strand, counting down.
CCTGCCTTTGGTTACTAATAGCGTATCTCTCAAATGCTCAGAATTCCTGCCTATCCCTGTCGTCTGGCGGGAGTTTCGGGCAATATGGAATGCAGTGCGCTTTTCTCACCAAGGTCGCAGTATACCGTAACAACTCGAATAGAAGATAAACGGGATAGGATGTTATAAAACAAGGCAGCAGCTATGTTCCTAGAAAGGAGCCGCATGTAATTTATTCCTTTCATTCTGTCTCAACTGAAGAGCTAATTTAGTATCCCCCCCGTCGCGGACAAGGAAATTTTCAGCCTCGCGGTGCGATTATCTTCAATACGGTAGTTTTTCTTCTTCTACAATTGTGTCCTTAATTAATCCCTCCTTACCTCACCCTACTCAAAGATCTCCGTTACCTACTACCTAGACGAGTTGCGGCAACAGCTGGCACATCCAATTCCGAAGACTTCAAAGATCTCCTGGATGGCGAACTCTTTTGCGAAGATGGCGGGAATGTATAGCACTTGGCGGATTTTCTATACTAGTTCAGATCAGCTAATGGGGGATCAGTTTTGGGGCGTCCAGGACGAACCGCTTCATAGATATAACCCCCCGAAAGGCCCGAGGCGATGTGAGCAGCCTCTGTACGGAGGACTGCTCCAACAATAGGGACAGCGCAAATGATGTGGGCAACTTCAGCAATAATACCGGTAACTCCAACACTCTCGGCAGCCACAACGGTAACACTATCTCCGACAGTAGCCTCAAGCTCAACATTAAAAAAGCGTTCATAAATAAATACGGTAGTCCGCAATGTTCAAGTGTTCCCGGTATGCAGTGTTTCATTGCCTGCATTGTTCCAGACTTATGGCTAAGAATTCGTGTAGGAACCTTTAAAAAGCTGGTAGCGAGTGACCACTGGGGGGTATCGCCCCCGGAAATTAACCTGGGCTATCTCCACGACCTTCTTGTCATGCCCAAGGATGGTACCGGAGAATGGATATTCGAAGAAAGACGGTACAAGGAATGGCAGGACCGCGAGGGGTCCGGAGTTCTGTGGCTTTGTGGTGGCCCAGGGACAGGAAAGACTGTGCTAGCCCAGCGTGTTGCGGTAAAACTTTTCCTAGGACCAGACGGCCCTCCGCAAAGGGTTAAACTTGTTTACAATGCTGTCTCGCCGGAACTACCTATAGACGGGACATCTGCAGGTGACCCCGAGTCACTAAGACGGAAGCTCGCCAAAGTGGCGTGGGACCTACTGTACCTCATTCTACAGCAGCAGGAGAACCTTTTTCATCGATGTAAGGCTGAACTTGAAATTCAGGGGGATAAATTTTTCACCAACCCGAATTCCCTATGGAGGGTTCTAAGCGAAGTGATTCAGGATTGCCCAACAGGCTCTGTATACGTTGTCATCGACGGAGTAGATGGGCTTAATGAAGACTTCTGTGTGAAATTTATTGAAAGGATTCTAAGGCTCGGGGATATTGACGGAGTCAAACTCTTTTTCTCCAGTCGGGACGTACCGTACATTTCTAAAAGCCTCCATGAGAGATCCACCAAGATCAGTATCGATGGGAACGATTCTGTAAGAAGTGATTTGAAAACCTTTATCGAGCGCAAGGTGAATGCGTTCGGGGGGTGGGATGAAGAACAGAAGGCCGGAGCGATCGAATCTCTTTTGGAGAAGTCAGAAGGAAACTTCCTCTGGGCATCGTTAGCGCTTGAGAATTTACATTCTTGCCCGGGCTATAACTATGAAGTCTTTATAAGGAAACCCCTGCCAAAGCTCAAAGACTTGTACCGAGATATGTTACGCGAGGTCAAGTCGCGGCCGGGATCGGAAGAAGTTCTGAACATGATCAGGACTGTGGCACTCTCCTTGCGCCCGCTCACATTTGGCGAACTTGGGTATATCCTGGCACGTTTGGAAGAAGGCGAAACAAAAGCTCCGCAACACAACTCTTCTGGGGGGACAAGGCCCAAAATCCAGCCGAAAACAGAGATGGTAGTCAGGCAGCACGTCCAGTCCTCTTGGTCATTTCTCCTGGCTACTACTAAACATGTATCCATTGTTCACCCCACCGCGGTAGAATACCTTTTCGACGAAATGTTCCACGATAGCCCACAAGCACGAACTAAAGGTTCCCTCCAATTCGAGGTTTCCTGGGAGTGTTTCCGGTACTTTCACGACGCCATTCTAGACCTGGTGAAACCCCCAACGGGAAATGCTAGGGGGGGTCAGGTTGGATACCAGGAGTCAGATTCAATTGGAGATCAGCCGGGGGAGTCAGCTGAGACATCACAGGAAGTGTGGCTGAACCGCCAGCAGAAAGCCATCGCTGAGTGGCCATATCTCGCATATGCTGCAGAATCCTGGCTCTTTCATGCCCGGCAGAGCATCGAGATCTCAGACCACAAATCCTGGGACGACTGTACCCGTAACTGGTTGGGGTATCGGTTCTTCGATACCGACGATCCCATAAGAAAGCCATGGATCGGGTTCTGTGGAGATCCAAAAATGAAGGTTTTAGAGGGTGAGCAAACGCCACTGCATGTCGCAGTATGTCTGGGCCTCATGCCACTAGTAGAAAAGGTCCTTTCAAGCTTCAACCTTAAGGAAAACCAGACGAACGACGATCAGCCACTGCTACAACTAGTGGCCAAGTTCGCCTCTTGTGCCTACAAGATCCTAATTGAGAAAGTCAATTCAGCCTTCCTCACTGAGCCGGATCGAGGTTTCAACACGCCACTACACTCAAAGGCCATTGCAAAGATTTCTATCATGCTGGAGGCCCTGATAGAAATCTTCGCAGAATTAACGGCTAGCTCCCATAGTGACCAAATCAACAAGAAGAACAATTTCGGCTATACCCCACTCCAGCTCGCTTTGCAATTCGACCACCCGGATATCGTCGAGTTTCTGGTCGAGAACGGCGCAGATCTGAGCGCCAAGTGTGGTCAGGGGGTGATGGGATTGTAATTGGGCCAAGGGCTCGGGAGAGGGGTAGTCCGGAGGCTCTGAGAAGAACTGCTGAGGAGCCTAGTGAAGAGCCGAGGGAGGAGACTGGAGAGTGTCCCCGGAAGGGACGGGGGTGGGATCTGTCGGGGAGGCTGCATAGGGGGTTTCGGAAGATGATTTGTAAGAGGCACTAGATGGGTTTGGGAAGGATATGGCAAAGAGGGCTGTCGGAGGACTCTGTGTGAAGACCGGCGACATGGACGTTGAAGAAGGCGAAGCTATCATTGAACCGGTGCAGCTGAGTCATGTACCATCATACTCTTGGGAAAGGATTTTCTGCTACATCCCACTCACTCTCTCGATACATAAGCCTTCATTAAGAAGAGGTGGGGAACTTGATAGCATGATCCCAACAGCGAGATATGGGGGAGCAAGTACAGTGAGGTAGAGAGATGTATGGAGATGCATGTAGGTGGCAGAGAGGGCCGAGAGTGTGAGCCCTTATTTGGTGATATGATGTTTTTGTTTGTTTGTTTGTTTTTAGGATGAACAGCCCTCTATAGGAATGGCTGTCATCCTTGCACTTTGTATTTAGTCTTCTTTCGGAGCTTCGGGGAGAAGAGACCAGAGGACTCCTCTCACTTCACCTTCGGTTCCATCCACATCGTGATTTCTCACCTCCGCTGCGCACCAGCCTCGCCATCAGAACTATGTCCTGCAGTTATATGGTAGTAACTAGGAGAGCTCTCTCTCCATCATACGATCTCTTGTTGTATAGTTCTTCAACAATACCATCCCAACGACCTGTCACGCATTGGTTTCATTCATTATACGCATGTATCTTGATGCCAAAAAGAATTTTCACTTGGTTAGGTTATGTTAGGTGGTGACTTCTGTTGGAAGTCCAAGCTGCTCCCCACACCTGCCCGGTACCCTCCTACTCTTTCCCCCCTCCCCCCATTCCTATTTCCTATCCCCCCAGTCCCCCCCCTTCCTTCCCTTCTCGCATTGTTTGCTTGTTTGTTCGTTGTTGGAGAGAGCGCGGAGGAAAGGCGAAAGCAGGAGCGCGGCGGAGGACCGCATGAAGAGCGCCAGAAGGAGCGCGATGGAGGACCGCAGGAAGGAGCGCGGTGGAGGACCGCAGGAAGAGCGTGGGAATGCACGGGGAGGAGGAGCGCAGGAAAGGCGCGGCGGAAGAGCACCGCGGAAAAGCGCACGGTGGAAGCGCAAGTTTGTCTTTCTTTATTTGTTAGCTTCTCTTGTTTGTTTGAAGGATATGGGGGGGCTTACCTGGTAGGAGGGGGAGGCCCGAGTTTGCCTTTTTTCCTTGTTAGTTTGTGTTTGTCTGCGAGAGGAAAGGGGAGGACTTACCTGGGGGGGGTGGGGGAAGACTTTGTGGTTTGTCGGCGTCACTCATGGTAGATATATTCTCCTATGTTCGCCGTTAGTTAGTAGAGTATGCGATAGTTAGGGGAGTGGAAGAGAGTGAAAGTGAAAAGTTTTTTTTTCTTTGCCTTGAGCGATCTCTTTACCATGAATAAGCTTGGCGTTGTTTCGTTTCACAGTCCATCACTCGGCTGGTTTCTGATTGGCCAGTTGTGACAGATCCCTGTTCGTTCGCCGTTGCTACCGCCGTTCCACCGGTTCCACCGCTCGTTCAAAAACTTCCTCTCTTAAAGTGCGGTGGACTTGGATGGAAGAGGGCGGCGGGCGAAGTGGAGTTCACGGTGGAGCCCCAGGGGCGTATGCCTGCTGCGGTTAGGGAGACGGTTTGAGGGTGAATTTTTCAATTGTTTCGTGAGATATGATTTATTGTCGGGAGGTGAAGGGGGGGGTAGAGGCTGCAAGGAATGTGCCAGCCATGTGCGGTCACTCGACTGCTTCAGTCCCAACATTTGATTGGTGGCAAAAGTTGTCATGGGCAACCTCACCATTACCGCGCTCTAGTGAGCTAAACAGAACACTATCTCAAAATCACAATATAACTAGAACGGCATTCAAACAAACGCTAAGGGAATAAAAAGGTGAAAGAATCCAGTCCAGAAATTCGGTAGGCGGGGGAACTAAGTGTGTGAACAAACATAAATTCGTGATACAACGCCCTCCCTAAACTAATGAACAATCCAACGAACGATACACCCCTATCCCCCCTGAAAAAAACCTCCCATAATTAATAACCAACCCAACTTAGCAATACATAATCTCGTGGTGTAACCCGAATAGCCCATTTCTCAGTAGCGTCCAAGACAACAAACCCGACCAAACGGGGAAACAAGTGAGTGAGCCGGCGCAACCCCTCAAGGGAGTGCGGAGGCTATAGCCCAAGAGATCCACCACCCCTGAGCGGCGAAGAAGTCGCCACTCAACATGACCTAACTAAATGAGAATCTTTCGTAGAATCACAATACATGATATAGAATGAATAGGGTGGGCATAGGGGCAACCGATTAGCAATTTTATGCTAGCCAAAGAGCTACAATAGCAGGCCGGGGGTAGGGGAAAAGACATTCCTCGCTCCTACCGCACAACGACAACACTGTAGCGTTTTCCTTCCTCCTTATGCGTTGAGTACGCGTCCGTGCGGCGGGGGGAGCGGCACCCATGATCCCCATCCGGGCCTGCGGTGAGTAGCTTGTCCCTAGGGGTTTGATACCGGCCTCGCCTCCTCGGAAAGTGGTGTTCCCGGGGGCTGCTCTGACCCCTTCCATGGCCCCCTCTGTGGCGTTCTTCCCGGGACCGTCCAGAGCCTCGTCCTATATCTCCTCCGCGGTCTCCTCCGCGGTCTCCTCCTTCGTCATCTCCGCCGGCTTCCCATTCTCCACCGCAGCCCCCTCCCAAACACCACAGATTCCACCACACTCTCCACCGTAGTTTCTCTCCACGCTCCTTCGCGGGCAGCGCTACAAGCTCCTGCACAGGTTCCTTCGTAGGTGGCAACACAGGTGGCACAACAGCCTCCTCCCCTAGCTCCTCCAGAGCCCCCACCTCTGCAAGTCTTAGAATTTCAGAACTGTCATCTCTCCTGAGAGATAAGCTCAATTCCGATGCTGTCACCCCCTGACCGTTTCGGATGGACCGATCCGCGCCTTTCTTGACTAGAGCCTCGACGATATCAGGGTGATCGAATTGAACAGCGAGGTGAAGTGGGGTATCACCCGAATCGTTCTTCTTGTTGATTTTGCCACTGTATGCTCCGTCCTCAGATCCTGCGAGTTTTTCCATCAGGGCCTTCTGCATGTTCCAATGACCGGAAATAGCTGCTTCATGGAGCGGGGTGTTGCCGTATTGACCCTGGGCCATGAGAAGGGATGGGTCGCTCTCGGCAATAAGGATCTTGTATGCCCCGGACATAGATTTTGCTGCTAGGTGTAGGGGTGAATGGGTGTTATTAGAGGTCTCCGTCCCGGTATTGGAATCTAGGAGGGCTTTGACAAGCGGCGTGAGCCCCAAACAGACCGCGACGTTCAGTGGTGTTTGCTCCCCCGCTAAAACTTCCATTTTTGCATCTCCGCAGTACTCGATCCACTGCTTTCGTATGATATCGCTGGTGCCGAAGAGCCCATAATCCAGCCAGTTATGATGAGTATCATAGAATTTGTGCTCCCCAGCCTCGATACTCCGGCGGGCATGAATGAACCAAGATTCCGCAGCATATTTGAGATATGGCCACTTTGCCTCGGCCTTCCGGCGCTCCCGCGCAGCTTCCTGAGGAGTTTCTGCCGGCTTCCCCTGGCGAACCCTCCTTGAACTCGACTCCCCGGACTTTTCTTGGCGCTCCCTGCCATTTCCCTTAGGGGATTTCTCCAGACCTTCGAGGGCATGGTGAAGGTATCGGAAGCACCCCCAGGAAACAGCGAAGTCGAGCTCACTTCTAGCCGGTACGGGTTCGATATCCTGGAGGCTTTCGTCGAAAAGGTATTCTATTGCGGAATGATGGACGAGAGATATTGTTTTTCCTCTAGCACAAAGAAATGACCGAGAGGATTGGACATGCTGTTGGATGATTTCCTCCTCCGGTATATGTGGAGCCTCGGCACTTGGCCCCCGGCGAGAGCGCTGTGGTCTATCTCCCGCTTCGGCTTCTTCCATACCTGCCCCCCGACGAGACCGCTGTTGTCCAGTTCCTACTTTGCCTTCTTCCATATATGTCAGTATGTGTATGAGTTCAGTAAATGTGACCGGGCGCAAGGCGAGCGCCACACTCCGGATCATCTTTAGAACTCCTTCATATCCTGCCCGCGACCGGATATCGCGTAACATGTTTCCGTATATGTCTTTAAGCTCAGATGGGAGGTGTTTTATAAAGGCTTGGCAGTTGATGCCTGAGGAAGAGCGTTGTAAATTTTCAAGAACCAACGATGCCCAGAGGAAGGTGCCTCCCGACTTCTCCAAAAGCGTTTCGATTGCTGCTGACTTTTGTTCCTGCTTCCACCCCCCGAACGCCCTAACTCTGCGCGTGATAAAGGTTTCCAAATCCCCCTTCACAGAACGGTTCGTATCAATATTGACCCTGGTAGGTGTAGAAAGGGTATTAGATACGTGGGGTACATCCCGACTAGAGAGAAAGATTTTGACGCTACGGAGATCCATGAGCACCTGAATTCTTTTAATCAACTCTATACACAAGTCCTCATTGAGGCCATCCACACCGTCGATGAGAATGTATACAGAGCCATCCGGGCAATCCCGGATCGCTTGTCTTAGAACCTCCCATAGAGAATTCGGGTTGGTGAAAAATTTATCCCCCTGAATTTTAACTTGAGTCCTGCAGCCACCGAAAAGGTTCCCGTCCTGCCGTAGGATGCTATATAGTAAGTCCCAAGCTACTTTGGCGAGCATGCGCTTTCGTGACTCGGCCTCATTAGTAGACGCCTTTTCAGTGGGAGGCTCAGGTGAGGCAAAGTGGTAAACCAATTTAACCCCACTAGGAGGATCGACGGGTCCGAAGAGAAATTTGGCGGCAACACGCTTGGCTAACATGGTCTTCCCCGTCCCGGGGCCACCGCAAAGCCAGAGAAGCTGGGATGCTTCGCTGGCCTGCCACTTCTTGTACCAATCTTCTTCGAAAATCCATTCTCCAGTACCATCCTCGGGCATGTTGTGCGGGTCACGGAGATAATCCAGGCCGATTTCCGGTGGGGATACCCCTGAGCGGTTTTGCGCCAACAGCTCCTCGAAGGTTTCTACCCAAATTCTTAGCCATGAGTGGGAAACAAAGACCGGCAGCGAAAGGTTATGTACCGGGGACATGTGAGGGTGTTGTGCTGTAATTATGTGCGATATATGTGTTAAAGCTGTCATTATTGCCCGAGTGATTTCCGGGGATAAAACTTTGGTTGGCCGGCATTTTCAATGCGTTTGAACTGATGCCCTATTAGCTGATCGGGACTCATGTGGAAAAAAAAAACCGGGAGCGCTATACTTTTCTGCCAGATTCTCTCTAGCGTTCGCACACCGATGGGTATTTTGGGTTTTTCGGGATTAGATGGCGGGTTGTCGCCTCAGCTAGCCGGGTAGTAGACAGCTTATATCACCGTGCACCTGGATGTGGAGGGATGAAGGACGGATACAATTCAGCAAGGGGAGGAAGAAGCAAGCACATTAGTACCACAAGCACCTGATTGGAAGATGAATGTGCCATAACGCTGGAATCCCCTTTGGCCACAGGAGAAGACGCGCAATCTCAGTTCCTCGGTCAAAGGGGGGGGGAAGGAACATACACAACACCTTTACAGGAGAGGAAGCTTCTCTATTTTATTGCGCCGCGTGCTACCCTCTTTCTATGTTTTTACAGTACCCTTGGTCCGCCGTGTACTGCGCCCAGGGTGTCTTGCTCTGAAAAATAGCGAGATCAGCACGCCGAATGTACTAGTACAGTACAAGTACTAGATAAGATGTTTTCGTAGAAGGGTTGCCCAGAAAACATTTAGGTGGTGGTGCGAGAAGCAAAAATACCGAACAGCAAGGGAGTGTGGCAACTGAGGGTCATTCTACATAATGGAATAATCACTTGTATTTTTTTCTTCTACTTTTCTCCTCTCATTTCTCTACTTAGCCCAGTTCTCACAGTATCTATTGTTCATGCTTTCACTTTTCCAAGTTAGCCTGTGTATTACAAGTACAAGTATTATGGACTCCTTTTCATAGCTTTGCCCTTTTCGAATGTTGCTGTGTTTTCCTATGCAATGAATTTCATGTCTTAGACATCCCTGCTGTTCTCGCCTTGTACTCGAGTACGAAAGCATCTTGCCTGGCACCTGTGCTTGTACCACTCCCCAATTTGTGATTTATTATCAATGTTTCAAACCGAGACCCTATTCCGCCTATCCCTTGGAAGGAGCGACGGGGATGTGATTCGGCGACCATGGTGAGAAAAAGCATGGTGAATTACCTTATTCACGAAACCCCAGCTGTTGCATCTCGGGATACAGGTAAGGATACTAAGAATCTCTGGGATCCATTATTAGTTACGGAAAATAGGATATTCTAATCGCTGTTGAAGCCGGCCCGGAAACGCAGCCCTCACAGAGTCCCCGAGAGGCGAACCTGAGCGCGAATTTGAGAAAATACACCGGTGTATATTTGGAGCTGCCCCCTGAGATCATACCGTACACCGTGCGCGTGGTCATCAACAGAAACCATGAATGAAGACCGCAGCGAGTTTTTCCCCCGAGTATTCGCGGTGCTAGAATATACACTCACAAATTATCTCACTCCGGGGCAAGCTAATTCATTGGATACAGGCGTTCTTCCCGGGTGTCGCGGTTCGATCAACCGATAGTTTATTTACGGTACGGCACCCATCTGTGCAGAATCGGAATACGGCCCAATTCCCATCATCCGGGTTTCCCTCTAGCTTGCATGACCCCGCAATGGGCGCGCGCAGTAGGATGTGACACAGCACAGTACTCGTACTTGGTCCTACCCCAAACCCCGTCATCCCTCCCAGGGGACACAGATGGGGAAGCGAATGACAGGGGGATCCCTGGACTCTGCAGGCACTTCCCGCCCCCGATCCCACCAAAAAACAAAGTGATGACCAAAGTAAGAGTACTCGTACGGTACGAGCACAGTGCTGGGGGTTGGGAGCCTCAACCAACCACACTCGAGGGTCATAATCACTTTAACAATTCCCCATACGAGTAGTTCTGGTAACATCTATCGAGCGACGGCAAATCCGGGTGAATTTCCTAAAGTGAGAAATTTCATTCCCGGTCACCCGAACACCCGCCAACCTAAGAGGAGGGCAATGGAAAAAGCAATTTTAGTGTAATACGGTCACGCAACTAGAGGGGGATCTGGAGACGCCACCTATACAAAACTCAATTGTTATCACTAGATGGTTTCTTTAGCCTCTCCGCGAGGGTTATCGCGCTTCCTCTACCAACCCCCATTCATACAATAGCCTTTGGGCGCGGTAGATGCGACCGACTTCATGTTGAGCGCGAGCTCCTCAAGTTGGGATGTGGTAGAGATAGCCCTCGTGTGTCAGTAATGATACTGCATATAAGAGTAATTGAATTGGCAGACGGGGTGGCATGTTCTAAAAAGCCCCGTAGGGGGGGCTTACGTCCGGCACATCATGATCTCAGGAGACTGGTTGATCACTGCTTACAATACAAGTACCGGCATCCTTTCCTAGTCCCCAAAATCTTTTCCGTACGGTCGGCCGTTTCGCCTTCCTCAGCCTCTCTCCAAACAGCATCCTACCTAAGCTAAACACCTACCGGCAGGGGCCTGTTTGTATGTAATGAGCATTTAGCGCCGAAGCCAATGCAATGCCACACCTTTCGCAGGAGTTTAAAGATTCTATTGCATGCAGCACATCACACTTTAAACCTGTCTAATAACCTTAATTTCCGCCTTGGACACCTCTTTGGTGCACCACTCAGAATGGGATACCGGTATCTGGAATTCCCATCTCCCATTTGCCATTCAGTACTCTACGGATTACCATTCCCACAATTACCAATCTCACGATGTCCAATTGCCCATACCCGGAAATAGAATCCAAGTACGCGAGTCCCATGGTCGCGTTCTCGCACTTGCCGCTTTCGATAAGACACCGTAAGGGGCTGGGACAATTTAACCTGAAGCTAAGACATCCAAAGTCTTTCCTTCAGCCCTCCGCGGAGACAAAGAAGGAACGCATGATTGATCTCACTACTTGTACGGTAGTCTACCCGAGGTCCCAGAATACTCGAGTACCGTATTACTACATAATTCCCGTCTCATGTTTACTATTTCGGGCAGCCTATGAACTAGAGGGGTTCCCCTGCCGCTAGCAGGCTGAATAGGTTCTAAGCGAAGTTACTGTACCGGTACGGTGCTCAACTAGCCCTCCCGGATTGAAGTCGCTCCCACTTTGGTGGTGACCAAACCAAAAAACGCGACTTCAATTCGGCGACATGAGAATGTTAAATACAATCCTGAATAAGCCGGGCCGAACCCATAATCGGTTGAGACAAGGCTTTTTATTGCCAATATGTGACAGGTTACAAAGAAAACTCTTATTTCAACCTTGGTACCGAAAGCGGTATAGTCTACCAATCTCGGAAGTTGGTGCGGGACAGCACCCTAAGAGTACTTGCCGTTTTCAGAAGTATCCGGATATCAGGAGATTGGCTTGGCAGCAAAAAGAACTACACTATCCACTGTATGGTTTGCCCATATTGGGCAGAGAGCGAATTAAAAAAAAAAAAGCACTAAGATACCTAACAACACTCCTCAAGCACCTGTACTGATTTTTGATTTTTTCTCCTTGGTATTCTTACCGATCCTTTCTGTTAAGCGAAAGGACCGATAAATGCCAAGCTAAGCCCGACATCCGGATACTTTTGAAAACGGCAAGTACTCTGGTCGAGTACCGTACTCGAGTACCGTACTGTGGGGGGTGAGAATGTGTTTGTTTTCTTCTGCATAAACACAGGGTTCGGCAGTGGCTGGCCACAGTGGTGTGCTGTGGGCCGGAGAGGGATAAAAGTGATTTTTTCTCCTTTCCTTCTTTAACCGGGGGGAGAACGGGGGGCGGGAGGCGAACCGGCAACAGACGAAAACGAACTGAACACTAGGAGAATCTTGTACCTACGTTTGGGAATTCTGTTTTGGTTGCTCTTCCTCTTCTTTACATCGATCTCATTTGTGCGGGCCTATTCCGGGATTCTTTTGACCACGAGAAGGCGTCGATTGCCTGTGTGATTCGTAAGTAAGCGGGTGAAGCTTACCTGTTTTGTGTGTTTGATTTTCCGACCCTCATCCGTCCCTTTCAGTGGGCACCACAATAAGTGAAATAATTAGACCTCAGAGCGTAAGACGCGCAGAGTTCCCCCTTCCGGAGTAGGGGGAGAAAGGCACGGCGGAAAAAAAAAGAAAAAAAGCTTTTAGCCCTCCACTGAGACAATTAGAAAAGGAAAAATACGAGCAGCCTTACCGGAGAGGCAGCTCCGTCATAGCGCGGGGTCTAATTCGTCTATTTTTGATGAGATTATAGAGGTTTTGTTACACGTAGTAGACTAGTGGTCTTATAATTCGAGCCATCTACTCACGTCGCTGGATTGAAGTCGCGGTTTTTTTTTTTGGTCCCCACCAAAACGGGAGAACCACCAATCCGGTGACTTGAGTATATTGCTATAATAGAGCAATCGCACATACGTTTCCAAAATACCGGTATGCTATCTCTGTCGCTCAAATTTGTACTGTCTTAACAGCATCTCTTGAATAAGAATGTCGTAAAAGGCCCCTGTTTGCTACTCACAATCCACATCGGGGTTTTGTTCTGCAGTAGAACCATACACCATACGAGAAGAACCAGCATGAGTAATCTCGCCCTTTATACACTTTCTGAGACGATACTCGCGGTGCCGAGTGGGGCCCCCATATCACCAGCTTAAAGTTCTATTATCTGGTAAGTCCCGGGGAGAAGCCGACTACCGTAAGGACTCTTGGAATCCACTATCTCCGGCAGCCCGTCATCCCACGATAAGTTTAGCTTGACGGATTAACAGGATTGCGAATACCGGTTAACCAGATCCAAGTCATCCAGTGGGCTGATCTTTCTCCACTCCAGGAAAACGCTAGTCTCTCTTGGGGGGGTTTTGTGATTACAGGGCTCTAACGGAGATAGTGGATTCCAAGAGTTTTTACGGGTAGGTGTAGTTTCGAACACATAATTTTGGAGTTGGCGAGTACCGTACTACACCTGCATCAGCACAAATCGCACATCACAAGCTTGGGTGGTATAAGTCAAACCTCCGAGTAATTTTCAAGAAATATTGAGGATGACGATTACCCCGGTGCGTTGTCGGTAACCTTTTTATGTTTACGGCTGGGAATATTAGCAAAGGGATCTGGATAGTTGGAGCGGGGCCATGCAACAGGCTCCACCCCATGGCCGTTTTCCATGATGGCTAACTAAAGGAAAATTTTATGTTTTTTTCCCCGAAAACTGTATGGTGTTGAATAGCTGTATTGTAGACAGAGTGAAGAGAGCATTGTGTGGTTGGCATGACAGTGAGGTTAAATACTAATGGAATCCGTGAGCTTAAAAGCTTGTTCCCGCTCCCCGCCGACGGATCAAAGTGTCTCCTTTTTACCCGAGCGATGAATGCCCACGGTTCACTTGAAAATAGAGATTTTGTGTGTGGGGGTATTGTAGTGCTGTTTATTGTATTCTTTTCTACCTCGTACAGATCCTTAGGCCAACATCTATTAGATCTTGTCGCTGACAAAAGGAAAGGGAAGGTAAATTAACAAGGGGCCACGATAAAAGAGAACAGGAAAAAAATAAGAAGCGAGAGAGAGCTTTTGTAAAGCAAGGAAAAGAGCGAAAAGGATGTGGTGAATATGCTAAGAATTATTGGGGAATGTCTCAGCTTACTGGGGCTGCTAACCCCCGCTTCCTAAAGGTTAACTCGGTCGTGATCCAAAAAACGCCCTTGGGGGCGCATTGTGCGGGGGGAGCTACCCTTTCCAGCTTTCTTGTACCCCCACATTATGGAAGGGCAACTCGGACTTTACTTCAAGGGGGTGAAAAGGACCGAGAAAGTGAGCGAGGTGGGGCGCATTCCCTCGGTAACAGCGGGAAAGAGGGTCGTGACTAAATAATGGTCCTCTTAGGTGCGGGATACGAGACTACTGCTACCTCAACGATCTAGGCCTTGCACACCTTATCCGTATCAGAGAACAAACGCATCTGGTCCCGCCTCCTCAGCGAAGGGAACACCTTATCCCCCTCCGGCGTGCGGGCAACCGTTACATTGATATGGTGAGATCTGAAGCATGAAGCACCTCCGCTACCTCACTTCCAAGGCGCCCCGCCTATACCCTCCGAGTGGCATGACTCTCCTCTTCGTGGGCCAGGATACAAGCCCGAAGGGGGTGTTTGTGCGGAGAGGTAAGCTGGCTGGAGGGGCACGGGGAGGCCACCCTCAAGCGGTCATGAGTCCCTCATGTTCCGTGTAGGGTTCTGGGGGTGCACTTGGAATGTGTTTGCTAAGGTGGAGTTTAAGAATCTGCTTACGGTCGTGATTAGCTAGCTCTAGCTCGAGCAGAGTGGTGGAAGGAGGTGGTTAACGTAGAGCTCAGGGTGAGGCCTCGAGGGGTATGCCTACTGCAGCCAGGCAGGCCATTTGGGGGTGAACCCCCCCGCCGCCTCGTGGATATGATTTATTGTCCGGAGCCGAGGGGGGTAGAGGCATGGAGGAATGTGGCAATCATGCGCTGTCACTCGACTGCTTCGGTCCGAACA
>LN891018.1:275475-315827 GCA_900010015.1 Tuber aestivum | reverse complement strand
GAGAGAGAGGGAGAAGAGGGAGGAGAGAGGAGAGGAGGAGAGAGAGAGAGAGAGAGGAGAGGGAGAGGCAGAAGAAAGAACTACAGGCAAAGTGGGGGTTTTCGTAGAGAGAACCAGGTGGTGTTAAACATGGGTTAACAACATGAACTCACCTTGTAGAGGTGTGAAAATTATGAAATCGTGCCTGAATTGAGGAAACATATATATCTATAATCTACTAGTATAAGCAGATAGTTTGAGACTTTTGTCACTTTAAAGCCTTCTCATTGGCCAAGTTTCAGATTTGCTTTTCAGGGTTAGGTATCGGCCAAATTCTAGAACTCTCATTGGTTTACAGCTTAAATGATAGGCCAAAAGTAATAGAGTAGTTTAAAGAGGTTAATAATATCATAATATGGTAATTGACTCTACAAATAGGTCAATGGGAATGATGTCTCAGATGATGAAGGGCCATAGCACAGATGACCAAGCATCACATTCACAGTACAGATGATGAAAGATCATGCTCATAGCATAAATGATGAGGGACTATATCACTAATATAACTATTGACTCTACAAAGAGGTCAAAGATACTATTTCATTAGAGATAAAGAAGGATCAATGATATCATATTATGATGACTTATCTTATGACTTGGATACTGTTAATGGTATTATGTAGTAGGATCAAAAGTACAAAATAATCTATGAATAATTGAATGTATGTGTGGAATCATAAGCGGTCACTCGACTGTCTCGGTCCCGTCAAATGTTTGGTGGCGGGGTGGCCACGCTCGGGCAAACTAAACAGAATGTAGTCGCAAAAGCACAATAGGACCAGAAAGGAATTTAACTAGAGGCTAAAGAGATAGAATAACAATACAAGGAGTCAAAAAATTGGTCAAAAGAGGGAACACAAGCTTAAGAGAGATATAAATCATGATTCCTTACCTGCCTAAAAAACAATTAACAAACCAACTAGCAAGAGACACTACCCACCCCCACCCTCCGCCTCGAATCCCTCTTGTAGAGCTGGCAACCCATCCAACTAAGCTACTGAAAAATCCCACTATACCAATTACCCAAGCCTAACCAATCTCACGGGCTAAAAAAACAAGAGAAAAAACTACCAAAGCCGTCACATCCCGGAAGGAGCGCGGAGCTTACGGCCCGCAAGAGGGATAGCCCCCCGAGTGCCGAAGAAGTCACCGCTTGATGACCTGGCCAAATAAAAATACTTCCCAGAATTACTATACATGATCCATAATGAATGAGACCAGCGCACCACCGCCCGTTGGGATGAAAAGGTTAGTTAAAGAACTGCAATCACAGGTCGCAGGCTGGGGGAAAGGCCATCCTCGTTGCTCCCGCAAACCCCCGGCATAACTATCCACCGAGGTAGTAGGCTGGATGTAATAGAAAATTCCTACCCAATCTTATAGTATCAAGCTTCTACGAGACTCCATTCACCGGTACCGTCCTCGCGCATATTATGGGGGTCGCCGAGATAATACAGGTCAATTTTCGGTGGCGATACCCCCCAGCGGTTGCTCGTTACCAGCTCTTTTAAAGTTCCTACACGGATTCTCAGCCACAAGTTGAAACTAAGACCGGCGGCGAAACACTGCATACTAGGAACACCTGGAAATTCTTATGCACTGACTTGTAGTTACTTGTGATATTTTTTTTACTGTTGCAGCTGTTGTTATTGTTAGAGCTGGTGATATTCTTGAGGTTGCCGATATGGTTTGAGAAGTTTTTTCGAAACAAAGCCTTGACAGGTGTTGGGAATGCTCTTAACCTGATCGCCTATTAGCCAATTTTGACTCATGTGGGGAAGAGCACAGCGCTATACCTTGGAATTATCTTCCCACAAGCTTTTGCCACTGGTTGATGTTTGTTTTTGTTTTTGGATCACATGCTCAAGTCGCGGCCTCAATTCTTCTGGGCGGTAGGTAACGAATAGCTTCTAGAACAGGGAGATGAGGAGTGATAGAGGAATGACACAATTCCCGAAGAGAAAAAAGAAGAAATTATGTTGATGCTATGGCAGCCCACACAGAAGAGGGATGTGCTAGGGATCTAAAATTCTTAGCCACGGGAAGGGGAAACACTTCAAACTCAGCACCTCAGCGGGTGGGGAGCGGGGGGGATGCGCGCAACGCCTCTCCGGAAGGGGCGGCCACTGTATTGTGCTGCGTTGTATTGAACGACGTCCTAACACATTTATCTTCGACTCGAGCATTCGTCGTATAAGGCTACCCCGGTGAGAAAAAGCTTTGTGCATTATCTTACAAACCCGAAACTCCTGATATTCACCCGGGATATAGGGATAGTGAGTATATGAGACATGCACTATTGCTTAAAAAATGCAGGGGAGAACAAAAACAGTTGAACTCGGTTTAGAAAAGCAACCCTCACAAAGCTAAACTCGGTGTGAATTGGGAGAAAATGCACTAGCGTATATACCCGGCGCTGCTCCCTAGCGTCATTCATCACCTGGGCTATTTATAGCGAAAACCATGCATGAGGGATTGAGCAGCGATACGAGTTTTTAGTTTTCATGGTTCGTAGATAGACTTGCACATCTTATCGCATTCCATAGCAAGCTAATTTATTGGATACCGAGTCTTGTATCACAGTGTGGCTCCGATTCAGGCTTCCGGCGCAAGAGCCTCCTTCCCACCTGCCGTTTATGGATTATGAAGGGGGCGTCCGTCTCGGGTGTCACGATTTAATGTAATTTACCGGTATTTACCCTAGCTGGACCCATCCGAAATGGAGCTCAATCTCTGTCTTGTAGATCTCCCGGAGACGCGACCATGTTTCCATGACCCCGATATAGCCGTGCGCAGTCGAATGTGATTCTTGGCTTGGCTGCATCTCGAACCCTGATACTTTTTCTTGGAGGGGGGACACGAGTGGGGGGGGAATGACCCGGGGATTCTTGGGCTCTGCACATATCCTCTACTTCCGATTTCGCAAAAACAAAGCGGTGATGAAACCCAAGCGGGAGACTCATTCAGCTACCCTTTTCCGACTACAATGGGTTATCTCCAAAAAAATAATACCGCAACAGCCTCTATCAAGTGAACGGTGGCATGCGCAGGCGGATTTTCTCGGGGAGAATTTATTCTCAATCAGTTGCTTACCTGCTGACCGCCCCCCGTAGGGAAGCCGTGAACTTCCGCTTCTTAAGGCAGCCTAAGCGCCTAGCTGTGTAAACAGGGGTTTTTAGATGGTACCCTCCAGCTACTCGGACACGACGTGATGGAGACACTGGCGATAAGCCCAAATGTGACCCCCCAAAGCACCTTTTAGCCTTCCTGCGAAAAAACACCACCGCCCCTATTAATTCTCTTGAATGGAGTGCCCGGTATGATAATAAGATAGCGTAATGGCGAGTTTTGCCCACCTGAATACCCTGTCCATCAGGTTACGGTAAAAATGGAGAGTGCTCCAAGATATCTGATATGACAGCTTGAAAGGACAGAGTTTAAGAGGCACCACATATATTAGGAATTTCATGGGCTCTTAGTGCAAGTGACAGCTTCAATGGCGGCCGCCTAGGCCAGATCGCTCAGGTCCTCCATTACCAATACGGTTCTGGTAGTCTTTTAGTGCTCTAGTTGTGGCCGGCTTAGTACCCTGTGCCAACTCCCGGCATTGAGGTGTGACATACGTAACACCCGCAGAGTTGTTGAAGCCGTGGGAGTTGGGCGAAGGGTAGTTGGTTGTCACTGATTACAGAGCTTTCGGGAATGTTGGAGGTGGCTTCTTCCGTTCTGGGGTTATCTTGATTTGAAGGGAGAAGTTTGTCTATCCAATCCTTTCCTTGATTATCGCAGGTATGTCTTGATTATTTGGGACCTGCATGGAGGATATTAGGGTCGCGTAGTGATCTATGAAAGAAACAGCATGCTTTCGCAGTGATTTATTTATATTTCTCTCATTACTATTAATTTAGAGAAGATGCCGAAAGAGGGAACGAAGTTCCTGACCATACCTTCTCCACTGTTCCTCCTTGCCGGTCAGCCCCAGTCTAGTCCCCTCCTTATACCATTTCCCAATTTATCCTCCCTGACATCGATCCTCCGGAAAAAATTAGGCAAATAAGGGTAGCAGGGTGGGTTCTAACGAACGCAGTAGGGAGAACTTACGTCTGGAATCTCATGACTTTGGAGGGACAGGTCGGCCACTGCCAACAACACCTTTCCCTCGTTCCCGTCATTTTTGGGTAGTTAGAAGTTTACCCTACTGTGGCGAGCTGTTTTAGCAATAGTGTTTTTGAGCAGTGGTTAGGGGCTTTTGAGCATAAGGATAATGGTAGTAGGTTTGGTAGGATATAGGGCTTTTGAGAGGGGGCAAGGGACTGTGTTTCGGTTGATTTGTGGGGGCACTGGGGAATAGGACTGCCGGGGCCCTTATTGGGAGAGAACAACCCACACAAGAGACAACGACAGTGCGGCTTAGTTTTCATCTGTCTTGTCTGAGGAAAAGGACGTTGTCTCTTTTTTTTCCTTTAAGACGGGATTTTCTTTAGGTTTCCTATCCTCCGGAGAGAGGCCTTTGTTTTACTCTTGTCTTCGGCTTTTAGGTTTCTTTCTTTACTTTTAGAATTTATTTACTTCGTCTGAAAAGCCAGAGCAAGTTTGTCCACGCCCTGGCCAGCCGACCCTCGCCTCACAGAACTGTCTAAGGAGTGTAGACTCCGATACTACCGTATCCTCTCTTCGAAACCCCCCCGACAACTTAGTCGTGCCCATCCGGGCCTCCGGGCCCCTAGAATAGAATACCGGTACATGAGGTTCCAGGATGTTGCATCATAATTCCCCTTTGGCGTTCACCATTCTGGGCACCATATGAACCATAGTGATTCGCTTCGCTCTAGAACATTGAAATAAAGTACAGTAGGAGCTGAAGTACTACTCAACATAGTCTAGAAAAAGCATGGTTTTGGCCATAAGGGGTTAACCGAAGGCGTTCTATTTTGGATGTATGACAGATTGCGAGGAGGGTTCCTGTTCCAGCGTTCCTTACGGGTGGCTGGCAGATATAGGGGGCTAATGCAAAGGCTGGAAGAATTAGACCTCACACTGAGTATCTGCTTGCTGACCCGATTGGCCGGTTCGAGTTGGAAGACACTGGGAAAGGGAGGCGGGTAAGGCGGGGTCACGGCGGAGTCCCAGGTAGTCATCCATGGTGACAGTTCGGGAGTGGATTCTCCCTTTGTCCCGCGGATATAGCTGATCACCGGTAGGTGATGGGGGGATAGAAGGTTGGAAGGAATGTATCAATCATGCGCGGCCACTTGATTGTTTCAGTCCTAACATATGATTCATGTCAAAGTTGTCGTGTAAAATCTCATCATCACCACGCTCTAGTGAGCTAAACAGAATACCGGTACTGTCGTAGGATTGCAACATGGCTAGAACAGCATTTAAATAAAGACTAAATGAGTAAAATGACAAAATGGAGCAGTCAAAAAAAAATTTTAAACAAGGGGAACTGGGTGGGTGAAAAAACATAATTCATGATAAGTTGCCCTCCCTAAACCGATGAACAGCCTAATGAAGAAGAGACATCCCCCTTACGCCCCCCTCTCTTCCCCCCCCTCTCCGCTCCCATAGTTAATGGCCAACCCAACTGAGCTATCCAGTAAACCCATCGCGCCCCTAAATAACTGAGACCCGCCGGGGTCTAAAATAGCCTAAAAAAGGGGAAATGAGCGAGTGAGCGAACACAACCCCTCCGAAGAGTGCGGTGGTTATAGCCCAAGAGATCCACCACCCCTGAGTGCCGAAGAAGCCACCTCTTAACATAACCTAACCCAATGAAAATCTTTCGAGGAATCACGATACACGATATATAGAATGGCCAGCACTGGGATACCGGTTAGCGCTTTGATATTAGCCAAAGAGCTATAATAATAGGTCGCGGACGGGGAAAAGTCACTCCTCGTTCCTCCTACCACATAACTACAACACGGCGTTCCTCCTTTCCTCTTGACGCGTTGGATATGCGTCGGTGCCGGAGTGTGGGGGTGGGAAGGCGGCCCGATCCGATTGTGCGATGGGTCGGTTGTCCGCACCGGTTCGATAACGGCCTTGCATTCCCGGAACCCGGTGTCCCCGGGCTCCCCTCTGGTTCCTCCTAGCACCCCCTCTAGGATGTTCTTCCCAAGCTCGCCTGGGGCCTAGTCTTCTATCTTCTCCGCTGCCTCCTCTATCTCCAACTCCATAGGCTTCAAATTCTCCGCCACAACCACCCTCTAGGCACCAGCACATATTCCACCACATTCTCCATTGTAGTTTTCCCCTAGGTTCCTCCACGGGTGGCACCACAAGCTCTTTTGTGGGGGGAATCCTGGACTCCCCCCCGTGCGGGGCCACAGGCTCCCCAGCTAGCTCCCCTACAGTCTCCCCCCCGGCGGCTCTTAGAATATCCAAACTATCTCCCAATTGCAACGCCGTCACCCCTTGACGGTTCCTAATTGTTTGATCCGCCCCGTTCTCCACCAGAAACTTGACTATTTCAGGGTGATCGAATTGAACAGCTAGGTGAAGTGGAGTATCGCCGAAACTGTTCTTCTTGTTGATTTGGCCAATGTATACTCTGTCCTCTGATCCTGCGAATTTTTCCACCAGGGCCTTCTGCATGTCCAAATGGCCGGAAATGACTGCCTCGTGCAGTGGTGTGCTGCCATCTTGATTTTGCTCTGTGAGGGTGGGTAGGCTGCTCTTAGCAACTAGGAACTCGTATGCCCCGGATGGGAATTTTGCTGCTAGGTGTAGGGGTGACTGGGCGTTGTTTGAGCCATCCGTACCAGCATTGGAATTCAAAAGGGTTTTGACAAGTGGGGTGAGCCCCAGACAGACCGCGACATGCAGTGGCGTCTGCTCGCCCGCTAAAACTTCCATCTTCGGATCTCCACAGTGTTCGATCCAGCGCTTTCGTATGGTATCCCTGGCATCGAAGAACATATAACCCAGCCAGTTACGAGATGGGTCATCACAGAATTTGCGCTCCGCAATCAGGATGCTCCGGCGGGCATGAATGAACCATGATTCCGCGGCGTATTTGAGATATGGCCACTTTGCCTCAGCTTGCTGGCGCTTCTGTGCAGCTTCCCGTGGAGTCTCTGCTCGCATCTCCTGGCGATCCCCCCTTGGAGTTGGTTCCCGGGATCTGTCTTGACGTTCCCTGCCTTTTCCCTTAGGGGGTTTTGCCAAGATTGCAATAGCACGGTGAAGGTGTCGGAAACACTCCCAGGAAATTTCGAGGTCGAGCTCGCTTTTAAGGGGCACCTGCTGCATACCCTGGGGGTTTTCGTCGAAAAGGTATTCTATCGCGGTATGATGGACAATTGATACAGTTGTTTCCCCAGTGCGGAGAAATGACATAGTGGATTGGACACACTGCCTGATTTCGTCCTCTGTTATCGGCTGAATCTCTGTACTTTCCTCCTGTCTGGAGCGCTGTTGTCTATCTCTAACCTCAACTCCCGTAAATTCCAGGATGTGTCTGAGTTCCCCAAATGTGAGGGGGCGCAAAGCGACTGCTACACACCGGATCACCTTTAGAATCTCCTCTAACTCGACATCTCGTAACATCCTCTCGTATATGTTTCTAAGTTCTGATGGGAGACCCCTTAGACAGGTTTGATAGTTATGGCCTGTACAGGAACGTTGCAAATTTTCAACCGCCAACGATGCCCAGAGGAAGGTTCCTTCCGCCTTCGCCAGGAGAATTTCAGTTGCTCCCGTCTTCTGATCGTCCTTCCACCCCCCGAATGCCTCTACTCTGCGCGTGACAAAGGTTTTCAAATCCCCCTTTACAGAATCGTTTTTATCAATGTTGATCCTGGTGCATGCGACAAGGCTATTAGAGATGTGGGGTACGTCCCGGCTAGAAAGAAATATTTTGACCCTGTGGATATCCATGAGCTTTAGAATCCTTCCGATCAATTCTATACACAAGTCCTTATTGAGCCCATCCGCACCGTCGATGAGAATGTATACGGAGCCTGCGGGGCATCTCTTGATCGCTTGTCCTAGAACCCTCCATAGGGAATTCGGGTTGGTAAAAAATTTATCCCCTTGAGTTCTAAGTTCTGTCTTGCAGCCATCGAAAAGGCTCCCGTCCTGCTGTAGAATGCTATATAGTAAGTCCCAGGCTGCTTTGGCGATCCTGCTTCTTCGTGACTCGGCCTCATCAGTAGCTGTCTTTCCTGTGGGAAGTTCGGGCGCCGCGAAGTGGTAAGCAAATCTAACCCCTCTAGGAGGATCCAGGGGTCCTAGGAGAAATTTGGCCGCAACACGTTTGGCCAACATTGTCTTCCCCGTCCCAGGGCCACCCCAAAGCCAGAGAAGCTGGGATGCTTCGCTAGCCTGCCACTCCTTGTACCAAGCTTCTTCGAAAATCCATTCTCCGGTGCCTTCCTCAGGCATGTTATGCCTGTCGCGGAGATAATCCAGGTCAATCTCGGGTGGCAATACCCGCAATCGGTTGTTCGCTAACAGCTCCTCCAGGGTTTCTAAGCAGATTCTTAGCCAAAAGCGGCAAGAAAAGACTGTCAACAAAAGGTTGCGCACCGGGGACATCTGAAGGTGCTAGTGTACTATAGTTATGTGTGATAGATATTTTGAAGCTGTCGTTATTCCCAGAGTAGTTTCCGGGGATATGACTTTGGGCGGTTGACATTTTGGATGAGTTTGAACTGATGTCCCATTAGCCGATCTGGACCCATATGGGAAAACCACTTAGCGGTATACTTTGCTGCTAGCTTTCCACCAGTAGATATTTCGAGTTTTTTAGGATAAGAACGCGGGTTATCGCCTTAACTAGCCTAGTAGTAGATAACCAATATTACCGAGCACAGCGAGGTGGAGGGATGAAGGATGGGTACAATTCCAGAAGGAGAGGGAGAAGCAGGCGCACTAATACAATAATCACACATCGAAAAATAAATGCACCACCACGCTGGAATTCTCCTTGACCACGCAAGGGGAAAGCACAGCAATCTCAGCTCCTCAGTCAAGGCGGGACATAGGGAATACACACAACACCCTTCCAGGAGAGGCGGCTACTGTATTGCACTTGTACTGTGCTGCGTACTACCTTCTTTCTAGGTTTTTGCTATACTCTTGGTTCGTCCTATGCTATGTCTAAGACGTCTTGCTCAGAAATAACTAGATCCGGAAAGTCCCTTCTCACAAGTGGCAACAAATTGCAAAAGTTCCAAATCAAGACCTCTCCCAACCTACCTCATAGACGCAGTGACCTGCTACGGGATAAGTTAAGGCGACCTAGTGAGGGGAGGCATGGTGCATTATTTTATTCCCGAGATTCCCGGTATGCGCCTCGGAGTATAGGTAGGGATACGGGGTATCGAATATATATACAATTGACAACAGAAAATAGGAGATTACAATAATAGTTGAACCCGGTTCAGGGAAGCAACCCTCACAGAATGCCTGGGAGACTAAATTGAGTCTGAATTGGGGGAAATATACTACTTGTAGTGTATATTTGTTGCGGCTCCCTGAGATCACGCAATGCGAGTGATCAACAACAGAGATCAAGAATGAAGGGTTAGGCTGCATAGGAATTTTTTTCTTTTTTTGAGTATACACGGTACTGGTATATACACTCTCATAAATCATATCACATTCCAAAGTAAACTAATTCATTGGATGCATAGCATTGTACCACACTTCAGCTCCAGTTCGGATTTCAGATGCAGTATTTCACTTCTCTCCACCTGCACTGCAATGATCATGGATGAGGCGCTCTTCCCGGGTGTCACCATTTAGCCTGCCGGTAAGTTATCTGCCCTAGTATGCCGATACGAGATGGGGCTCAATCCCCCTCTTCCTGGTCTCCCCAAGATGTAACAATGATTCCCTAACCCCGTGAGGAACGCGCGCAATAGGATGTGATACTTGGCCCCACCCCAAACTCCGGCACCCCTCCTCTCATAGGTATCAGAGGACACAGGCCGGAAGGAAAATACCAGTTACAGGGAGATTCCTGGACCCTGCAGGCAATCAATCCCAGCACTCAACCCCACAGCCGTGATGAAAACTACGTGCACTGTAGGTAGAAGGCTCAAACGCCCACACTCGTGGATCATGATCGCTTTATATCGGTAAACAAATACCATTGTAAACTCTGTCAATCTAACGACTGCCAACTCGGGCGGATTTCCGAAAAACTGAGAAAATTTTATTCTTGGTTACTTGAATACCTGGTAATCGGCTTCCCTTCTCCAGCCGTTAAACTCTACTTTTGGCGGCAACCCCAGCGGCTGACAAATGCAAAACCAACACTCTGTGGTACTCGGGCAATCGAGAAAAAAAAGGAGGGGTTAGTTATGCTACCGATATAGAACTCAACTTTTATCATTAGGAAGCCCCTTTCAGCCCCACTAAGGGAGCTATGGCAATTCCTTTACCAGTATCCCTCAACACAATATAAGGGTTTCGGAGAGAGTAGTGGCTTAATTCTGGCCTGTTCAATAGCAACTGGTCCTAGGTGGGTTTAGGTCTCGCCCGTCACCCAAGAAATATCTTACCGGTGTGGAAATATCTCGGTTGACCTCCGGGATCGGATTGTGTTTTCGACCAGGTTGAGCCTGTGAATCTTGGGTTACTTAGTATTGCTCTCTGACCTCGTATATGGTTGGACAAGGTGGTGGAAAATATGTGTGATTGACGACTGTGCAATGTGACCGATAACGTAAAGTAAAAGGTGATGAAGTAGGTTCCAATATACAGTAGATAGGCGGAAAGCAGTATCTATTGGTGTGGTGGGTGGTGTTTGTCGCTCATGTCTAATATATAAAATAGGGTAGGAATGTTGGTAAATTGGGCCACCGTGTCCGATCGGAGGTTCCAGTATTCCAAAACTTGTAGCTATTGTGTGTGGTCGGTATCACCGTGGCAAGAATGGTCTTACTGTTTTTTTACTGTTCCGACGTGGGGTGGTAATTTGCGTTATCTCGGTACTTGTTAAGCTCTTGCGCTGTGTAAATAGAATCTAGAACTCCGAAATCCCACTTTATCATGGAGAATAGAATTATCATAGAAAGAGCGATCCCTGACCCTGCGGTACGAAATCCCTCCAATAATCATTGGATACCGCGGTTTGAAATCGACCTCATGCGGGGTGTGGGATCTTGGTGTTTGGGGGGTGGTAAAGAAAACATGCCCAGATTATTAATGCCAATACCGGTAGTGAGAGTAATTGAACTAGTATGGGGCCACAGGGTAGGTTCTAGTGTGTACCGTGGGGAAAACTTGCGTCCGGTCCATCCTGAATTCAGGAAAATCTCCCATCACTGCTTTTAAAAACCTTTCCCTAAAACCGGGTTTCTGCTGTCGGTCATTTAGCCGGCTGCAACCCCTCCTCAAGCACACTCCAACCTGGGCTACGCCCTCAGGGCATGCTTGGATGTTATGATATTGCTGGGATTCTTGACGGTCGCAACGCAAAACTCGAGTTTCTTGGCGATCTCGGAGGATTTCAATATTTGGCGCGTATCGATGCTTGGTGCTTAAAATTGGGGGGATCGCATACCGGTAGTGCTAATACGGTGCCGTAGCTACCGTACTGTGGCGAGCTGTTTTAGCAATAGGGTTTCTGAGCAGTGGTTAGGGCTTTTGAGTGCAAGGATGACGGTAGTAGGTTTGGTAGGATATAGGGCTTTTGAGAGGGGCAAGGGACTGTGTTTCGGTTGATTTGTGGGAGGGCACTAGGGAATAGGACTGTCGGGGGCCTATTGGGAGAGAACAACCCACACAAGAGGCGACTACAGTGCAGCCTAGTTTAGTTTTTATCGGTCCTCTCAGAGAAGAGGGACGTTTTTTTCCTTTTTTTTAGACGGGATTTTCTTTAGTTTTTCTCTTCTCCGGAGGGAGGCCTTTGTTTTTCTCTTGTTTCCGGCTTTTAGGTTTTTTTCTTTTACTTTTAGAATTTATTTACTTCGTCTGAAAAGCCAAAGCAAGTTTGTCCACGCCCTGGCTAGCCTACCCTCGCCTCACAGAACTGTCTAAGGAGTGTGGACTCCGACAGTATTCTACGTGGAGCATGCGGCCACACCCGATGCCATCTGCCTCTCAGTTTTTTATCAGTAACATAGTTAAATCTGTTTCTTGCGAAACATCTTGCCTTTAGCCCTCCTCACAACCATAGAGTTCCGCCAAGCATACCCTTGATGGCGCACCACCAAGAAAAAGGTATATATGGGAATCCGATCTCTCATTTGCCATTTGGTACTCCATGGATTGCCATTCCCGCAATTCTCAATCTCTCGAGGTCCGGAAAAGCCCTTAATGCCCATGCCCCAGAAATATAATACCCGAAACCATAAGATGCCACTCCACAATTGCCTTCTGGCGCTTATTATATTTGGTGGTGTTTGCGTCGTGAAGGCTGGAACAATTTGACCTGGAGCTAAGAAATACTAAGCTCCGTCTCCCCCTTTCAGACTAATGCGAGAACACCTGGCTGAAGAACTTTCCTTTCGCCCTCCGCTGGGATAAATAAGAAGGGTGACACGGTCACCCTCACTACGAGGGAAAACACTGCCGCTTTGGTGTAAGGTCCAATTCTCTGGTTTTCACGGCATTATGGTATTATAAAAATTTAGGGCCATTACCAGGGAGGTTTTATTCAGACTATCATACATTCACTTGAACTCTACTTACCACCTGAGCAAATCACTTCCAAATATGCTCCGGCCCCGTGAGTCACCTTTATATGCACTCGAGTGCTGTAGCGGTGGATGTGATTTGAAAGTTGGTTTCGGTCGCCGCTGGGTAGATGAATGAGTGATAGATTTCCTGGAAGCCTGGAGCACAGGACCCCGGCCACTACCCCTTTCGGGCACCAGTAAGTTTAGGGTAAGCTTTTGATTATATCTCATTTATTTGATTTCACTTAAGACTTGTTGTTTGCTATAGGATACCCTCCGGCTGTATTGGTTTGTGCTCTGGGAAGTGGTTACTTGGGTCAGGAATGTACCCAAAGCAGGACTACTGGCGAGGGGAAAAATAAATGCAATCATTATCCAGTAACAATTTCCCCCCACATTTCGGATTGTAGAACGAATTTTTCCGTTCACGAGGAGGGCCAATTTAGGGTCTTAAATTTTTAGATTGTTTTCAATTACTAGCTAGTGATTATGACTCCCATCCCTTATTTGTTATTTTAGGTGTTGAAGTACCATTTGCTACCGGGGTTCCCGAGACACACCTTAGGGCGCTTAACATGAATTTTCTCGTACTTAATCAGTATTTAGAAATAAATCTACAGAGTTAATAAAGGGGACCGATTGCTCCTCTCTGGTAAGCCTTGGCACCATTCCCATCCCATCCAGGTCACACTTTTGGAATTGGAAAGTAGACTATGACAAAAAATTGTACAATAAAAAAGTAGGGTGATATGATTCACGCCTTCGGAGAACTTCCTGGATGCTCTGAAGATGGGTACCAGTCCTGAGGCATAGTGCTTGAGTTATTCTTAACCTTTTCGAGGGTGAAGCAAATCACATCAATATAATGTAGTAAATATTTTATGACTGCCACAACAACTTCGCAAGGTACTGTGTACAGATAGTGTAATGTGTAAGGATAAAGTATAGCAAGCACTTGTCACCTGGAGTGACCAAAATTCCCTTTGAGTTCACAGCGAGGAGGGAAAGAAATTTTATTCAGTTTATAGAGAAGAGGCGCTATAATTTGCTGTTGGGTTTTGGAAGTAAGTAATGCCGGAAAAAAGGCAAAGGAGAAAGGTGGTAAAAAAGAAAGAGGGGCTTTGTTGTGTAAAGCCACTTGGTCTCGTGGAGTCCTGTATACATATAGTACACTGTAAAGAAGGTTGTTAGGAGTGGGGGGGGCTTTGCAATATACTCAATATGTGCCTTTTTTGATCGAACTGCTTTATAATCTTATTAATTATTACTACACCTGCAGATAAGGTACTCGTAAATCTCTCATCACCCTTAATCTGTATGGATCTTAGACACATGGCTGAAAATAGATACAAATTTATCTTGGATCATCACCATATTCTATGATAAGTTAAAGATACATTTCAGATTTAAACTGCACAGGGAGGAGGGTGGGGAACTGGGTGGCAAGAGGATGAATGAGTGGTTGGGCAGGCTGGTGGATGGAGGGGGGCCGTACAATGGGTGGGGTACAGGGAGGTGCTGGGGTGGGTGTCAAGCCGCACTGCTCAAGGAGGATCTTGTGGTGGAATGAACCTCTTGCCGGTCCAATAACTAGATTAGCATTTTGAACGGGAGGTGGAACGGCGGTCGCAACGGCGAACGAACAGGGATCTATCGCAATGGCCAATCGGAGGCCAGCTCGAGCACGCAAAAGGATCACCTAAAAAAGGATCGCACAAGGCCAAAAAAACTTTTCACTTTCACACTCTCTCCCGCTCCCCTAACTATTGCATGCTCTTGCTAACTAATGGCGAACATAGGAGAATATATCTGCCACAGCGACGCCGATAAACCACAAAGTCTCCCCTCACCCCCCCCCCCACGGTAAGTCCTCCACTTCCTTCTATCAAACAAACACAAACTTACAAAGGGAAGACAAACTCGCGCCTCCCCCCCCCCCCAGGTAACCCCCCTCCGTATTCTCCGAGCAAACAAGAGAAGCTAACAAAGAAAGACAAACTTGCGCTTCCACCGTGCGCCATTCCGCGCCTTTCATGCGCTTCTTCTCCTCGCGCATTCCCGCGCTCTCTGTCGCGCTCCGGCGCTCTTCCTGCGGTCCTCCACCGCGCGCTCTTCTGGCGCTTTTCCCACGGTCCTCCACCGCTCTCCTGCTGCGGTCCTCCGCCGGTCCTCCACCGCTCTCCTGCTGCGGTCCTCCGCCGCGCTCCTTCCGGCGCCTTTCCTCTGCGCTTCGCCGCCATCGTGCGATATCTCCCATGCGCTATCCCAGCGCTCTGCCTTGCACTTCCGAAGCGCTCTTCCGAAAAACTAACAAACAAGCAAACAAGCAAACCAATGTGGGATGGGAAGGAAGGGGGGGGACTGGGGGGGGTTAGGAAATGGGAATGGGGAGAAGGAGGGAAGGGTATGAGGAGGAGGGGGAGAGGGGGAAGGGGATGGTACCGGGCAGGTGTGGGGAGTAGCTTGGATTTCCAACATAGCAGCTAGAGCGATGGCAAGCATGATCCAGGAATGAATAGACAATACAATACTTTTCTGCAGTTTTTCGCAATAATTTTCATACTTTTATATACTTGTGATTTATTTTGACATCTGGCCACTTCCCGGTCAAATACGTTATGAAATCGCTCTCCAAATAACACCTCGCTGGCAGTGTAGCCAAATGCGATTAGTGTGTGTATGATTTAGAGCTTATTCCCGGCTCCCTGCAAACGGACCGGTTCTGCTCTCTCTACCCAAGTCATCAATGATTACATTTGTATTGTATTTTATTTTTTGTAAGAGGATTTCTTAAACAGATTATATATTAGTTCTCATCGCTAGCAAAAGGGAAGAGAGCATGAGGAAGAAGAGGGAGAATGCAACGAGGTGGGGAGACCAAAGGGACGAAAAGGACGTGAGTGATTAGGTAGAGAATTATGCGGGAATGACCCAACTCCTGGAGCCGGTCTGCTCTAGCTTCGGCGTGGGCAACTTTCAAGTTGCCATAATGCAAAGAAGGTGGTTGGGGCCCTGCAAGCAATCCGGATGTGTGCGATCGCAAAAACGGACCACTATAGTATCCGGGGGTCTTCAACAACGAGCGGGTGCTCATAATAGCGCTAGGGAATCTAAACGAAGCACCACAGACTAAGTGTTATGGCTCCATGATGCCGGCCCTAGTAACGATCGGCATCAACAATATCTATTGAAATTAATGCATTAATCTGTTTCATGTTATTTTTTGGGATATCCGGTTATTTAGGCACGTGGGGGATGAGAACTCGGTAATCCCTAGGTTATGTAGGAGCGGTGGTCAAACGGATAGCGCTCAGGGAAGATTATTATTCTAGAAGGATAAATGTGTCTGGGCGGCGTGTATAGGGCATTGCTGTTTCCACCCGCTGAGGTGAATGGTTTTTTTCTTGTGATGGAGCAGGTTAGCCACATGAGCCTGAGAGATCTTAGTCAAAAGCGACCAAACCGGACATCAATACCCCAATATTTCCCTCACATGTTTCCCCCCTGGGCAATTTTCCGCTGTTCTCTTGGAGAAGGGGTTGTCATCTGCTATGCGCGGGGAGCAAGGTCCAGAGTAAGCGACGTTTCATGTTTTCTCACACGCGCATATTAAGGCTATTGAATAGTACCTGGGGTTTTGCCTAAGTGGTTTGGGGAAGAGGGAAGGCGAAGAGCGTATTGGGATATATGGGGATTTCAAGCTTGTGCGTAAGCCGTTAGAGCAGTCAGGTAAGGGATGGAAATTTGACTTTAGGTGCAGTATAGTATAGATTGCATACCACCTTAAACAGCCTTTCAGGACCTGTCAACAATCCCTTTCACAGAGCAGTCCTCTCAGAATAGCCGTAAAACATATAAGATGAAATGTGTAGTTACATAAACCATGAGGTCCAAAAGTCCGCCGTAGCCACCTCTCTAGAAAACTCCAAATCCAAATACATCCTCCTCGTAATTCTAAAGTTGAGCACCTACATGGGGTCGAACATAGAGTCACCCATACGCTAGTAGATGATCCACAAAATATAGGCTACGTTCGAGTGAGAATGAGAGTGTCTTATTATGCTTATTGTTTCTACCTAACTGGAGGTGTCCTGTATAAATAAAATTTGCCTTCATACAAAGTAGACTCTGCTACAATTCTCTTCCAACGTCTCCCACTCTACCTTCCTATTCTAACACATCCGCTTCATACCTTCTACACTCTTCAGATATCTCTCATGCACCTCATTCCGGCGACTATATCCACTTTCATCTAAACATGCTTCTTGATCCTCCCAAGTTTCGTCATGCTGTTACCACTTCCTCATAGTGCAACACTGGTCTGTATCAACCCCATGTACTCCTTCCGGTTCAACCTCCTAGTGTTCACACTAATTCCTGAAACCTCTAAAACACTGGTTCAATAAACAACTCCCATACTATTCTAAAAGTCCCGAACCTCTTCCCCTTATTCTCAAAATAACTCTTCAAACATACTTGGTATCATCGATGCAACACCATTCCCAATTCTTCTCTATCTCTCAAAAAGTTAGCGAGAATTGGTGGAAGCTTTATGAATTTCAACATTGATGATCTTCCCAGCAACGGGGTACAAAATGGCCCATACCATAGCGACCTGGAAAAATACACCTCATCCATGCCATAGAGTAGAAGTATAAATCCCGCTTGTTCAGCAAGATCCACGCCGCATTCCCATCTGGATCGCCCATGACGCCACGTTCGACCGGATATCAAGCCCAAAGTAACTCTCTCCCACCTCACCCCGGAGGTGGCTCCCCCACACCTACTGTTGGGGTAACGCTGTGCGTGGCGGTCGAGGATGTGCCTGGGACGTTCGTATCGAAAGGTCCCCCATCGTGGTCTCCCTGCACGCACCCGACATCCTGGCCTGGCCTAGGGTCTGACAAGGAACGTGTCTACTGAGGTGGAGCTCAAGTGCCTGCTGCGGCCTTGATTGGCAGGGTTTCACAAGGATGGGGGAGAGGACAATAGTTAAGGGGAGACTTACTGCAAAGCCCCCGGGGTGTGTCTGTTCCGGTTAGGGGGGCGTCTGGGGGTGAGTTCCCCCTTTTTTTGCGAACATTACTTACCATCCGAGGGTGATGGACGGATTGAACGATTGACGCTTGGTGTAGAATCATATGCAGTCACTCGACGGTTTCGCGATCATCATAGGTTTGGTGGCGGGGCTGGCTGACCACGCTCGGGTGAACTAAACAGAATGTGGTCGCAAAGTTGCGATAGGACCGGGGTGGCGTTTAACTAAAAATAAATCGGGATGTAAAAGCTTAATGATAATACAGGTAGTCAAGAAATTCACCAAAACAGTGTAACAAACTCAAGAAACATAAATCATAATACATTACCCACTGGAGGAGAAATGATGGACAAACCAACCAACGAGAAATATCCCGCACCTCCGTACACCCCTCGAAATATTCTCCCCTAGCTACTATAATAACTCACCCAACTAATCTACCCCACAATCCCATGATATTTGACGAACATCCCGAGCCTGACAATTCTTACGAACCAACGAGACAGGAAAAGCAACAAAAAAAAGCCAGGGCAGCCTCCAAAAGAGCGCGGAGCCTACGGCTCACAAGAATGATCACCCCCGAGGGTCGAAGAAGTTGTTGGAGCGCCTATTGGGCATGCAGGATAGCGGTTTGATAGAGAGATGGTTTGCGCTTCTAGGGCTTAGGTGTTAGGTCTCATGTCCGCGTTCTTGCCATCGGGCATTGGTTATGGCATTGGTTTTTTTCATGCCCCTGGGCATTTGGTTCTTTGTTGGAGGTTCATGAGTTCTAGTTTGGAGCATGGAGGATCATGGTCCGTTAGGATAGTGTGGTTCCCTTGTGATCGTTGCTATTCTTTGGAGTTCGAGAGTTCTTGTTGCTTTGGAGATATATATCTCCCATTCTGTCCTTAGCTAGATCATCATCCATCACCATTTTCTCTCCCCATCCTTCCTCACTTTCTCATCTTGAGTCCGTCGTTCTCGCACTTGTGTTGCTTCCCTCATCGGTGTCCTCCTTCCCTCTTCATCAGTAGTCACAGCCTAGCACGACCTAACCAAGTGAAAATCCCTCCCAGCATTACTATACATGACATATAACTAATGAGACAAAAACGCCACCGCAGCACAGCAGCTCCTGCCTTCTTTCCAATAGCTAGAGTACTCCTCCGGTCGGAAAACTAAATGCAATAAAAAATTGCCATCCAAGCGCATAGTAGTAGGTAGATTAGTTGCAATAGTACAATAGCAGCCCCGATTTCTCCAATCCCCATGTCCCCAGACCCCACCCAGGCTCCTCCCCTACCCCTATCTCCCATATCCTTCCAAAACACACTTAGGCTCTCCTCTGCATCATTCTCCGAAGTTTCCCCCACAGTCTCCG
This sequence comes from Tuber aestivum, assembly GCA_900010015.1. Classification (NCBI taxonomy): domain Eukaryota; kingdom Fungi; phylum Ascomycota; class Pezizomycetes; order Pezizales; family Tuberaceae; genus Tuber; species Tuber aestivum. The sequence goes on along the minus strand of LN891018.1, from coordinate 296,749 downwards.
CCACAGTCTCCCACACAGTCTCCCCCAACCGCACCCGGTCTCCTCCTGGTTCTCCTCCTCGTTTCCCCCCCCGTTCCCCTCCCCGTTCCCCTCCCTATTTCCCTCCCTATTCTCCCCACCGGTCTCCCCACCGGTCTCTCCACTGCTCTGCTCCCTGATCTTCCCACCGGTCTCCTCCCTGGTCTCCTCCCTAACATCTTTCCTTATATCTTTCCCGGTCTCCCCCCCCTGATCCCCCTCCCTATCTTCCTGCCCAGTAACCTTCCCAGTCTCCCCTCCGGTCACCTCAGTCTCCCCTCCGGTCACCTCAGTCTCCCCTCCGGTCACTTCAGTCTCCCCTCCGGTCACCTCAGTCTCCCCTCCGGTAACCTCAGTCTCCCCTCCGGTCACCTCAGTCTCCCCTCCGGTCACCTCAGTCTCCCCTCCGGTTACCTCAGTCTCCCCCCCGGTCGCCTCAGTCTCATCCCTGGTCCTCCCAGTCTCCCTAGACTTCACCGGAGTCTCCGCCGTGGTCACCTCCCTGGCCTTCGCAGTTTTGCTTAGAATATTCGAACTATCTCTTCTCCCGAGGTTTTCACCCAATTCTACTGGTGTCAACCCCTTTCCATTCTTGGCACCCAGATCCGCACCCTTCTCTACCAGAAACCCGACGATATCCGGGTGGTCGAATTGAATGGCGAGGTGAAGCGGGGTATCGCCAAAGCTGTTCTCCCTATTTATTTGGCCACTATACGCTCTGTCCGTTGGTTTCGGGATTTTTTCTACCAGGGCCTCCAGCATGCTCCGATGACCTGAAATGGCGGCTGCGTGGAGCGGTGTGTTACCGTCTTTATCCTCCGCAGTGAGGAAGGATAGGTCCAGCTCGTCAATTAGGATCTCGTATACCCTGGACGGGGACTTTGCTGCTAGGTGTAGTGGTAGTTTATAGTTGCTCGTTTGTTCTGCATCGGAGTTTGGGGTTAAAAGGGCCTTTTTTACCAGTGGCATGAGCCCTAGACAGACCGCAACATGCAGTGGGGTCTGTTCCCCCGCTAAAATCTCCATCTTTGGATCTCTGCAGTGCTGAATCCACGGCTTTCGTATGAAGTCGCTGCTACCAAAGAACCCATAATCAAGCCAGTTATGAGGAGGGTTTTCGCAGAATTTGTGATCGGCAACCTCGATGCTCCGACGGGCGTGAAGGAACCAGGATTCTGCAGCATAGCCGAGATATGGCCACTTGTCCACCGGTTCCTGCTGGTGGTTATGCGCCACTTCCTGTGGAACTTCTGCTGGCTCCCCCAGATGATCTCCCTCCGAATCTGGCTGCGGGTATTTGCCGTAAGATCCCCCGCCAGCCCCCCCCGCAGCGGGTTTCTCTAGGTATTCGATGGCATAGTGAAGGTACTGGAAACACTCCCAAGAAACTATAAGGTCGAGCTCACTTTTGGGGTGTACCTGTGGATTATTCTGGGGGTTTTCGTCAAAAAGGGATTCCACGGCGGTATGATGGATGAGCGATACATGTGTAGAGGAAGCCAGGAGAAATGACAAAGAGTACTGGACGTACTGCTTGACCTCCTCCTCATCCTTCGGCTTAATTTTCCAGCCAGCGCCCCTAAGAGAGCCGTGTTGTAAGGGGTTTTCTTCTTCTTCCAAACATGCCAGGATATATCCGAGTTCTCTAAATTTGAGTGGGCGCAAAGCGAGCGCCACTCTCCGGATCACCTTGAGAACTTCTCCCGATCTTGGCCGCGACTGGATCTTGCCTAACATATTTCCATATATGTTTTTAAGCTCTGACGGGAATTCGCTTAGAAATTTTTCATAACCAGGGCCAGTGCAAAAACGCCCCAGATACGCGACTGCCAGCGATGCCCAGAGGAAGGTGCCTTCCGACTTCTCCTGGATGATTTTGATTGCTCCATCCCTCTGACTAGTGGTCCATCCCCCGAATGCATTCACTCTGTTCTTAACAAAAGTTTCCAAATCACCTTTTACAGAATCCTTATTAATCTTGATCTTAGTATGTCCGGCGAGGCCGTTTGAAGTGTGGGATACCTCCTGGCTAGAAAAAAGTATTTTGACCCTGCGGAGATTCCTGAGCCCTAGAATCCTTTCAATTAATTCTCCACATAAGTCTTCGTTGAGGCCATCTGCTCCGTCAATGAGGATGTATACGGAGTCTGTTGGGCAATCCTGGATCGTTTTTCCCAGGACCCCCCACGAAGAACTCGGGTTGGTGAAAAGTTTATCCCCCTGGGTTCCGAGTTCAGCCTTGCAGCAATCGAAAAGGCTCTTATCCTGCCGCAAAATGACATATAGTAGGTCGCAGGCTATTTGGGCACTCCTGCGTTTCCGTGACTCGGGGTCATCAGCAGATGTCTTTTCTATGGGGGGTTCGGGCGAGATGAAGTAGTAAACCAGTCTAACTCCGCTAGGAGGATCGTTTGGTCCTAGGAGAAATTTGGCCGCAACACGCTTAGCTAGCATAGTTTTTCCTGCCCCACGGCCACCGCAAAGCCATAGAATCTTTGAACCCTCGCCGTCCTGCCACTCCTTGTACAATTCGTTTTCGAAAATCCAATCTCCGGTACCATTCTCGGGCATGTTAAGCGGGTCACTGAAATGATCTAAGGCGATTTCAGGTGGCGGTACCCCCCAGAGATTTTTCTCTAGCAGCTCATTAAATGTTCCTACAGAAACTTTTAGCCATAAGTCGGGAACAATGAGGGCATTGAAACACTGCATACCAGGAATACTCGAAAATGCTTTTCCACTGTGATTATGTGTGATATAATTTATGTAGTTTTTGTTGCCGTAAACGTTAGAGTCACCGGTGTTATTGCTGAGGTTTCCTACACTGATCGAGCGACCCTGGTTGGGGATATCCTCTTGGATTGAGCCGACCTCACCGCCGGACCGGCGCCTATTGTATGGGGGCCTTCCGAACAAACTTTGGGTGGGTGTTGGGAATCCCCCCCGTCTGATTCCCGATTAGCCTATTTGGACTCATATAAAAAACTCCACCTAGTGCTATACCCTGTTGCCATCTTCCCACAGGTATCTGCCCACTGGGAGAAGTTTAAGGTTTTCGGGGTAAGATTTGCAAGCTGTTGCTTCGATTCACCCTAGTAGTAGATAACGGATAACTTCAGGTATGATACGGTGAGGCGAAGAGGGATGGAGGAAAAAGAATCAATCATTTTATCATTCCAAGTGCGTGAACAGAAGATAAATACACTAGGGCCCAGGAATTCTCCTCCACAGCAGTGGGGTGAAACGTGGGAAATCCAACCCCTCAGTCAAGACAAAGCAAAGGGAATACACACAGCGCCTTCCTAAGAGAGACAGCTACTCTTTTGTGGTGTACAGCGCCCTAACACACATATGGTCTACTCGAGCTTTTACGGCATACGGCGACCTCAGTGAGGAGGCACAGTGCTTTACCTTATTTCCGAAACCCCCCTATGCACATAGGGATAGAGGTAGGGATACTGAGTATGTGAGGCATGCACTATTGGCTAAAAAGGAAGGTTGTAATGGCAGTTGAGCTCCCTTCAGAGAAGCAACCCTCGCAATGTGGTCAGGATGCTAAGCAGGGTGTGAATTGGAAAAATTACATTAGTGCGTTTAGGCTTTGGATTTCTGAGATTATATGCCGTGCAGGAGATCTATTCTACAACAGAAATTATGTAAAAAGGATTGTGCTACAAAGCGAGATTTTCAGGGTTACACGACGCCGATAAATTTACTAGAAGATAAACTCGCATAACTATCACATTCCAAAGCAAACCGATTCATTCGGTACTCAGTCCCGTACCACACTTCGCCCCCAATCTCGCATTTCCCATGTAAGAATTCGCTTCCTGCAACCTGCGGCATAGCTATATGGGTGAGGCGTCCGGTTCGGGTGTCACAATTCAATCTAATGTATTTATCCTCGCTGCGCCAATACGAAATGGAGCTCAATCCCTGTCTTACGGATCTCCCCGGGCCGCGACCAAGTTTCAATGATGGCCGCGATTGGCCGTGCGCAGCAGCACGTGATGCTTGGCTCCATCCCAAACTCTGGTAGCGGAAAAACCCTTGAATTGGCCACCCCCACCTACTCACTAATCTTGTGACTCGGAGACGGAAGTTCTCGAGAGGGACTAGTGCCGTCTAGACACGGCATAGTTAGAGTCCTTTGTTGAGTAAACTTTGCAACTCCGCTAGCTTACCAAAATAATCCTTGGGTAGGTCAATAGTTGCAACCCACACGGATACCAGGAACCAAAAGAGATTGCGTTTGTTACCTCTGGTTTTTACGGTACCGGTAGTTTTTCTGGGAAGAAGCGATACAAGTGGGAGGGCAAATGGCGTGTAGAGCCCCTGTTTTACCAGAGACGGACCTCACCAGCGACGAAAACTACGGTAGGTGGGAGACTCAATTAACCGCGCTCATTATCATCATCGCCTTATATCTGCAAAAAAATCCCATTACCCCCATCGAGTTAAACAGCCGAGAGCTCAGGCAAATTTTCTAAAGCGAGAAGTTTTATTCTCGGTCGCGTGAATACCCTATTGTCTAGTCGTGAGCTTCTGCATCCAACTGTAGCCTAACGGGCTGACTGCGCAAAAAATAATTTCTGGTGCTCTCCCCCCCCGCCGGGCAACCCGATAGAGAGGTGAAGGCAAGGCTAATACAATTCTCAACTGTGACCTCCCAAACTCCTCCAGTCTTCCCTTCCGTGGAAACTAGCATATCCCTTTACTAACTCTCAATGGAGAAATTTCCCAAGACGGACCTACCGGTAGGTGGTATTAACGCAGGTTAATGATAAGGTTTATCACCTGGTTGCTGGATCCCATATGGTTGCGATGTAAGTAAAAACTACAAAATTAGGTTTGGAGTTGAGAACCCTGAATACGAACTTCCACGGTATGATATCATACCTTTACACCTTCATCGGGGTATAATGTTACAGCTGTGGTCTCCAAGTCTAATTCCAAGGAGACCGGTTTCAAGGTATTTGTGAGTTAAATACCTCCTAAGGAGGGTAGTGTGTAAGGAGGGACGCATTTATCGGTGGCTCGTGCGCTTTTTGTAGGGAGGCAACCTCGGTAACTTCGGGAACTCTCTGTTGCGGCAACCGTAGTCTTTGAGTGTAGTGGTTGTGGCCAACTTAGTGCTGAGAACGAACTCTTGTCATTGGGGGGATGGCTGAGGTAACACTTGTAGAATTAGGAAAATCGGTGATAGGGTAGGGCCCGACTGATACAGTAGGAGGCCCGACATCTAATATACCAGTATCGTACCTCAAGGGGTAGGTAAAATCACTACTTATAATTCCTCCTCCCCCTGTCTCTAAAATCAATTTTTTATCACAGTCAGCACCCTAGCAAGCGGCAGCCTCTTAAAAAGCCCGGAGCCCACTCGATATTGAATACCTATAAGGACCCCAGCAATACCTCATTCCCGCACATAACTAACAGACCGAGTTTAGCCATTGCTAGAATCTATAGCGGTGAATGGTGGGCTTCGCAGCTTTGCAGTAACCGTAAGCTAAAATCCTCAAAAATAGCCATCTTGACCAAGGAATAATTTCTAAATTAATCAGACCTGCCATGTTCCTTTATCGGCGAGATCGCAGGTAGAGCACCTGAGGTCGCAAAGTGTCACTACACAATCATATTCCTAGAAGTGCTGCACAGCACCGGTACCACATTTAGTTCCGTAAGGGGATAATTGGCCCCATGCCAAGACATCGTCTCTGGAGGAAGGGGAGAGTAGAATAGCTGAAAAACTGTCTTTTAGCCCCGCACCAAGACAAATAAAAATAAAAATTCGACTAGCCTCACCAGGAGAGGCTAAATAAAAACCCCAGTGTGATCTCCAATTCTTCTAACCTTTCCGGTACTGGGGAGGTATTGTTAAGGGTGCTGGCTATGTTTTTAACCCGAAATATGCTTAGCACGAGCGCAACTATACAAGCATTTCCAAGAACGTTCCGGAGCTCTATAGTCAACCTCGTACACAGCTTTGCCGATAGTTCTTGAACGAGACAGTCGTAACAGGCCTTGATTTACGCTTTCGTTTGCCAAATGTTGAGACCAGGTATAGTTTAACTTTCAAGGGCAGCTCTCAATCCACAACAAGTTTGTTGTACTCGTACCGCCGCAAAATCTCGCACATTACGAACAGAGCCAGATCCATTAATATGGCCCCTCCATGGCAATCAAGGGCCCTTTGAGACAATGGTTTGGTCCGACGCCAGGCAAAGGCTTGATGTCATTATTCCCTCAAGAAAAGCAATCCCGTATGATACACGCTCCCCTCCTCTAATTTCCGGTGGGCCCTGTTTTCTTGCCTTTTTATTTAGGAAGGTCCAAATAGGGTTCAGCTCCAACAGCTCGCACAAAAATTACTCAATCTTATCCGGCCGGTGGGCTTAGGGCTTTAAAGGTGTTCTGATATATCCTTCCGTGCCGGATATGATTAAACACCATGGCTGGAACCCCAATCCTGTCACACCGGCATCAGCACCACTCTTAAGCCTGTTTCCAGTTCGGAGATTCCAGGACCCGGTAAATATCTTGAGAGCACTACCTTCGAATTCCCAGGTACTCCAGAGAGGGGCAGGAATGGAATGGTGGCTTTATCAGCCTGTGTACTTGGGCGGTTATGTGAGGGTTTCGCCCTGAGCGCAAGTTACGAGTAACTTTGACTATTATCTGTTTGAGTATGATACCTGCGTACTTAGCATGGTATCTGTTTTGTTTTATTTCCTCTGCTCTTCATCTTTGCTTCATTTGCCATAGGGTACTCCTCTGAAAGTGTCTACCGGCACGTTATTAGAATATAGTATAGTGTCCCTGAAAGTGGGCCTAATCCAGGAGTGAATCACTTTGTATAGTATATGAAATTTTTCCCTATCCCCAACTTAGAAATTCCGACCCCCAAATTCAGCTTAAAAGAAGTGGCAAATATAACATACTCCACTATCGGCTATGGCCTACTTCTGAATTCTCTCTCCCTACTCTGTCGTGTGAATCGAGATTTCCAGATCTCTACTCTTTAGCACAGAAACTTTTAGCCAATTTGCTTCCCCGACTTATAATACCTGTTTTCAGGTTCCACTCAGTTAATTTCACAAAAAGTAATGCAGGGAGGGCCAATTATCTGATAAACGCTGGCGCCAAATCCGCTAGTTTATTTCTGGATAGATTGGGAACCGGCGGACATTCTCACAAGACATACAGCATAAAATTAGACTATATGAGTCAAAACGGGGGAGAATCCTCAAAGAACATTGAGGACGAGTATCAGTTTTTGGACACTCATGAGCTGTTCTTAGCATTTCAACTTTGTAAGCGAAGACACAAAAAAACGAGCCTCGAGGTCTGGGCAAAGGTCATAGAACACATTACACCCAATAACTATTTTTAATAATATCCAGTTAGGGGAAAATTATATATTTCTCCGAATAAAGTCCGGTTGAATAGCAGTAAAAATGTGGAGTAAATTTTGTAACCAGTGTGGTCCTCCCCCGGAAACTAGCAGAATTGGGGCCCGCGAAAGACACTGTAGAGGCCGAGGTCAAATATCAAGGACTTTGGTGAGGTTTAAAGCTAAATACCGGCCCTGTATTGAACAGCCAATTTCACTCCTTTCACTCAGGTAATAGGTACTTACCTTCCATAAGGAAATTGAAGTCCTGAGCGGGAGGGCATTGCTATGGTATGTGTAGTATTGTGCTCCCACTATTTCTTATGCCCAATCACAAACCAGTAGATGTGCTGGATCTCATAACTGATGAAAAGAAAGACAAGAAGGGGGAAAAATATGACAATTAAGGCTCAGTTCCTCACAACCCCTTTTGTTTCTTCCTATTACACTAATGAGAACACCAAAAATTTCGAGAATGTGATCATATTATGCTGTATTAATCTTAATTTTATCTAGAGCTTTTACGGTCAATAAACTTATGACATACATAAAATACATGCCCCCCCCCAAAAAAAAGGAAGAGGTCAAACAACGATGGAACCTAGGTAAAGTGACCGAAGCCACGAAAAGGGTGAGTCAATATGCTGAGAACCATAGGAGAACAACTCACCTATAGGGGACTAGCTTTGCAATGGGCAACCCCGCAACGATCCAAAAAATGCAGTCAGGGGGGGCAACCCATCTGGGTGAGCACAGAGACAAAAAGCAGACAACTGCATTTCCTGGGAATCTTCAACAGCGTGAGGGTGTTCCCCGGAATTCGGGGGAAGCCAAAGGGGGCAGTGCACACCAAGGGCGATAGCTCCACTGAGTTGGCGCTACTCGAGCGAAGTCGGTGGAATTCATAGGAATAGGTTGCTGTTCGCAGAGGGTGGGTAATATCGTACAGGGTGCAGTGGAAGCCGCCGTTCTCCACCTTACGGTGGGCGCATACTAAGGGCTTCTTGTGCTGGTATTGATGTAGGGGGGTGGGGATAAGGAAGAAGGTAGCGGATGTGGTTCCCGATCCCTTAGATGCAAGAGATATACGATACGATTAGAACAGCATTTAGCTAGAGACCAAAAAACAAAATGACAAGAGCTGGCCTGTCTCCAAAAGATTCATAAGTTAGGTGGGACAAGCTTAGGGGAGACATAGATTGCGATACGCTCTCCCGGGGTAGACTAGCAAATTAGCAAACCAGACGCATTCCTCACCCCCGCCGCCCGCTCGAAGCCCTCTACCCTAAATGAGAACCAGCTCAACTAAGCCATCCAACAAGACCACGATATACTGCCAATACCCGAATTTAGAAAAATCACAAGAACAATTATTTAAGAAAGAAGAGAAAGAAGAAAACAAACAAACAAAGCGAACGCAACTTTCAGAAGCAGGTCGAGAAAGTGGGACCATGGGCCTCAAGAGCCATAGCCCCCGGGAGCCCAAGAAATTACTATGTAACACAACCTAGCCAAGTGAGAATCCTTCCGGGCATTACGATATTTGAAGGGTGATGGATGGAGCCGACTTGCGGCTGGGGATTGGGATGGTAGAATAATGTTAGAGAATTATAAAAAGTCGCGAGCCGGGGAAACGGTTCTCCGGGTTACTAGAGGACACCTGCTGCATCATGGCTCCTTACTTTCCATGGGTTTGCTGATGCATCGATGTAGGAAGTAGGATGTAACAGAAGATGCACGCCCAAGCGCATAACGATACGTCACTTAGCCGCGATGGTTTAATGATGGTTTTGGTTTCACTAACGATCATGTCGCCTGTCTCCACACAGATATCCGCAGCCATATCCTTCCCAAACTTGTCTAGCGTCCCGTCCGCACAAACCCTCCAAGCCACCACAGTTTACCCCACAGTTTCCTCCACAGTTTCCGCCACCGCCTCTTCCAAGGCTCCCCCCTTGGCCCCTCTGTCCGATCGTCCCTACTCTCCTCCCTACGCTCCTCCAGGTTCTCCCCCGCAGCCGGCGCTGTTTGCGTTAGAATATCCAAGCTGTCTCCTCTTCCAAAATTATTGCCCAGTTGCAATGCTGTCACCCCCTGTTTGTTCCTGATGGTCTGATCAGCCCCTTTCTGGACTAGAAACTTGACTATATCCGGATGATCGAACCGAACAGCAAGGTGAAGTGGGGTATCGCCGGAATTATTCTCCTTGTTGATTTGGCCTCTGTGTGAAAATTTCTCTAACCGCGCGAATTCTTCCACCAGAGATTTTAGCATATTCGAATGACCGGAAACGGCTGCTTCGTGTAGCGGCGTGTTTCCGTATTGATCTTGCGCTATGAAGAGGGATGGACTACCGTTGTCTATCAGAATCTTGTATGCCCGAGATGGAAACCTTGCTGCTAGGTGTAGTGGCGACTGGTCGCTGTCTGCCCCCTTCGCCCCACGGTTGAAACTTAAAAGAGCCTCTTCTACTAGTGGTATGAGCCCCAGACAGACTGCGACGTGCAGGGCCGTCTGATCCCCTTTTAAAGCCTCCATTTTTGGATCTCCGCAGAATTCAATCCATGGCTTTCTGATGATATCTTTGGCGCCGAAGAACTGATACCCCAACCAGTTACGAGCAGGGTTGTTATGGAATCTGTGATCTCCAGCTTCTGCGCTCCGCCGGGCATGAAGAAACCAGGATTCTGCAGCATATCTAAGATATGGCCACAGCGCGGCTTCCCGCTGGTGCCTCCGTGCCAGTTCACATGGGGTCTCAGCTGGATTCCCCCGGGGATCTCTGTTTGAGCTTGACTCCTGGTATCTACCGTGAAGTCCCCTGATAACTCCCGGCGGGGGTTTCCTCAGGTTTGGAATGGCATGGTGAAGGTATCGGAAGCACTCCCAGGAAACTGTGAATTCGAGGTCGCTTTTATCGGGCAGATCTGGGATATCCTCCAGGATTTCATTGAAAAGGTATTCCGTTGCGGTATGATGGACAATGGATACGGTCGTGGAGCTTGCCCTGAGAAACGATAGAGAGGACCGTACATACTGCCTAATATCCTCTTCTTTTTTTGACCGAATTCCCGTATTTCCCTGAGGCGAGAGATGTTTGTCAGTTCCTGCTTCCTCTTTTTCCATACATCCCACGATATGTCCGAGTTCTCCAAACGTAAGGGGGCGCAGAGCGAGCGCCACACTCCGGATCACACCCAGAACTTCCTCCCATCCCTCCCGAGACTGGATATCGAGTAGAATTTTTCGGTACACGTCGTTAAGCTGCAGCGGGAGTTTCCGTATAAGTGCTTCATAGCTATGGCCCACACAAGAATGCCCCAAACTTCCAACAGCCAGCGATGACCAGAGGAAGTTCCCTCCCGACCTCACCAGCAGAATTTCGATTGCTTCGGTCTTCTGCTTGTCGTTCCACCCCCCGAATGTATTCACCTTGCGCTTGATAAAATTTTCCAAATCCCCCTTTACGGAATCGTTCTTGTCAATGTTGATCTTCGTGTGTTTAGAAAGGTTATCAGAAACGTGGGATACATCCCGACTGGAAAGAAATATTTTTACTCTGCGGATCTCCATGAACCTTAGAATCCTTCCAATAAACTCTCCACACAAGCCTTCTTCCAGTCCACCCACGCCATCGATGAGAATGTATACAGAGCCTATTGGGCAATCCCCGATCGCTTTTCTTAGAGCTTTCCACAAGGAATTCGGGTTAATGAAAAATTTATCCCCCTGAATTTCAAGTTCAGCCTTGCAGCCATCGAAAAGGCTCCAATCCTGCTGTAGGATGCTACATAGTAGGCCCCAGGCTGCCTTGGCGAGCCAGCGTTTCCGATACTCGGGGTCATCAGCAGATATCCTGTCTGTGGAAATTTCGGGTGAGACGAAGTAGTAAACCAATTTGACCCCTCTCGGAGAATCCCCGTTCCCCCGGAGAATCTCGGCCGCAACGCGCTTGGCTATCGTACTCTTTCCTGTCCCAAGGCCACCGCAAAGCCAGAGAACCTCAGGTTTCTCGCCGTCCAGCCACTCCCTGTACCAATGTTCTTCGAAAATCCATGCTCCAGCACAATCCTGGGGGAGGTTGTGGTGGTCGCGGAGATAATCCAAGTCAATTTCTGGGTGACATACCCCCCAGCGGGTTCCCGTCACAAGCTCCCGGAAGGTTTCTACCCAAATTATTAGTCGTAGGTTGAAAGCAAAGACAGGCAACAACAGGCCGTATACCAGGAGCATCTGAAATCCCTGAGGGGGGGATGGAGCCGCTAATTCTATTGGAGCCGCAGTGATTGTCTGGGAAGTTTCCGGGATTTAAACTTCCGGCGGGTACCTTTGGGAATAATTGCGGGCTGATTGCCTATTAGCTAACCTAGACCCATATGGGGAGACAATCTAGCATGATACCTTGCTGCCATCTTCCCAATGGTTTTCGCTCTAGGGAGATCTTTTGAGTTCTTTGGGGATAGATGGCAAACGGTTGCCACAACTTGCCCCGTAGTGGAAAACGGATATCTTTGAGTATAGTAGGGTAAGGAGGGATAAAGGAGCGCAATGCCGGGGAAGAAGAAGCAATGATGTTAATACTGTAAGTACTACATCCGAAGATAAAGGTGCCAGAAGCCTGGATTTTTCCTTCCCGGCGATAGGAGGAGAAAGCACTGCAATCTTAGCCCCTCCCCAGTTAAGATAGAATAAAAGGTAATCACGTAGAGCCCTCTTCTGGGAGGAAGATACTGCATTTCACTGTGCAACACACGATCTTCTATTTGAGTATTCACGGTATCCCTTGGTCCGTTACGCGCCGGGTCCATGATGTCTTACTTGGGGAAGCAACCAGATCTAGAAAGTGTTCTTCCTTGGTTCGAAATAGATTACTAAGGGAGAACACTAGGACCTTGCCCCAACAGTCCCTTGTATACAGTAGTAGGTTATGTGATACCGTGAGCTTGGCAAAGAAAGACACAGTGCATTACCTTTTTTTTTTTCTTCGAAACTCCCGGTATGCACCTTGGGGCATAGGCAGTGGTATTGGGTGTGTGGGGCATGCACCGCTGGCCACAAACGGCAGGAGCCTGGTGAGGGTAGGACCCCGTTCGGGAAACAACCCTCACTGCGCCCTTGGGAGGCTAAATTGGGTACCGGTATGGGTTAGAGAAAATAGATCGAGGTGTATTTGGTGCTTCTCTCTGACACCGTACACTGTGTGGGTGGTCCCCGATGGTATGCCAACAATGTCCATGGATGAAGGGTTGGGCTACACAGAATTTTTTCCCGAGTACCGCTATACACGGTACTGGTATATCTGCCCGCATAAATTATCACATTCCAAAGCCAGCTCGTTCATTGGATGTTGGGTCTTGTACTACACCTCGCCTCAAGTTCGCATTTCCGATGGGAGAACTCGCTTCGGTCCTCCTGCGGTGTCAGCATTGCGGGTGGGGCGCCTTCCCGGATGTCACCGTTCAATCTACCGGTAATCTATTTACCCTACCGGTACTGTAGCTGTGACGCTGAAATGTGGCTCAATATCTGTATTGCGGGATTCCCCGAGATGCAACCAAGTTGCCATGGCCCCACGATGGCCGTGCGCAGTCGCATGTGATTTTTGGCCCCACCCCTGGCTCCGGGACCCCCCTCCCAGGAGTCAGGGTACACAAGCGGGAAGGAGAATGACTGGGGAATCCCTGGACTCTCAAGACACCCCAGCCCCCACTCCCGCCAGAGATACTCGTACAGTACAGCCGCGATGAAGGCGACCCGGAAGTGGGGGACCCGATCAGGTTCTTGTGCCGTACGCTCACATCCTGTGATTACTTGGCGTCCGCAAACATCCCATTGCGATCTCTGCTAGTACTGTACTCGGACCAAGTTAAACGACGGCGAACTGGGGGGAATTCCTTAAAATGAGAAATTTCATTCTTGGCCGTTTAAATGCTCGCTAATCACTTGTCGCCCAGACCTTAGGAACTACTTCCAACGGCAACCTAAGTGGTCAACACCGCAAAAAAAACCGAATTTTGGCTATGATGCGCTTGTGTGACCATGAAAGGCTAGGATGGTGGTGTCACCCGTATGAACACCAATTGCTATCTTCAAAATGATCCCTTCAATCTCCCCGTGAACGCTATAGAAATTCCTTCACTGATTTTCATTAATATGATAACCGCTAGGTCCGACGGTTGTAGTGAGAAACCTCATGTTGTGTGCGAGCCCTTGGGGTTAAGGAATAGTAAAGGTTGAGCTCTCAGAATTGTTAACACTACCCGCGAGCACAGTTGAATTAGTAAATCGGGCCACAGGGTGGGTTCCGGTGGGCACCGTGGGGGAAACATAGGTCTGGCGCATCCTGACTTGAAGGGCCTCGTCGATTTCTGCTTGGAATATCCATTCCCCACCCTCTGAAATCGCTTCTCTACCGTCCGTCTTTTCTCCTGCTGCGTCCTCGCTCCGGAAGACCTTCAACCTAGGCTAAACACCTAGAAACCCATTAAATACGTAAGCGAGCGAACACCGCTACAGGGCGCCCGAGTACTATTGCGGGGTCTGTTATTTGAAAGCCGGTTTGGATGGCTCGAGATCAGATGAACGCATGAAAGTTTCGCCTGGAACTCAAAACCTTAACCTTTAGGTACTATTAAACCCGGTATTTGTTTTTAATTTTATCTCTTCCGGTTTTTGTATCCGATTTGGGCTTTTATCCGCCACAGGACACTTCCTGAACCCAGTGGAAAGTGCCCTGGAAAGTGCCTTTCTAACGCCATAATGCAAGATACCATTGCTATACAATGGAAGAAAAGAAATACAGAACCTCAATTACCTGGCAGACCCTGGTGCTAAGCTCTGGTACATTGCCGGATACTTCTGGAATTGGCGAGTAGACTATCACCAGGAATGGCACGATAGAAAGATTGGATGACATCGGCCATCCCTTCAGAGAACTTCTGGATGTATTGGGGGTGAGCACTAGTCTGGGGTGTTAACCAGCACTTTTGATATTTTTAGGTTTGTGTAGGGAAATACCAATAAATGGACCGCAAGAGTCGGATCAAAGCCATTGATTATGCCCCATCCCGTGATCGCTTTCCACAATTCCTAGCGAGAGAAGTATTTTATAATTTTCCCAACACAAATGGGAGTAGTGCGGTTGTAAACAATTTTAAGCGAACTTGACTGGCGTGGCACTAAAATCAGGAGCCTACCAAATCAAGCCCTAAATAATACCTCATGGGCAACGAGGAGAAATGCTATCGGATTCTTTGGGATTTAGGACCTATTATCGGCCCCTGCAGACAGCTATGTATTTTATTTTCTATTTCTTATACAGACTCTTGGGCTAACCTATATTAGCTTTCATGAATGACAAAATGGGGGGGGGGGGTAAGAAAGAAGGAAGAAAAGAGGAGAGGGGTGAGGGAACATTGCTAGGATCCCTCCGGGTACGGGTGAGTGTGAGTGAATGGTCCAGAAATTATGGGAGAACTATTCGTCTTCTGGGGCCTGCCATCCCAGGATTCCCGATGGGCAACTTTATCATAACCCAGGGGATACAGTCGGGGGGTATGCCATTGGTGTGCGCTATCACTGGCGGTGGGCTAAATTGTAGTACCTGGGTATCAGCATCCGGGGGGTATCTGTTGGAAATCGCGAGGCGCTGCTCGGCATGCTCTCATGGTGGTTTGGTTGTTTGTTTGGGAGCGCGCTTGGTTTCTTGGTTTCGGGCGCGCTATGACTTCTGGAGCACTTGGGCCTCCGCCCGTGCAGTTTGGCTCTTAGGGAAAGCGCTGCGATCGCGGGAATGTGGGGGAGTCTCTGGAGTAGCGTATCCACCGGAAGGATGGCGGAAAGGAAGGAAGGCACGGGGGAAAGAGGAAAGGTCATAAGAGGGCCAGAGGCTGGGAAGCCGAAGTTTGTCTTTCTTTGTTAGCTTTTCTTGTTTGCTAGTGTGAGAGACGTACCTGAGGATTTGAGGCATTGTTTTTTATATCATTGATATATACTCCTGTCATTACCGTTAGTTAGTTAGAGAGCGCGCGATAGTGAGAGTGAGGTTGGTGAAGTGAAGAGTTCCCCCCACCCCCTGTGACTTGTGCGATCGTTTCACGTGGGTGATCTTGGCCGTGTTTCGTTTCACAGGCCATCACTCGTTTAGTTTCGTACCGCTCGTTCATTCAATCGTTTCGCTCTTCGTTCGCTGCTCGTCTGCCCGCTCGTTTTCGATATCGCTCGGTCTCCCCCGATCCAACGTTAAAAAGTATTCTCCGTAGCGCTGGGGGTGCTGGATGAAGGGCCGCGCAGGAAGGACTAAAGTGTCATCAGGTCCACGCTGCTAAGGAACAACATTGGCAATATTTGTTGGAATTGGCGGACGGTTTTACTTCTTTCCACATGCCCGGACACCCTCTCATTCGGAAATGCGGCGGAAGAACAGCTGATAATTCCTAAGGACCTGTTTAGATACGCCCCCCTCCCGCCCCGCCTACCCACACCAACGACCGTTCCCTTCCTTTACGAAGAGGCCGAGACAGCCACTTCTCCAGGTGAAATCAACACTAAACGGAAAGGTCGACCACTCTCCGTCCCCGCCAAACAGGCCCTAAATCATGGGAGAGCAATAGTTGGATGATGGCATGTGCCGTGGATCGGTGTTCTTAAGTGATCAAGGGGATAGGTGGCATGTACGGGGGGTTGGTGCCCCCGTGGGTTAGGGTTGTAGGATTTTTCCGTTTCCAAGGCTGCATCATAGCTAGGTGAGCCTGGGGTGAGGAGGCGAAAGGGGATCAAAGTATAGCACTGGAAAGCATCCCGGGATGATATTATGGGGAAGGGGGTGGTGGAAGAGATGGGGGAGGGGTGATTATTGCTGTGCCAGATACTGTCGACTCCGCAGTCATTTGCTATGAGCCTAGTATTCCGGAAAGCACTTTTATAAGTTCTAGAAGCAATTTATCGAAGAAAAGTTCGGCTCCGAGTTAGCGGATGGAATCAATACAGTCTCCAACATGGGTAGTCAATCCTGAATTGCGGCCATCCTGCCCACGATATTGCGCTCCCGCCCCATGAATTCACCCAGCTAAAGCGAAGCGGCAACACCCATGCAGCGTCGGCTATCCCGTAGTCTGTTGAAACGAATCTTTAGCGTCCCCAAAGATCGTGGGTGTCCAAGCACTAGCGCTTTGCAAATAGGTACAATACGGTGTGTTGAAGTCGCGAGAGATAGTGTGTTGTGGTTGGTCATGGAAGACACGGGAAGTGTGCTGGAAGGAAAAGATTGTTTACAGAAGTCATAGGAGTATGTTTCAGTGTTTGGCAGCATGACAGATTTTTTTGAAGGCTAGAAGCGGATTCTAGAGATATGTCTTTCCTTTGTTATCGCGGATGTGGACAGAGGAGTTTGGACATGGATGGAATGACAGAGATGGGTGTAGTGATCCACGGAGGGATCAGATTGCTTTGATGGTGTTTTCCTTATACACCTGTCATTACTGATTAGCTAGAGAGGTGAGAGCACGAGACGAAGTACGCACCTTTCTCAATTATCCCACCACAGCTAGTCTCTTTAATGTTCCATTCTATTACCACTGCGCATTCTGGTAGCAGCCTCCATCAGAACACGGTAAGTGTTGCTTCCAAAGTACGGTAGTGTAGTTCCTCGGCAGAATTCATTGTGGTTCAAGATATATTTAATTGCGCTAATGGTGCTATTATTTTTAGTGCGGAAAAGAGGGTATACCTAGTTGTGGGGCTGTCGCTTCGCTTTTAGGATTGCCCTCACGATCACCTCCTGGATCACGCTTGGAAGTGCGCAATGCAACAAAAACTGACTGTTATGTTGGAAACCGCGAGATGCCGCTCAGCACGCCCATACGATGGTTTCCTTACTCGTTCATTCATTCATTCCCGCACCCCCCCCTCCATCTCCCCCCCCCTCCCCCACTAATTCCCTCGTTCGGTCGTTCGGTCGTCGCTCGTTCGCCCGTGAAGTGGTTTGTCTGTTCGCACGCTAGTTAGCTTTTCTTTGTTAGTTTGTGGGAGTGCGCTTTTGGTTGCAGGCGCACTCCGGCCTCGGGCGCACTTTCGGACTTCTGGCTTTCGGAAAAGCGCTTTGGCGACGGGAGTGCGCACAGAAGGAAGGCATGATAGAAAGGCGTGGTAAGAAAGCCACCGGGGAAGAGAAAAGGCTTTAGAGGAAACTGCTATGTTTGTCTGTTTTTCCTTTTGTTAGCGCAGGGGTCTTCGTAAGGGGAAGGGGAAGCATACGAGCATGGGGAGGATAGGAAGGATGAATTTGTTTGTTTTCCATCCGTTTGCTTTTGTTATTTGGGTCGTCCTTGAGAATGCGGCTCAGCGCCGGGAATTTACTTCAGCGGTGGAACGCACGGAGGAAGAAAAGCCGCTCAGCGGAAAGGAACGGTAGAGAAGCCTGGCGGAGGCTATGGATGGACGGCGGGAGAGGAGTTTGTCTGTTTTTCCTTCGCCAGCCCACGTTCGCTTGTGATGGGGGACTTACCTGGGGGTACCGGGGACTTGGTTAGCGGTTTGTCGTTGGTGCCTTATCATTTGTCGCTCAAAGTTGATTTATAATCCTGTCCCTACCATCAGTTAGTCAGTTAGTTAAGTAGCACTCGAATAAGAGTTAGTTGGGCTGACCGATAAGAGTTGTGCGAGTGTGATAGTGTGTGTGAGGGTGATGAGCGAGAGAATTGAAGGGTTTTTCCCCGCCTATGAGTTGTGCAATCAGTTTGTTAGTAATCGCTTGGCGTTTGTTGTGGATCACAGCTAGTCACTTGTTCGTTTCACGGCGGCTGGCAATGTCGATTTCTAATGTTGATTGAAAATAAACGTGGAAAATGTAAATAAAGATGAGAACTCCCTTCGCTTCTAGAACTGCTGATATCCTACTTGGCATAGATTTCTATGGATTTTGGAAAAGGGTTCCGGAGGGATCGTCTCCTAAATCAATGGTAACACCTGACCTTTCGCTTTATTTCCTATCCCTTTTAGTAGCTTGGAAAACTGCACAGAGCGCCGCTAACTCAGGATGGTAGAGCAACCGAACCTCGGTGGACCATCCTAGGATAATCTTAGCTGACCGAATAAAAAAGAATTTGGATGTTGACCAGAGACGGCCCATCAGCCATGCAACCCGGATTTGCTTCCCTGGCAGCAGGAAACCACAATAATAATTCTCTCATTGCTATTTACCATCTTCTCTCATACTGTTTTTGCCTTTCTTTTTGGAGTTGTATATCAGCGCTTTCCAGCTTTCCAGATAGTTGGCCGTTGTCTGACACATCCAGATGGTTGGCCAGATACGTGCGGCGATCAGGAGTGAGGCAGGATAGTACAGGGGTTGTAGTTCAAGTGGCAAAAACAATAGCCTGATTGTGTGATTTCCACCCCAATTTTAGCAGGTAAGCCGACAAGTCTAAGACATAGTTTCAAGAAGACTTTTGCAGGGCACTGTGCCTTCGTACATTGTGTCCCCCCGGGGTGAGCGGGCCACCCCTAGTGCGTGCGCATATTCATCCAACAGTCTCAAGAATTCCTACTATTACGTCTGCAATGTGATATTTCAAGGAAAAACATTGCAATAAAGAAAAAAACCACTCTGATCCTGTATGATACCATCCCTTAATCCAGAAGAAAACCTGTGTTATCCTTCCCCTTGTAGATCTGCACTTGGGTAATGGGGGGGATGGTATGGAAGCGGGAGTAGTGCTTTCCCCAGGGGTGCCTAGGGAAGGGAAAGAAGCGGAATAGGGTGGAAGATATCGGGAGTTCAAGCTTGGATGTAAGCGATTAAAGAAGAAATCTGGGGAAGGTTTGGAGGTTGAGCTTTGAGTGCAATAGGGTATAGATAGCACACAAGAAAAAGCACCCTAGCAGGCTTCGCCAACCACTCCCGCCGGTTAGCCGTGCTCTTAGAGTGGCCATACGAACAGTGGGATAAAAGCGTAACCTTATAAACTGCGGCAGCTAGGAATCTGTAGTGGATGCGTCCCTGGAAAACTCCGGATCCAAATACATCCTCTCATGGATAGGGGAATTGACCGCCTACATGGGCTGGAACGGAGAGCCCAGCATGCACCACGAGATAACACTCCTGCCAGTGGGGCACTAAACCGCAGCTACGTCAATGATCCGGGTCCTATACACCATATCCCTACCGGAGAGTCGACACATCCTATCCCGCTTCTGCTCGGAGATACATGCTGCACTGCTCATCCCGTGCACCGATGACCATCACATAAGGACTTATTTCAATCTTAAAGTAGTTCTCTAAGCTCACCCCAGATGTACCCCCCCATCTCCCGTTTCCGCGACGCCGGTCATGGGGGCCGAGAATACGAGTCTAAGCGAGGTGTTTGTGCTAAAGGGTATGTACGTTGTGCTCTCCCCGTTCACGATACACAGTATGGTGGCTGCTAGGCCGAGGGGTTTAGGATGGGGTGACTGGCAACTAGGGAGGTTGGAGTGAGCGCTGTCCAGGGAAATTATGGACTCCTCATATTCCTGGCGATGCCTAGTAGCTAGCTGATGACATGCCTGCTGAGGTGGAGTTTATGTGCTTGCTGTGGCCTCAATTGATAGGTTCGAGTCTGAGCGATATAAGCAGACGGGGGTAGTGGTTACGGGAGGACCCACCTCAAAGCCCCACGGGACATACCCGTTGCGATTAGGGAGGTAGTTTAGGAGCGAGTTCTTTCTTTGTTTCGCAAATATTGTTTACTGGTAGAGGGTGATGCAGGATGGAAGGTAAGTATGGAGTCATGTGCAGTCACTCGACTGTCTTTTTCCCATCACATGGTTGGTGGTAGGGTTATCGTGGACAACCGCATCGCCACCACCACGCGCGGGTGAACTAAAAAGGATGAAACCGCAAAATTGAAGTATAACTAGAAGTCCAAACAATTAAAATGACAAGAGAGTTATCAAAATTTCATTAACCGAGTGAAACTAGCTCAAGAAAAACATAGATCATGAGATACTGTCCCAAACATAACAAGAAAACCAACTAACAAGAGACACGCCCCACCTAGAAACCCCCTCGCACAGCTGACAGCCGACCTACAGAAGCTATTCAACATGCTCGCGATATTATTTCACCAACCCAAGTCGGGGTAGCCTCAGGGACAATCATCGGAATAAGAAAAAAGCAGAGTGAACGCAACCCCGGAGGGAGAGCGGAGCCTACGGACCACAAGAGCCACGCCCCCACCCCCCTAGTGCTCGAGAGGTCAACACGTAGCATAACCTAAACGATACATAGTGCATGAGTGAAACTAACGAGGGACAAGGAGTTGGATGGCAATGTCAAAAATTGGAGTAAGAAATAGCGGGCTGGAGAAATTGCTCTCCTCCTGGCCACCGTGCAACTGAAACACAGTACCTTCCCCCCCCTCCTAATTGGTGGCTTGTGTATCCAGAGAGCAAGCAAGATGTGACAGAAAATGCCCACTCAGGCGGGTAATGGTACGTTACTTATCTCCAGCGGCTTAACAACGGCTCTGCTTTCTTCAACGCCCATGTCGCCAACGCTCACATAGACTCCTCACACAGCCCTCTCTACCATACCCCTTCCAAACCATATTCTTCCCAAACCCACCTATTGTCCCCCACACTTCATCGCCCTCCGAAACGCCCTGGACAGTCTCCTCCATAAATTCCGCCACTGCCCCTCCCTAGGCCCGCCCCTAGGGGCATCCCGGTGCTCGTCCCGCGGCACCTCCCTAGACTTGTCCCCGGGGACCTCCCCAGACTCTTCCCCAGGCACCTCCCTAGACTCTTTCCCGGGCACCTCCATAGACTCTTTCCCGGACACCCCCCCAAACTCGTCCCCAGGCACCTCCCTGGACTCTTTCCCCG